>JAPQRN010000005.1:7031628-7060289 GCA_037367275.1 Coranthus polyacanthus | reverse complement strand
ACTTCTTTCTAATATTTCAGACCTGTTCCAGGAATGTGCATTGTTTTTTTCTTTAGAACATTTGGACCATTTCCTATAATGTCATAAAATAATGGAAAAATCCCATCAAAAGTTCAAGGACATCCTCAAATTAAAACACACAGGACACATTATTTCTTACCCTGTGTCCATAGCCAGTAAGGTTCTCCGAAAAATCCAACACCCCCCTCTAAACTTTGAGGATACCTGCTGTCGGACTTTCAAGGTCCAAGCTGTTCCTACATTTTCTTCTACATTTTCCTTTCCTTTGTCTCCTGTTACGGTTGTTAACACAGGACTGGACAGAGGCCGTTATTAGTAGAGGCTTATCGAAGGCATCATTATTTAGAGACATGTTCCACCTTCGTTCACTCTCTGTTTTGGTCTCCACCTACTGCTGAAAAAAAAAAAAATCTATCTCTGCTCTGCTAAATGCTCCTCTGTGTTCACCAGCCAGTCTCTGACAGTATCTGTGTGCTGTTTGGTGCTGTGCAGATAGCGTACAGCTGAAAACAGGTGCCTGCTTCAGCAGAAATCTAGTGGATGGGAGTGGTGAGAGACGTGTACATGTCTGTGGTGAGAGACACTAAATGCTCCGTACAGCTGAAGGAAACAGCCGAGCTGGTGATAATTCTCTGTGGATTCTTCACTCTGGGTGACGCTTTCATGTCTCAATTTGATGTTTTACTAATATTAAAATATCGGTTCGGGCGGCTTTAAAGAAAAACAAACACCAAATTCAGCTGCAAATAGTGAACAGGGAAAAAATGTCATATTTAAACCAAAATGGTGGACTTCCTCTTGGGCATACCGTATGGGTTAAAGAGGCTTTTTTGTAAGGTTTTGTAAGGAATCTTAACAGCTGTCAACCACATATTTAACCTCCCTACCTATGATAAAAAAAAAATCTGCATCACGGTTTACATTTTCAACACACTGTAAACAGAGTCAAGAGGGATCGCAGAGGGCTTGTTTCCTGTCAAACGACTTGACTTCTGCCCAGTGACACCAAAAAATGATCAAGCACTGAAGCTGCGATTCAACTGGCAACAATAGTCTCAAATGGTGGCTAGAAATAGGTGATTTCATCTTCACCCAAATCAAACCTCTGCATCCTTCTCAACAACATCTCCTTGTAATGATCACTAGTAACAAGTGAAAGCAGCGTGCCCCACACACCCTCCACCGCTTCCACATGTCTATTAGATGAGCAGCTTTGCCAGCGGGCTCATTGGCAGGGAACCTATGAGGCACCTTTAGCCTCCCGTAGTGTCTAATTTAGCCCTCCCCATGATACAGGGTCCCTGGGGACTGAGGTAATCCAATCCGGGGCCTCGCCCTGCTCTTTCTGCTTGGACAGGACTGTAAATGTCTTGATCAGGACCTGAAAGGCCTTTTCCCTCACAGAGCGACAACAGATGGTGCAAGATGAGGACGCCTTACTACACCACACCACCCCACCCCCGCGCCTCACGATGTAATCCTCTCCTCTCTGACTTCCCCATCCTTGGATTCCTCCTGTCTTTTCTTTTCCTCAGTCCCCACCCACTTTGGAAACTGCCTCCAATGTCCCAGGATGTTTTCCTTTTCCAGACAATGAGAGACATTAAGCTCTTAGTGCAGGAGGTCAGATATCATGAGCACTGAAGGCATCGCAAACCAAACAAACATGCCCCATCTGATCGTTATGAATGTAGAGTTTGATCTCATATATCAGGGCTTGTCATTAAGCTTTTTCATCCACTTTCCCAATAGCCAAACTTACTGGAGCTAAATGGATAAATGTAGGCATAATAAAAATAAATAAAATCAAGAGGGATTTGGACAATTATTGTAATGTATTAACAAAATATAGAACAAAGCCCTATGGGTGCATTTATTAAGCTGAAAAATGCATCATGATGAAATGTTTTATTTCCGTCAGTAATTATGTGTCATTTTTAATGACCTGTTTTCAATAAAGACCAGGAGAAAAAAGGTTTATTTTCAATTTAAAGGTTCGGTGTATGATATTTAGTGTCATCTAGTGGCGAAATTGCAGATTGCAACCAACTCGCTGCCCCCCCACACACCCTCCCCTATGGTGGATGCAACAAAACATGAAAGGCCCTCATTAGAGACACTTTTTGGTTTGTCTGTTTTGGGATATTTAGTTATGAGGATATTAACTCTGGTCCACACTCAAACATAGTGGGTGACAGTAAACTACCTTAACGCTGGATGCCACAAAACCACCAGATTTTTCACTATCCATTGTCTTTTCAGTTGCTGATCAATTGATAAGCAGTGATATGATGATTCAGCAGATTCCCTGCGTTAATATAGCTTATATAACAAAGCAGTATGATATTATCCTTTTAATAAAAACATTTGAGGAAAATGACCAGTGTCTGAGCGTTGTCTATTTGACGTTGGATAATAGAGACAAACACACAAAACTGTGGGTTTTTTTGTAATTTTGGTCACGTAACTTTCTTATGTTATCCTTGACCGTGATCTTTTCTTAACCCTAACCAAGTTATTTTTGTGCCTAAACCAAACCAAACGTCAGCCATGACACCGTCACAGTCTAGATGCAACACTATTTGTGAATGTTATCAATGGTATTTCGTTCATACATGTAATTTCTGGAGTGTTCACTAATCAACATATTCTTTCGTTTAGGCGTGAGCACGTATTGGGCTCACTGATGTGTTTTTATAGTTTTTTGGACAACAATAGAGGAAGAAGATACACCAGGCTTTCTAACACCTATACTCTGCACATAGGATTTTCTTATTAGTGCAGTAAAATGACTGACCTAATGAGTGTCTTCTAAAACTTTTCAGACCCTACCCACCCCTGTTCGACACCCACTCGGTATCCCTACACACACTCACTGATCCTGTTAACGGGCTAACTCCTGAAAACGGAGAGAGCAAATTAGAGGTATGTGTTGTCCCGTTACTGCTGTCTCTGTTCCTCACTCTTTTCTTCCATTAATCTGTATAATGATGCAGCTTGCAGTTATGAAAGATGCTTCAGAGACGGGGTGATGAATGGATGTTGCTGATCTGGCCAAACACTTACAGCTCAAGCATCATTAGTGCACATGCCAAAGAGATGGATGAGCACAGAGAGATGAGAGTTTCACTATTGTTAAATATGAAGTTAAATTTGAAAGTGAATCAGAATTGATTTGTGCACTGAGATACGATAAGAGCTTTTGGATTATGATTAATTCCTGACAAATAACCACAAATAAATATTTATTTCTATAAAAAGCATTCTCTTTTATTTAAATTGACGGGACGTGAGTCATGAGGGTCTGCTGGCACTGGCTTTGTTAGAGATTTAAGTTATGCACCTAATGAGCCATAAATGTATCCTGTCATTATGTGAGCATCATGTGTCATAAGAGAATGTGGAGTCATTATAAAAGAGCACCATGTGGCCTCAGTGTGTGCATGTAGATAGAAATCTTCCAATAAAAGCATCTTCGGTTGGTTTGACTTCTTGGACTGAAGTGAAATAAGAAATAAAAATAAGGAAACAGCATGTGGAGGAAAGGCTTTGGCTCTGCTCTTTGACCTCCCCAAATCCCTGAAAAAAAGCCAATTCTTTCTTCAATGCATGTGACAAACAGGTAGGATCGAGCTGCTGCTGCTTTCTGTTGTTTTTTTTGGGGCCCCTTTAGAAAGGTTTCATACTGAAATGTCATCGTGAATTGCCAATTGGTTGTTTAAAGGGAAGAGATTTATGGTCGCTAACGCTGCAGCGCTTGATACTTTTTTAGCATCACTGCGCAAAAATTCCAGCATATTGTAAATCAAGTGGTCTGAGAGGACAACAGACCACTATATGCATGTACTGGTGTTTTCAGGCTGTAGAAAATCTACCCCGTGACGCCCAGATCTTGGTCAATCGCAGGTGTTTTCAAGCAGGTAGGCGGGTTAAATAAGTGATTGACAGCTGTAATTACCGATCACTGATCAGATTCTGTCAGACGTGACCTGGACGTAAGTCTAACTGCTCTACTCTGTGTCTCAACACAGAAACTTGGAAAAGTAGCTTCACTTTCCCATAACGGCATGAAATGACATCTGGTCATGACGTCATATTTATATTTAGTCTTTTGATTTGGACCCAGAGGAGCGAGCTGCACCAGGAAGGTTTGTGTTTTCAAAGTCTGGCGTTTTTTCCTCCTGATTTCGGCTCCTGCAGCTTTAAATTGGCACATTTTGAAACATTGCTGTGGCTCTCCGAACGACCTAGGACCCCAAGCAGTTGCACATGTTGCCCACTCACAAGCTGTGCCTCTTCCTCACTTAATCATACAACAAAAGGAAAATATTAAAAAAGTTTAACTTTTGGGATTTTTCATTATGCAACAGTGAATGGATGAGAGGCAGAGGAAGCAGTAGCAGGGTTAGTAATAGCAGTAGTATTAGCCCTAGAATCAGTAGTTATTGCAGCATCTGCTGAAGTAGTAGCAGATTGTAGTAGTAGCAATAGAAAGCTATTTGTATTAACAGTCGAAGTATCAGGTACAGTAGCAATAGCAGCAGCAATAGCAGGAGCTGTACAACACTGTACTGTACTGCCATGGTAAGGTCTGGTTTGGTTTAGGCACAAAAACAACTTGGTTAAGGTTAGGAAATGTTTAAAGGTTAGATAAGAATGTTACATGGATTATTGTCATGGTTACAATAACAAACACTTGGATATTGTTTCAAACTATAGAGACAGAATGATTAATCGGTTTAGCAGATTGATTGGCCCCAACAGGACGTAGATTAGTATCGGCAGTGGCTAATGTTAGGCTAGCTAACTAGTTAATTGAGTGTTAATTTATTTAGCATTAATCTATCTTGTAATTTCAATTTTTCTTAGTTAATGTAATAATCTTCCCGCATAGATAGATTGTGAATTTAGTTATAGTATCTTAGTAGCTTCAGTAGAAGCAGCTGAGGTTACAGCAGTAATAGCTGCTGTCGCTGTAGCAGCAGTAGAAGCAGTTTGTAGTAGTAAAAAAGTGGATGGTGCAAGGTTGTCTGTCACTGTATCACAAAGAAACAGCTGACCTAAGTGCTGTTAGTGGATAACAGTGATCCCTGCATGCAGACTACACAGATATAAACAGAGTTAATCTGTCCTTACTGACACATCAATGTGAACTTATTGTCACAGGCATCACAATGACAAAACCACGTTGTATTTTTCCATGCTGATGGAGCTGAGAGCTGGAATAGATCAGCCCCCTCTGTGGAGGCATTCATCTGATCACTGAGCACGCTGACTGTGGGCTGCCCATTACTGCAGATGGTGGGCCATCAAGGCCATTGAGGCGTCCTCAAAGGAAGGCACAGCTGCAGCACGCACGCACACGCATTCAGAGAGAACACACACCCTGTCCTCTTCCAGCTTGGACTCGGACCAGTAACCTCCATCAGAAAGCTCATCCTCTCTGTCTAACACACAACCTGCCAGTGTCCGGGTGTTAACAACAGAGGCAGAACTGAGAGACACTGTATGTTTGAAAGGCATACTATTTGATGTTTTTCTGAGACATATTTTGTGAGTGGTTTTGGCTTTGCTGGGGAAACATCGTGTTTACAAACCTCTTAATGTCCACCATTTAAGGGTTAGGGTTACATTTGAGCCATGTTTGAAATGATGTAGTTTAGGTTGTGTTTCAGCCACTTGCTTGACACAGAAACTAGGTGTTCCCTTTCAGATGACATCGAATACATGCATTTTGGCCCGACACTTCTTCTGTTATAAACCTAACCTTAAGCAAGTGTTCTATGAACTTTAGCGTAGGGGTTAGGGTTCCATGAAAAGGGTGAATGTTAAAAGGTTAAAGGCGCATGAATAACAAACTTAACTGCCATGGTTCATAATGTGAATGATGTACGACCAGCTAGCTTCACAATTCCTCATCATGTTTCATATTGACCCTGTTTATACTTTGCTTTCAAAATTGTATTGGACAATCAGGTCCCGCGTAATTGTAGTCAAGACCAGCTAGACCAAGTTGTGACCAAGAGTTTGAGGGGTTGAGACCAAGGCACGAGCAAAGACCAAAGCAGAAACACAGCAGTGGCATTATGGCAAGTTATACAAATAGCTACACAAGGATATGATTGATATGATATTATTTGGACAAACCAGGTAATTTCCTTAACATATCACTGGACCATCTTTCAGGTGATTTAACGTCCACAGACAGGGGTTAGATGTGTATTTTTCATTTAAGCATCTAACACCCGGTTAAGCGGAAGCGAGTCACAGAGAGTCGACACTCAAAACACACAAGCACTAGGATTACATTGGGTTAAAACTTTATATAAGCCTGTTCGATCTCTAACTGTGTAGTCAAACGATCAAAATCAAAGATCAAAATGATCACTCTTATGAGTCGCGGTATTGGCTGCATTTGAAGCAGTAAGTTTAACATCAAGTCATCGGTCGCGATGCTACTCCTTACATTTTCAAAACAGGCTCACTTATCTTTTTATTTTGCATCATTCAGCACCGTGCCGACATCGAGACTGATTTCAACCTGAATGGATGGAACAATAACACACAGACACGATGATCCCTTGGCGTATCCATCGGTGCACATCACACAAGACAAACGCAACAAAAAAAAACATGTAAAACAAGACACAAACGACATAAAATGAAGAGGCATCATAACGTTTGGCCTTCTGTTACTGACATTGAAAACTGATTTGCACATTGGAGTTAATGTTCATTATTTTCAGTATATTGTTTTCTTTTATTATTTGAAATTGAATGGTTTAATGGTTTTCACACTGTTCAATTGTGACGTGATGTTCGTTTTTTACAGACACAGCTAGTCCTTCAGAGGCCTACTTTTTACTTTTATACTTTGAGTATTTTTTTCCCTCCTACTGCAGTAAAGAAGCGAACAGAAGTACTGTCTTTATTACACTAGTATCGGTACTTCCACTGCAGTAAGGAATGCATGGACTTTTGTCACCTGTTATTTTGTGATTCCTTAGATTTACACTGTCATGAGGCCGACATTCGAATCAGATTGTCACACATCATGTAAAATAGGCTAATATTTCAGCCAAGAAGTAGGCTACTGTAGCCCACGTCCATCAGGCCTATATAAAAACAATAGTGTTGCATCCTGAATAAACCTGAATAAAGGCCTCCACAGCTCTTCCTGCTTCATGCTGAGAGCTTCAGCCCACGGGCCCAAACGCCGTGGAATGATTATGTCATTATTTGCAGTTGCAGGGTCAGGTGAGCACCACTCAGACAGCACAGAGCTCCAGTCAGACCCGAGAAGCTACGTATTCAGCAACACATTTAACATGCGCCCCCTGTTTTTTTTTTTTTCTTCTTCTGCAAAACAGTCAAACTGCAGCCGCAGGCCGTTTCTAACCAGCGCACATACTGACATAATGACGCCGTGCATGCCTTCGGAACACAACATTTATTCCGTAAAAGCAAGAAAACAGCTCGATGCCCTTGTTCGCCCTTTGGTCAAACGCACAGAGCAGGCTAATTGATTTTTTCTTTTTTTTTGTTTTTTTTGTTTTGGATGATAAATGTCAAAGCACACATTTGCGCGCACACTGCTTACTGCGAACAACTTCATCCTCCCCAGCCCCTTCTTTCACTTGTTTTATTTTATTCATACCTTTTCGGATGAGATCTTCGATTTCCTGGTCGAAGCCCAGCCGATGGCATTTCCTCCACAGTCCCATGTTGGTTGAGTTATACTGCCTGCTGCACTCGTCCGCGGCGCTCATGGCGAACAGCTGCCGCCGGTTCCGGGCCAGCAGCAGCTTCTCCTCCCAGCGGGGCAGGCTGCTGCTCCGGCTGGCCCGCAGCGGCAGGCTGTTGTTGGGGATGTAGATGAAGCCCGGGTCTTTGCGGCGGCTGGAAAAGCTTCGGCAGCGCTCCCTGTACCTCCTGGCGTCGGTCTCGTACCAGTGATCGGAGCACATCGCCACGGCCAGCATGCCCAGGGCGCACAGAGACAGAGAGAGCCCGGCGTAGAGCAGTAACTTCCCGGCAGCCATACTTCGCTTCTAGTCACGGCCGCATCAGCACCTCGACGGACGGACAGCTCCTCTGCGGCTTTCCCTCCGCTAGTTCAGCTCACATCACCTCTGGAGAGCAGCGTCGGGACCATTATCGAGGTGGAGATCCGTGCGAAAGCGAAGGGCAACCTCGGAAGTGGGTAAACGCAGCCCACGAGCGAAAATCAATCCCTGTAAATTCCGGTGTTTTTAGTCGAAAGTGCCCACGTCTTTCCTGCGTGCACGGCGCTGCAGCAGCTCGGCGGAGACAGAGAGGACGCTTATCTCATCTGAGCCCCGGATCCTCAGCTTCCATCTGTCTGAGCAGGGCGACACCAACATGCACAAAACCATCAGCACAGCCTTCAGGTCTTTAGTCAAGCGTAAACTGGGCAGTATTCCTACACAAAATATGACGTTCATGCATAACCCACCCACTAAAACAAACCGTGGACAAAGACGGAGGAATGTGTAGAAGAAAAAAAAAAAAAGCAACCCTGCATTCAGCTGAAGCCTATTTACAAATACATCATCATCATCATCATCATTCATCATCATACACAATCAGGCCCTGTGTTACAGAAATGATGAATTTGAAGGATAGGTTGCAAATGTACCTGATAATCCAAATAAAGCCCAGACCGCAGCCCATCCACAGAGGCACCGTGTAGTGGGATCAGCCAGCGGAGTCAGCATCGCCTGCACGTCTGATGGGATGACGGCAGCTGCTACAGAGCAGGCCCGGGCACCGACCAATCAACACCAGTCTGTCTGCAGGAGCACACTGTTACCTTACGACTACAGGAACAATCAGAAGCCACCTCTACTTCTCTTTTATCTACTACTGCTTTCATTTATATACTATATAGGCAACTTAGGACCTTTATGGGGCCCTGAGCAGAAACAGGCAGTATTTCAAAGAAATGCGCTTCAAATACGTATTTAGTTACCTGAGTATTTTGTAATTGAACTCAAATAGACACATATTTTTTTTGTTTCTGTTTAAATCCTGCCATATACACATATATGTTTGTCAATTTAAAAGAGCAGCCAAACTAAAGACACCGGCTTTATACCGTTATTAAACAGAAGATGAAGACACGTGTTATATGTGTTGTGAGGAATACTTTGTTATATTTATTGTATTTATACTTAGCAAATTTCTTTTTCAGTACAGCACATTACAACAGAGATATTCAGGCATATGACTCTAGACCAAATCACACACCTCGTAGACATTGTGCAGTTCCTTCTGTTGGTTTTTTTATTCTTTGGATGCCTTACAACAAGTTCAGTTATGTTCCCTGACGGGCTTGGAGGCCCAGCTTGTGGTGAACGCCCCTGACGGTATCCTAGGCCACTTTCAGGACTTCATACTTTTAGGAAAGCATCAACTCCTGAATAGTGTTGAACTGTGGTCATCTTTCAATGGTAATTGGCCTTTACTTTCCACATTTTGCCAATGCAGGTTGAATTTGATATGTTGTCCTGGTTGTCCAGGCTGCAAAAGGTGTCTGTACCCTTCATTGTTAAAACGACATGTGATTTTTTAAATTTACTTTCCACCTAAAACCCTTTAAAGGCTTCCACCTGGAACCCGTGAATGGTTCCACTCAAAACCCACAATAACGGGTTCTACAGAATCTCTGGGAGTTCTATTCAGAACCTTTTCAACCTCTAATAGTGCTCACAAAAAGTCAACTGGAAAGATCTACCCAGAACCCTTTTATATTCCAAGGGTTTCAACAATGGTCATCATCAACCTCCTGCACTCGCGGTGTTATTTCACTAATATTACGTAAAGGTAAAGGACACAACACATGAAACGGGACTGTAAACATAATAGAACAAAACAGACAAACTCAGAATGGCAGAATGTACACAATAGATAATTGACAACTTGACACCTAGCAACTTCACACAGTTGGACTAAAGCTGCTTATTCCCACAGGAGCTGAAACCCAGCACTAGTGTCATGAGAGAAAGAAGCAGTCCACTTTCCTCCTGCCACTCCTCAACTGCAGGACTGACAGTCCGGGAGGGAAAAGTGTGTTCATGGTCGTCATTCCATTGATTAGCTAGAGCATGGTTCCTCCCAAACATCCCCATAGGCCTGAACCACCACATTACTTCTGGTGCTTGAACTGGTTCCATTGAGGATTCTTTGAACTTGGTCCTATCTTGGGAACCAACCCGTTCTTCCATCAGTTTTGAGTGGAATCATTTTAATCAACAATGTGTATTTAATGGAGGCCGGTGAACAACATCAGAATATGGTAACGTGTTACCCCATCCAGCTCCACTCTTTTTCATTTGAGTCTTAACAATGCTTAAGCTTTAAGTTTTTAGTTTATTGTTTGTTCTTGCGTTCTGAACCAATTTATTTTTGGTTGAAATGCTCCAAACAGGTCAAAATTAGGTTTGCAAACCAGAATGTTACCAGTAGACCAGTAGACCTCATCCACAATCCCCTCAGCACTCTGGTGGGCCTGGCATTGGGGTTTCCATTGATGTTCTTGTGGGGTGGCCCATTTTGGTGATTTTGTGACAAATTGAACCCATATTGTGACAATGGAGAACACAGAGTTGACCAGGAAGTCGTTAGGAAACAGTGGCTTCTCAAATAAACACGTTCCTGGTTTGGGACCAGGAGTCTGCGTGACCTTCAGTGTTTGCCAGGTCTCATCCACCGAGCTGTAGAAGAGCGTGAGTCCAGTCAGGTCAGCTTCATACACCCTCAGTAAACATAGATATAATAAACGTTTCTTAAATCCACCAAGCTCTCCTTGAATTCTTCAGTTATCCTGGCCAACCACATTAACGTCATCAGCGTACGCCGACATGACTACAGCAGGGCTCTGAGCCAGCTCTGGCAGAGAGAGAGAGACCCTCAGCCTGGTCCTCACTCTGCACAGAAGAGGTGATACTGTACAGAAGGCTTGAGAAGGGACAGCCCTGCCTCATACCTCTCCTAAGTGGCAGAAGACAAACTCCCCAACCCCTCCCCAACATCAAAATCCTGCAGGTTAAGAACCAAGCAAGCATGGTCAAATGTCTCCTTCTGGTCAGCAGAAATAATATCAACAAAGAAAGAAAGAATAAGATGGTGTAAAACAGCAACTTGTCCTGGGTGTTATAGGCGTAGACAAAGAGCTACTCTTTCTGGAGTCTTGTCGTCACCGTCAGGTTGCCAGGCAACCAGCGCAAATCAGCTTCATATTTAGCATACAGATATGAGAGTGGCACACATCTTCTCATTTCACTCTCTGCTCAAAGTGATGAAGCATATTTTTTTCAAAACATCAGACTATTTGACAGCCTAACCCAGCCCATAGCAGAAAACACAGGAATTGTTTTTGCAATGGTGACACTGTGGAGCTGATGGGGGCATCGCTTGGGAAAACAATCACAAGTAAAGTGTTATATTTAAAGGCTATGAAAAACGATGTGGCCTAATGTTTCCTCATAGTAACCTCCAGACAACCGTTATCCTCCATCCAGCCTTTGACAACAGAAATATGGGTTTCTTTCTGTTTAATACTTTTATATTAGCAGCTGAAGCTGATAGAGACTAGTTGTTTTTTTTCTTCAAAAGACCAAAACAAATTCAGATGTCATCATTCAACTAATGTTTTTCCATTGATTGGTCCTCTCGAAGACTTTCAGTGCATTTTATTAGTTCAATAAGCTCTACCTAATGGCATAGGAATAGCAGTTATACCACGGGGATGGCAGTGTACATTATAAAGCTAATATGAAATACAGAAATGACCCACAGATAAATATGAACCTGTAACCAGGGCTCTGAACATGTCTGGTAGATTTCTGTTTCCTCATATCTGACGCCCTCTGCTGGTAATAAACCTCAAAGACGTCATTAAAGTAGAAAATGACAAGCGTCACCAACGTTGACAGGGAGTCGTACATTTTGATATAATGTCTTTACAACTGAAAAAGTATTTATCTATTTACAAAAATGAGAATGACAAAGATAGCCGTGGATCTGTTCATCTGTCAATTCTATATATCGTTGATCAAAAAACACAAGTACATTTGGTTCTACTCCACACATTTTCTCATTTTCTCTAAAACAGGACATGCAGTTTATTTATTTGCTGTCTGTCCCATCACTGAACTTTACCACTACCCTGAACACACAGCTACAGCTGTTCCATCTGCATACTTGTGTGTGTGAGGCTTCGTTTTTTTTAAATGAGTTTTGTTGATGTCTGGAATGCACAGTTGGGAACCAGTTCTCTAGACCAAATATTATTAATACTGTTTATAATGCTACCATTAAAAGGCTTAGATGCACCACCAAAACCAAATTAATGTAAAATAATGTGGAACTAAAATGACTTTTCCCGGCTCTAATGGTTGCAGTTGGTCTCCAGTTCACTTATGTTTTTAAACTTCTTGTATATATTTATATTATTTATTTTTGTCTGCTATAGCTTTTCCAAAATTTTGCACACAGATACTTTAATAATATGGTCCAAAATGATGTGAAATGATATATTTTTTATTGAAAACCCCCCTAAATGTTGCCTCACCCGTTCATCCGTCTAAGGCTTTGGGACAAACTTGAAAATGTTGGAACCCAGACAGCATTTATGTCCTCTGAAAACCTACGGAAACGCCTGAGTACCGTGTAAAAGTCTAAGGCCACCATTAGGTTTGTTGTTTTACTAAGGAAATAATGATCATACGTACATACGTAGTCGTCACTGTCCGTATCAAGATACAACTGCTTTAATACAAGAAATATTAAAACAGCATTAAACATTACAGAAAAAACTCTTCATACAGACCAAAGTTATAAGTATTCAGTGTGACCTTGCTTTGCATTTAACATGTTTCTTTTGGGCAGAAAATGTGAAATTTACTACACCAATCTCAAGGTGTTTTACACCAGGTTTCATTCAAATATTTCTTATTGTTTGGGCTTCTTTTTGTGTTTTTTGGCGTTGAGCATTACATACACATATTGTAAGAGTTTCACTCATTGGAAGCTTGCTAATACATGAGTCTTACTTATGTCATTCCATTCAAAATGCCAAAGATTACAGAATTTGAGAGGTATAAAATCTTAATTTTGCATCAGCAAGGCCATTCTGAAAGAGAAATCGTCAAACAAACTGGATACTCAAGATGTGGTATCCAAGCTGTTAGAAAGAAATGTGAAGATTCTGGAAATGGTAAAGGACAAAAAAGGAGTTGAAGGCCAAGAAAACTCTGGGTGTCTGATGAAAAGCTTCTTAGAGTTTCTTCTTTGAGAGATTGGAAGAAGTCTGGCAAAGAACTTGCTGAACATCTGGCAGCTTCATCCGGACGCCAAGATGATCCTTCTCGAGTCCGGATAAGTTTACTCAGAAATGGCCTCTATGGAAGGGTAGCCGCCAAGAAAGCACTTTATCGGAAGGGAAACAGGGCTAAAAAGCTGATGAGTGATGAGTCAAAGTTTGAAATGTTCAGGATCATCTGGACAGAGAAAAATATAAAAGGTCTAAAGAAAGGTTAGTATAATAAACCAGAAGATACTTGAGAAAAGTCAGTCTAAAAGAGTTCAAGGTGTACTAAATGTAAACGAAGGTCACACTAAATACTGACTTTTGCCTGTAGAAGCCTGATTTAGAACATGTTAAAGTTACCATATTTTGAAGTTCATGGTCTATAGTTTCTGTGTAGGTTGATTAGATGGACTGAGGGCATAATAACGTCGAATGCATTAAAATTAAAAGATGTGTAAAATAGGCTACGAAATAGAGAACGTATGAGTAAGTAAATCACAGGTACATACATGTCACTGTATGACAGGATCAACCTCCTATTTGTGACTAACAAGTGTTACATTATATTCAAAAAATAAGCTGATGGTGAAACCCAGCCGATACAACCACCTCTGTTCAAGAAGTTAACACTGAACACCAACAGACGAACACTAACAAACAACAGACACACCGAATGCATCACATTACCTCTGTCTTTGTTCTGTTTGTCCTCCTCTTCTCTTCTACTCTTTCTTCATTGTCCTATTTGTTTAACAGGACCTAGTTATCTGGCTGCATAGGAATGTGTCTGTGGACTTACTTCGTAATGTTGTGAAATAGCATTGCAGCATCCCGAGTGGGCGTTTCGGGGAAGCCCCAGTTCTTGTGGAAGCCAAGTTATGGACATTAACTAAAGTGTTACACACATTTTGTTATGTTTAGTTGTTGTACGTTCTGTTCTATCATGTTCACAGTTCAGTTTTGTTTTCTGTGTTTCTTGTGTTATTCATTGCTCAAACACTGAATCAATTTCATCAGGAACTATGACTTGTTCCAGAGGCTTTTGACAGATTTACACAACACAGAATGTAACTTTTTGTGAGTTTTACGGTGTGTCCCCTATTTGATTTCTATTTTTACGTACTTTTAATATTTAAATTTCAAAAGAAATACCTTGAGGATGTAGATTGATGGCTTTAATTGAAGTGTGAAAACAACCTCTTTAATTTAGACCATCTTTGGAGTGAAAATAACACTTAAAATAATACAAAAAACGAAAATACACGCATAAAAATAAATACATACATAAATAAATGATTTAAGAACAAGGTGGTGTAACTAGATCTAGTGTGATTCTGAATCTGATTTTTTACTCAAACTTAAATTTTTCCAAGAAAATGTTATGCGTGTTAGTCTGTAAGCCATTGCAGTAACCATTCCATATCAGACGGTGGCGGTGACGCACTAATGTAGTTTACTACAGCCGTATAAAAAAGAAGAAGAAGAAGAAGGAGTATCTCTGACAAGCGGAACTTTGTGCAAAATCTGTGGGATCGACGGAACTCTTAAAAGTGATGGACACGTCGCCAACGGGATTTCATAACAAATACAGCTGAATTTATCAATAAGTACTGACTGATTGTATATTAAATCACATTTAAATGAAGGCTACGTGATACTTTTATGAAACGTTCGTAATTCAAGCGTCGTCTTCGATATAAACAAGAGGCTTCACTGTCCGTCGGAAGCCGCTGACCAATCAGCTCAAAGGAAACGGGAGCATGCGCGGTGGAGCTCGTGATGGCAGTTGAATGCATGGTGTGAAGGTTAACGTTAGCTTCACGATTAAAGTGAACTCCTGTTAAAGCTCGGTTTATTTCAAAGGCTTCTAGTGTAACCGACCTCAGTGTGCGCTTCAGTCTACGCTTCAGAGTCAGGTAGGACACCGTGTTATTAAGTCGCTGCCATGAAAATGCTATCTGAAACAAGGACGCAGGTTTGGTCTCATCATTGGTATGGACACAACTAGCTAGCTGTCAACCCCGAATAAGATGCAAAAACATATGGTCAACATTCATAATAGGACCTTATAGGCACCTGTTTCCTCATAAATATGTCTTACATCTCTAACCTGCTGCTGTGTTTTCTGCAAACATGATAATTCATTACTGGTGACATTTTCATGGGATTTACAGACTATAGCCACCCATAAATGTTTACTCTTGCTGACAGCCTGACTGCTAGCCTACACATAACAGAAACCAGGGTTATCTTGCAGGTTAACACTAGCTAACATGGATAATTAACATGAGATGAGATTATTTTACACAGTAGAATGGCTGGGAATGTAATGATTGGTGAAAAAATAATGTTGCGATTATTGTGGGCAATGTTGAGGTTTGAATCTATAATTGCACAGACTGACACTGTGATTTGATCTATTAACTTAGTTTTTGTTACTCTGTTAAAATATAGTAACTATCGCAACTATTTAAATTACTTCATCAACTTGTAACTTATTACACGCAAATGTTTTAAACTGGACAATGAAGCTGACACGTCGGACAAGTCTGACATGATGTTCATTAAAGTTTGAAATGAGAATCATAGCAACATGCATACATGTATGTGAAGTCCCAATCATAGCCATTATGGTGTTGATTGATCATCTTGTCTTTCTTCTTCATGTCCCAGGCAGACCTCTTCCTCAGTCCTCCCTGAGCGCCACACATGGCAGGTCTGTCTAACTACGCGATACGCATGGCCAGGCTGAGCGCACAGATCTTTGGGGAAGTCGTACGTCCGACGGACTCCACATCCATGAAAGTGGTCAAGCTCTTCCAGGAGCCTCCTCTGGCCAAGAGGAAGGAGGTGTTTGACTGGTACCCACAGCACAAAATCTACTACGCAATGACCCAGAAACTCCGCTTCATGGGCCTGTTCAGGTACTGAAAAATTCTCAAATGCATGTGACTCATCAGTGACTACGTTTACATGCACAAAATACTCTGTTTTTTGCCCTTATTCTGAAAAACTCAAAATTCCTAATAAGCTGTTTGCATGACTATTATTCCTGTTTACATTCCTGTTTATTCCTGTCCATACCCCATTAAAAATAATGTTTTTTTCAAAGTTTTCCACTGGTGGTAGACATTTGCATTTTTGTTATTTATTCCCCCTTTTGTGCCAGAAAGACACAGAAATCTTCGTTATCAAAACTAACTGTACTGTTTTAAAATCTTTTGGGCCAACCAGGAAGGCCATAATATCCATCTTCCTCTCATCTTCTAAAAACTGAGCAAACTGTCTGGCCTTACAGTTTTTTGTTGTGCCAAGAACATTTTTATTTCATTTCTGATTTTCCAAAAGCGTGCTAGCACCCCGCCTTTACTCAGCCATCTAATGTTGTAGTGGAGCAGTAGGCCATTTTTGCATCAACTTCAGGAATTCTCAAAGTAGGTGATGCTGATGGGATGAGGATGCCCTGAGAATGTTGATTAGTTTCATCATTGTATTCATAATTTCTGCATACTCTTTTGAAAAAGTGCAGCACAGAACAGAGTGATGGATCATATAATAATATGAGGAGAGGTCTGGGTTGTCCTCTTTCATTAGAGTCAGGGTGTAGGGGTGGTTGTGGGTTATGGAGTTAAGAGAATAGGAATTAGGGTGGTCAGTAGTTAGGGGTTTTAAGATTGGTAGAAGACCTTGTTGTGCCACTTCCTTTTCATCTTCTTCAGGGCATTTTCAGCCTCCTGCAGCCTCTCCATCAAGCTACTCTCTGTCTTTGCCCACGGCTCTTATTTCTCCTGCAGCCTGCGCTTGAGGTCGTCAATGGCTTGAAGCAGGGCAGATTGGTCCTTGTACCACTGAGAGCACCCATGAGTATTTCTTTCTCATATGTGCACTCTTTGAGCTGCACCTCATGTAAAGTTTTTAGGTTTTCTCAATCTTTCAGAAGCAATGACCTTTCTTCCTTCCACTTATCTGAGATGAGGTCCAGGTCCTTGTAAGCAGTTGCCAGTGCAACTGCAAGTGCTTGATTATCTTGCTTTGTTTCTTCAGGAGCCTCATAGGCAGCTTTTGATTGTTGCAGTTGCTCCCAGTGAGAGAATTTCATTGCAGTCATCTCTGTATTCTGACACCTCATCACTTCCTTCCCATTTCCGACCTCTTTGAGGAGGGAGGCCATTTCTTTCTCTGCCTTTGTACAGAGATTTCCGCATCTCCCTCAGTTGGTCGTCTTTCTTCTGGGATTTGGCTCGCTCCAACTTTAAATCCTTGTAGAGCTGATCAGTGTTGGACTGAGCCTGAATCAATGCATTGTCTTTTACAGACAACTGCAGTGTCAGTTACACACTTGTCTTCTGCCTTCAGTCTCAACTCTTTCTCAGCTGTGACCTCAGATTTGAGATTATCTATCTGAGATGGAATTTATGCTCTTTTAGTCAGTACCAAGTTTAAAGTAAGATGAGTGAGATTTTCTTCCCAAAGCAAAGCGTGATCCCTTCCGCTCACCCATTAACTCTAATGTTATATCAACTCTGAAACCTCAGAGCAACGTCAAGCAGATTCTTGTGTCTGGAATGGTCCTGTGTTTTTGTGATGTCTTGTACACCCTTCACCTCAGAAGTCTCTCTTTGACTGCTTCCCCTGAGTACAACTCTAAGGCTCTGGTCAGAGTTAAGCATGTGTCTCACAGAAACACCTGTCACACAGGGCGCAGTCGCCATAGCAACACACCTGATTTCGATTGGCTGACTACAATACACTGTTTCTGAGCAGTTTTCACACTTTCACATGTTTCAGGCAACAGTTGGTGTTGTCAATTTGTATCCGCTTCAAGTTTTACCTTTAAGGTGGCAACTCATTAAAGTTACAACATTTTTACCAAATTCATGTCTTTAACCATTTTAGACTGAGAATTGTTGCTACAGATTCCACACAGTTTCAGAGTGTATACATTTTCTTGTCTTATAATGTAGTTTTCGACATGCTTTACCTAATTCATGTCTTTTAAGACTTGAGACTTTTCAAAACCTTTTTTGCCTTGATGTATTTCACCTTCTGATTCAACTTCATTGTTTTCACTTTAACGATGTTTCGTACTTTAAACTATTTTAGCTTCTCCTTCAACTGTATTTTTTCACTTTGACGATGTTTTCCGCTTTAAGCTCTTTCACCTCCTCCTTTTATATTTATTTCTACATTTCAACAATATTTTAAAACGTAAGCTATTTCTGAAGCAAAGCCTTCAGCTCTCAGCCATCACATACAGTCTATTCAGCGATCGCAGTTTTTTTCTAGTTTCTATTGGTACCTGTCATTATCAGTCATTGCGTAACTTCACTCTGCTCTGAACTCCTCCCACTGCAAGATTTTTAAAAGTGGATGGTGTGGATGTGTGACAGGAGTTGTTCAGGATCATGGTCATGACAGAGTTTTTTTTCACTGTGTTATCACCTAAATAAGACCCCCCTCAATCAGGATCAGTTTAAGCGTACACTTTATTTAGGATACTGTCACTGCTTCACCTTGCTATCATACAGTCTTTTCTGACAGGGATCTGAAGGGCAGGTGGGAAGCACACCTCTGATTAGAAACCTTAACGTTTATTTTTTAATCCTAAGTTAATGATGTAGAGTAGTCCCAAACCGACTCTGACTCTACGTCAGCATCAGAGTGGGAAGGCTCGGGATGATTTTAAAACCAGAAGTGGCGTGTTAAGCCATTTTCACCTATACAATGCAGATTTTTATATAACATATAATATTAACACCAGCTTTGATGTGCTTGATCACAGTGGAGTCATATAACTGTTTACAGCTCAAATCAAAACGTGTTTTAGTGCACGGTACCTCTCTAAATGAAATGCTTCCTTTTGGTTCTCAGAGATGAACACGAAGACTTTAAGGAGGAGATGCGTCGACTGAGGAAACTGAGAGGTAAAGGGAAGCCGAAGAAAGGAGAAGGGAAGAGAGCGGGCAAGAAGAAATGAGCTGCCACATTTCAAGTGTTGTTTCTCTGTGTGGACGTGGACAGCATCGGACTGTGGACACTGTCATTTCAACATGTGCAGTTCGTTTAAAGCAGCCAGGACTGATGATCCCAAGAGTGGAAATTAAAATCCAGCTGCTTTGTCTGAAGCCTTTTCATGTCGACAAACATTTTGGACGGAAATACATTCTTTTGTTGTATGTTGTGTCATGTTTTGAAATAAAGTCGCAGGAGGTGAATTCCAGAGCTATCTCCTCCTTTAATTTAATGAATAAACGTTGGATGTTTTCTTCTCACTGACAGAATCAGGGATTGTACTGTTTTGTTCCTACACAAACAATTTACTGCAGCATCCAGTCGAATGCTAATATTTGTCTTTGCCTACCATGAAAACGAGCTGATTTCTATGCATGACGAGACGGCATACAGCTTAGAAAAATACAACACTGCCATCACGTGTTTTCAAGGTTTATGGTTCAGAAAGTTTGGTCTGTTGCAGCTGTACTGTCCTGAACCGCCGGGTTAGCGTAACTGTTCATAGTCTAAATGGAAATGGTGTGAATGTGAACAGACATGCTTCCACGGTTTCAAATAGAAATCGAGTATCATCATCAACTCGGAAGACGTGAACTCTTGGAGGAGTCGGTAGGGCAGGTGTCAGGTTTTGTCACGATGACAGTCAATCAGCAGTGGACAAGCAAGTGTGAATGCTGAAGTTGGGAATTACCTAAGGGCAGCCGCTTAACTTTCACCTGGAGGAATAAACATCATTACTTAAACAGGGTAAAAACAGTCGTGAAAAACCTGGAAAAGTCATGTATTTATAAAATCTCGTCTTCCAGGGCTTAGATGCTGAGACGGCAATCTCGGAAATCCATTCTTACAGTATTTAGGAAATGCAAAACAAAATGGCTCATTGATCAAAACAACACACCCCCCCCCCCTTTTTAAAAAGCTTATTTCCAGAAAGAAACCGTCTCTTCTGGCTAATATGTTGTCTTTTCTCTCCTCAGTAGTAGAGAAATCCCACCAGCTTTTCTGTTCCTTTCGCTCAGGTGCTTCATCTAAGTCTTGTAAGTAAAGAAAACCCTGGACTTGGAGTTCATAGCATGATGGCTGAATGTTCGTTTTTTGCTTGAATGCATGGCTGTCGTGTGAAGAACACACTGAGGAACACATTTCCCTTCCGTAAATGTGCGCATCCGGTGTGCACGGCTGCGTTGTGTTCAGTAACCTTCGAGGAAAGCCGCACTAGTCGAGTTATATGAGCAGTTATATCACGTCGTGTGGAGTCAGGTGCATTTTTGTTGAAGCTATTTTTTGAGTTCGTAATGCAACTTAAATTGTTATCCTCAGTGCAAGTCAGTGTGATGGCCTGTTATTCTGAGTATTTCAAGTGAATATGAAAATAACTGGCGATTAGAGAATGAAAAAGGTCGCTCTTTAATTTTCAGCTAAAGTACATTTATCTTCGTGCACTTTCAGGTTGTGAATGGTCATGGGAATCATGCTATCAGTCCTTGAAAGCCATTGAAAGGTTTTTAAGTTTTGTCTGCAAATAATGTGTTGCTACCCTGCACGATTTAGGTGAATCTAAAGGAACATAATCAGAATTATGTTTTCATATAATCACCTAATCATTTATTCATTACCTTAGAATGAGTTGTTTATATCTGCAGGCGGAGCGGAGTCCACCATGTTGTCCTGCCATGTTTCTACAGCAGCTCAGAACAAACTTCCTCTTCTTTTTTCCTTTTTCTAGTTTGTAGGATCCAGCAGTACGTTACCGTCTCCATGTTTAACTGTGGACCACACTTAAAATCCTCTTAAAGGCAAACTAACCTTTTCCTAAAGAACAGTATATAAAGTCATACTATAATAGTCCTTCTCAATCATCATTTGTCAGTGTGCGGTGGTGTATTTACCTGCAGAGACCCTAGCCCTCTGACATATCTTCCATTTTCTTCTTGTTTTGCTGTGTTCAGGACGTTTCTGGGTGTTGACCTTCGGGGCAGCGAGTTTGTACCTGCAGCCAATTATAGCATCACGCAGTGTGGGCGGAACAACGTAAAAAAAAAACCAAGCGACTCCAATTCATCCTTGTCTTCTCGCTTACAGCGCTGCTCATAGAGGGGGCTGCACTTCTGTCTGAAAGACAAAACTCTGGGCAAAGCGCAAACACACAGACGCTTCTCTTCTGCTTGTCACTTGTCTACCAGACACACAGAGCAGGAAGGAGAGGAAGGAGGAAGCGTTAGGGGGTTAAATATGTGAAAGGCGGCTTTAATTACGGACTCACTGTTGAGGTTATGCCAAACGCAAGGCTACCACTCTGTGGCTCGTCACAGAAGCAACACGGCAGCTCCCCTAACCATGATGTTTTGGCTTCACTTTTCCGCAGCGGTGTGAAACGGCGTCAGGTCATCTATCTTTATATTTAGTCTTCTGATTTGGACCGAGTGGTGCCGTATTTTGAGACATTGCTCTGGGGCCACCTAACGGCCCGGGGGCCCAAAGAGTTGCCCACATTGCCTGTTTACAAGCTACGCCTCTGCCGTCTCTTGGGTTTCAGCTGCAGTTTTTTTGTATGTCTCCACGAGTGCATATTTATATATGACGTCAGAAATGAGTCGAACTAAGGAAATAACATTAATACTTTGTCCAGACACACAGTACGAGCCCACCAAGCTGTTACATGCTACAAAGTATGAAAAATAGCTATTTCAGGAGAACTGAATGATGGAGTAATATATTTAATTTTTGAATATTTCTCGCTAGAGAAGAATACTTATTTTTATTCATTTGATTTCAGCAACAGCTATTTCCATGAATACATATTGCAAATCCGTAGGGTTTCTTGGATGCTCAGTACAAATTTCAATCCAGTCCAGTGAAAAATAAGCAGCAGGTGAGGCTTAGAATACAATGATGGAATTTTTCTCCAAACTTCAGAACTAAAAACGTATTTGTGGTACAACTTTAGGATTTTGCAAGGTGCCGTGAACTGAGAAAGAAATGAGTTAACATTTTGCTATGACAGTTGTTTCCTACGGTAGTTTGTACTGGGGCTCTTTGTGTGTTAAATAAGTGGGTAGGACGAGGGTTAAAGAATATAAACGGAGTAGGACTATTAAATCTATTCTTATCACTCCGTAAGTGTAAATTAATTCTTACTGCTTCTTTAATTCTGTACAAAACAGTAAGAGTGCTGTACTTTCGTTTAATCATTGTATTAATTCTTTGATTATATTATTCTCTTTCATTATTATTTTATGTACTCTTAATTATTTGTTGGAACTTTTTATTTTCTTCTGGATGTTAATATTATTTATGCAAAGCATTGCCTTTGCGTATGAAATGCGCTTTATAAATAAATTTGCCTCGTCTTATATACAGTATTATCATTATATGAATAATAATAATGAATAATGTCTGCTTTGTATAACACATACATTTGCTACAGTCTACCATAGTGGGTCAGGTTGTTTCAGTTTTCACAGTCGGTGCGTCCAGAGGCTGCTCTCCTCCGTGCTGCGTCTCTGTCTCCCCCTCCCGTCCTCAGCACCAGCCTGCGTTTCCCTCTATTATTTTCCACTCAGTTTCTCGCAGTTTAAAATGGCGGCGTTGAGCAGCGCCGAGTCCCCACCGCCCGTCTTTAACGGAGACACCGCGGAGCGGGAGCCGGGCAGGGAGCAGGGCCTGGAGGAACTGTGCGCCGGGCTGGACTCCTCGTGCTCGGCGGGGATCCCCGGAGGTCCGCAGGATGAGGAGGTAGGCGCAAACGGCGGCGTGTGTCGGGTTTAAAGCTGGGCAGGGGACACGGGCTCCGAGCGGAGGTAATTGGATGTGAATCTTCAGGAAACACCGGCTGTAACATGGATCGTGGGGGATGCAGTGAAGGGGGCAAGACGATGCACGAAATGTAACGCATTCATTTGAACGTGGAGCTTCGCGAGCCCCGCTTTAGCGCGAGCACCAAAATGCGTCTGCGACAGAGCGCTGCGAGCAGGACGGGAAGCTTTTATTCGGCGGAGCCTGTGTTTATTTCGGGCCTGCTTTATTCCATTCGCTCCTGGCTTCGTTTTCCAGGCTCGCTGCAGCTGCAGCCTGGTGCGCCAACAGAGCACACACCGCTGTTGACACAACAAAGACGCGCAGCTACACCGCTTCTAATGGCTCCTGGTGGCTTTAATGCGCCCCGAGTTCCATTTGAACGCACCGACTGGCGTTTTGTACCTCAGAGGGATGATGAGGATGATGGAGGTGGTTGCTAACCCAAGTCGTGCTCGTGTCTTTTGAGGTGCAGTTTAGCTACACGGGCTACTTTTATTTCTCTTACAGGCTTTACAATCCCGGTCCCCACGTCCACGGACACACGCAGGGAACCGTGAGCCAGGTTGTGTCCTCGTCATTCAATGCACACTGGTCATGTAGCCTAGCCTGGAAATGTGTCTCCACTGTGCAGGTCAGAGGCCTCAGTGCTGGACCATGACAGCAGGAGAGATCACTCCAACAGGACACACGGGCACAGGCAGCAGCGAGCGAAAACCTTTATTATACAGCATGTAAGAGATTCAGATGCTGCTCTTAAACAGGGCAGTGTTGTCATGTAGTGTCTCATTGAGTGACCTGTCACTCAGACGTGTGTTCTGTGGTTGAGAGGGGTTTTTTCTCTCTTCATGTATCAACATGTCAAATTGACTATGGTGTACCTCTTTTAACAGTAACACGGGTTGCCCCGAGGAGATGATGATACCGAGATGTAGATAACATTTCTATTTAAAGGGACTGTGCAGATATTATCAATGAACTTCCACAAAGTAGAGGACTCGGTGGCGGCGAGGCATGTTTTTTTTCCCCCCAAAGAATGTTCAAGATCAAAGCAGCGGAAGCCCGTGGTGTAGCCAAGACCACCCGAACCGAGACCACGGTGCAGCAAGACGGAGACGAGACCAAGGCTTTGAGGGGCTGAGACCGAGGCCGAGACCTGATACACGGCAACGGCCTCATGGCAGCCAAGTCTGAGAAAGACTTGAGTGACCGAAGGAGAACGTAGCTGGCGGGAGCTAACACTTGAGCAACGTGACTCCATGTACAGTACGGTAGCTACATATTTTTATGTGGTCTGCCTGACTCGACAAGAAAAAATGTACCTTGGCAACAATAGTTTGTCGGTACATGCCCCCTGCCCTCAGTCTCTCACAAAACTAACACTTCCTTCGTTGCATCCTTCAATATACGCTAACTAACCTAGCTAGCGGTAAAATGGCTGGCAAGCACTGGGAACTAATTCCCTGAGACGTACAGTTTTTACACACAGTCGGTGTTTAATATGTGTAGCTAATGTCCACTAAATGTCTTCGGGTGAGGGGTGAAGAGATTTCTCAGCCGTTTTGGCGTACACAGACAGATTGCTAATGTCAGCCAGGTCGCGTCACTCACGTTACCTTTCTTTTACGATTCCTGATTCCTTTTGACTTATGATTGCTGTGTTTTTCTTCTGGATGCCGTCGTTACAGATGAACTCTTGGTGGTTCAGGTTGACAAACTTTCATCACAGCAGATTTGTCTGATATCTCCTCCAGACAGCCGCAGCTGCTTCTCCGCAAATTTCAGATTAGAAACGAGTCAAGTTGTCGGCTGCATTTGAAGCAGGAAGTTTTACATCAAATCACAGTAATGACGTTAAGTAAATCAGACGGTGCACAGGCCGTTTAGTCAGATCCCCGCAGTTGTGGTCTTGACGGGCATTTAGGGCTGCACGATTTGGTGAAAAAGTCACAGTGCGGTTATTTTGGGCAGTAGCGAGATTTCCATTTGAAACTTGCTTGGTTATCAAAGAAAATGCACAGATTACTTATTTAGAAATATCAAGCATAAAAAAAAAATACAAACTATGTTTAATTTTTCATATTTTACACAATTTCTCTCTGCTCAGTGTCACTAAATCAAAAATAGAGGTTGTGTTTATTTTTTTCCATGTCTGCAATTAGATCACATTAAATCCTCCTGAATCTGGACCTTTTTTTTTAAATTGCAGCCTTTTGCCATCATATTATTGCACGGGCTGATACTGCGGTTGCGATTTGAATAATGGTGCTGCCCTACTGGTCCTCTTTTGTCCGGTTAACTTTCAAAAAGTGGTCTCGAGACCAAGGCCGATCTCAGGTACTACAAAACTAATGGAAACCCTGAAGACGTGATTGCGATCTATTACAAATTTAAAGGGCCAGTCCACATATTATTCAACAACAAACAAAACCACAAAGTAGAGCTCTCGTGAGGCAGATTTTTTTCAGTATCAAAGCAGCAGAATCTCCAGACATGTACTTGTTCAAGTTAAAGCGAGATTGGATCCTACATTTACCATAGTGGAGCTAGTAAGACCCCTTGGTAAATGCTCTCTAAAGCTGAAGCGGAGACTACCCTAATGGCATCATCAGGGTTACTTTTTCACAGTTGACACACAGCTCTTCCTGAGTCACACAAGTTACAGTATTATGCAACTGTTTTCACTGACTATTGCCATAACTACTACACAAGGGTGTCTACGGGGCCTTTAAAGAGTCTTAAAATATCTTACCTTTAATTTTATAAACATTAGGCTTTATAAGTCATTAAGTGAGTCTTATATTTGGATTTAGGTCTTAATTGCCACACACTTAATCTAATTTCATTCATCCATTCTCTTTGACAAAGTGAGTCAAGCTTTTCTGAATGAAGGTCCACATTTCTGATTTTACAAGGCTTTAAACCTACCACAAAACCTAATACCGTCTTTTTTTCACACAAATATTCCTACCTCTGACACTTTTATGTTTACCTGCAATGTATGAACAAGAAAAAGATGATTTGTGAACTTATTCTTAAATATCACCATGTACATTGGGTTTTAGGTTGAACATTTAAAGCTTTAGATGAATAATAATAATAATTATTAATAAATAAAGAAACAATACATTAATTATTAATAAAAAATACTTAATATCTCATAAGTCAGGTTTCAACCCGAATTAACTGCAAATTGCAGACCGATAGACAAATATTATTACATTATTTACTATTTCTGTCCTGGTTGGAAAATAATGGATAAATGGATTTTCCCCCAAAAAACAGAATAATAATAAACAACAAGAAGCTTAAAAACAAAAGTCCACTGGGGACCAATTCCACCACTTAGATCGTTTTATTTTCTCCACATCGGGTTTACTTTAATTTGGTTTAGGTGGTGTTTATTTATCAATTTTTCACATTACGTAACATTTTACAGACTGAACAAAAGATAAAATAGATGACATTATAATCAACAACAAAAATAATCATCGGTCGCAGCCCTATTTCAACGCACAATATCTAAAAGAGAGAAAAGCCAGTAAACTGTCACATTTGAGGGACTAGAAAAGAGAACTTTTGCCGTTTTGCTTAGAACAAAATGAGTTAATTTTTTTTTTTTTTTTGCTAATTTCTTTAGTGCAAAAGCCCAGAAACTCTTCACTCAATACTAGCTATGTGAGCAGCAGCATTTAGGATGATTTTAAAATGTGCCGGTTGTCAGCAATTAGGTTTTCTGAACATTTTGCACTAATTGAATTTTTCACACTTTGTAAAATTGCTACTTTCCGTGGCTGTAGAGCATGTTAGACTCTGCTTCTCCACAGTTTCCAGTGTGATGATGTCTTGTCATTTGCTGGTGCGACTTGTTAAATAGCTCTCTTTTTTTCATGTTCCTTGTCTGCAGTGTTTGAGTTTCACTCTGCAAAACGACGCGCCGAGTTTGATGCTGTCAGGGTGTTTTCATACTCATCCATTTGTCTGTGCTCACCAGTGAGGGGAAACTCCCTTGAGAAATCAAAAGTAGGACTATGAAAAGGTTAAAAGTAAAGGTGAACCCTGCTTTTTTAAAACTAGCAAATAGGATTTAAATATTCTAAAACATAATTTGAATGTCCGCTGTTTTAGTGTTCACACTGTAATGTTTTCACTGCTACATATTAGTGCATTGCATTTTTATTGTCATTGTAGAAAACTGCCAGAAACAATCAAATATCATCTTATTTACGTGCACCACTCATTCACAGCGTTTGACCAATCAGATGAAGCCCCAGTGAACTGTCAGCTGTCGTCACATTAACTGGTCCCAATTTGGTGGCAACTGTAGCAAACTTAGCAAACTTTTAGGACACCGTGAGAATTGCTTAGATACTACTGAGTATCAAAAAATGTCTTGTTTGATACCAAATTTCAAATACCTAAGAAGTAAATACATTTTTATTGGTTGATTTTATCTTAACAAATGACTTCAAATCCTAGTAAATTGTTTTAATACGTTGTAAAAATGCTGAAATAGAAACAGTTTATGTTTAAATAGAAAGAATTGCAGACAGACAACAGATAACATAAGGTGATCCACATGGTAGTAAATGGGTATTTTTTATGCTATGAAACTATCTGTAATAATGCTGTGGGATGAAACATTTTGACCATAATGTGTAATACATATTAGTTTTTTAAATGATAAATTGATATCTAAAAACATAGCGTTCAATAACCATTATCAAAGCCGAGGTACCGCTACCAGTGTATAATTTACCCAGATATACCCAACCCTAGGCAACTGTAAGTTTAGTTAGTTAATTTATCAAAAGTCATTTTGTACAGTCTTTGCACATTGCATTTTTTCCTCATTGTGCAGGAGTACGACAGTGCTGTCTTTGTAAACTGTATTTGTTAATGGTTAACAGCTAATGGTTTTTTTGAAGCTACACACAGTATCAACCTACTGAATGTAATATGAGTCTAAATGTTCAGGTCTAACCAGTTAGCCTTGACTATCAGCAGCATTTTCTGTGTGCACATAGTTGTGGTAGCATTAGGACCGGTAAACACAATCAACTTAGAATTACCTGTACAGCTGTGTCGACTTCATTCACTCTTGTCTCGGTGTCTTTTGGTATTGAAACACGATGTCCCTATTATTAATCATGCCTACACTACCTTGATTTTTTTCCCTCCAATTAGCACAAATTCTCTGTGATCACATTCAGAACTGGGCTGTAATGGTACATGGATAATCACAGTCATACGGAGAATACGCAGCAGCCTATGTGTGAAGGTTGATGAACGTAATGTGGAGCCCACAAGCACATGTCCCACCTGGAAACCATAAGCTGTAAGCCATTAGCAAGTTAGCAACATGCTACATGGTGTGTGATTGAAGACGAGTTTCCATCCAAGTGTATCACAAATTTTAACCAAATTTTCAGAAAATTGGCAAAGAAAATGTGAATTTCTGTGTGTTTCATTCACTACTATTATGTAGGTTCATCAGCAT
>JAPQRN010000005.1:6981990-7006305 GCA_037367275.1 Coranthus polyacanthus | reverse complement strand
CTTTAGCCCCGCCCCTTCATCCTTTATGTTCAACCTGACCCTCATGTTCTGTTCTCTTCTTAAACATTCCCTCCTCTTCCTCTTCCTTGCCTGCACCTTAAACCCAACAATTCCTTTTCAACTGAGAACTATCATGAAAAACTTTATGAAGATTTTTTTGTTTTTCCACCTGTAAATACTTGTACAAAGGAAATACTGTCAGTTTGCTAGGAGGCATGGAGACTACAAATGTAACAAATTATAAAATGTTAAAATAAAGATACAAAGATTAAAAGACATTTTGATAGGCAGAGTTCTGAGAAAAACGGTTGAGTGTATAAATATTTAAGGCTGTATCATAAGGAGAAAGAGCTTAATGTATTTGTTGTGAATATGAAAAACTGATATATTAAAGAAGTGCATGAAAACTGTAGTGTGATTCATGTGTGCTCATTGTCTGTTGGGTTAACGTCAACCGTGATGTAGGAGGGTTTTTACACACGGACTGGAGATGTTCAACGTCCACATGGTGGCAGCATCGGCTACTGGAATGTGAGCTTCAACAGAAGGATGTGCAACACACACACTATTAAAAAAAAAAAAAACCAAAAAAAACAGTTTTGTCTGTTTGATCAAATGTTTAGTGACCAGATTCCAACGAGTCAAATGTGGAGCAAAGAGTATGTTTGTGTGGGACGTGAACCAATGCTGAGGGGTTGACTTACATTTAGGTATAATGTCTATCCAACTTAAAAAAAATAAACACCATTGACTGTGTATGCTACAGGTTAGGCATTCAGCATATGAAGGACTTAACAAACAGCCTATAGTTTCTTTAAATGGAACTTTCCCCAACTCCCATGCTGAGAAAATACATAAAGCATAAAAAAAAAACCCTTCAAATTCCCCCCCAAAAAATCTCAAAATGCCACAGTTTTTACGCTTGGGAGCAGTGGACAAGTTGGAGTATGGATAAAAGGTTAAGGCGAATAATTGAAACTGATTCAGTGAATAAATTGAGCAGAAGTGTGCGTGCATGTGTGGAGGACACAGAAACTTTCACTGAATTAATTTAAGAAACAAACCGAAAGGCCATATTAAATGGAAACCGTAACCAAATGCCACAGTATATTTAGAGCTGTTGTAATAAATATTGGACAAAGGCTTTGACAAAATGCAATTATGTGTCAATGAAAACGCTGAAAATCATTCCTTTGTACTTTTGTCAGTTAAATAAAGGTTCAAGCAAGGTAACAAACCACAGATACTGCATTTCAAAAACTGTCCCAACTTCTCTGGCAATGTTCTTTGTAAAATGTACTGGAGTGAAAGGTATAATATGTTGTGGGGTAGAAAACTCTCAGCTCCTCCATAGCGTTAGCTGTTAGCCATAGCAGCTAACAACATAACGTCCAGTCGCAGTCGACCGTCCCTCCTGTCGATCCAGTCTAGCATCTACCTTCATGTAACTGATGAAGATCAAGGAGGCCATTCAATACACAAAATTGCTTTGCTTAGCTTGGTTGGTGATGTAATAGAGTCAAAAATGTACATTATATCTTAAATGATTAGTACTTTGATAATAAGTGATTTTTTTTAAGCGTAAGGAAGGAAGTCAACTGATCCAGACAGCGTAGGCTTGTTTCCCAACACTGCAAAGGTCTACCTTTTTACCTTTATTAAAGCTTGTTAGTTCAAAATTGTCAACACTTGGTAAAGGTTAACTGGTAGACAACGCCTGATAAGATGTGTTATCACTGTCATGGTGACTTTGTACTCTATGTTTCAGTGCCACTCATGTCCCTTTGGAATATGCGTTTTTGTTATTTTAGCAGGAATGTGTGATTCATCTGTTCGTCTGTGATATGTTCGTGGGTAAACACAAGAGGACTGATAAAGGTACAGTATTTTCCCCCCAGATTGTCTAAAGGCAGTTCTCTGCTGATGCTGCAGGAGTCACTACGGAGCTGCAGTTTCTTTGACTTTAACACACACACAGCCACACAAAGATCCACTCATAAATACAGATCAGATAACTTGGCTTGTAGTGAAAATGTGAGCCTGGAGAAAATAATTTCATGTCAAATTCATCCATCTGTATTAAATACTTGTCGAACACAAGTTATTATCTACAAATGTGTGAAATGGAGTTCGTCAGTTGCTGTGCAGAAAGAGATCGCATAAGAAACACTTTAGCAACAAATAGCATTGTGAGGACACTCAATGACATATGCATTCCCTGCGGTCTGTATAGGAAGTATAATTCATCTGCAGTTCACATTGTCTAATGAAAAACGCCAGTTTAGGGTGTTTTTCCTATTTTCATTGTCCTTGTCGCATTGAATGAGGACATGGAATGCAATTCAGTGCACCAAGGCATCAGCTTGTTCCATTATCCAACTTGTACGATGAAAACTGAGCACGGAAATAGAGGCAGCTCACCTTCAAAGTAAAAGTTGCGCGTTTTGAAGTGTGTTGCCTGCAGAGGTCAGTTAAAAGAGTAGAGCAGATTCATGATTCCAACATTTTTTGTTTAATAGGAGAGAGAGGCAGGTCCTGAATCCTAATTGGAATTTGAACACCATGATGTAACTGGCAAAGCATCCAACCAGGTATTGGTGGCTTTTAGCTGGTGACAACCAATAATAATATTTAAAATTCAGTAAAGAGAGGCCAGTTTTATGACAAGACCAAGTGGCAACATCTGGGGCTGAATGGTGAAGCAAAGATGAAGTGCTAAAACCTGCAGTTCGTTGCAGCTAATCTCGGCTGCTGTTAGACTCTTCTGTTTATTGAATATAACATTTTTTTTCCTGACAGACAGCTGTAGCTGTGGTTAAGGAGTTACACTAGGGTGACCTGACGTCCTCTTTTCATGTCCTGTCTGGGGCGTACGGAGGGGTTTTATAAATTACTGAAAATGTCCGGGTTTCATTGTTTTTCACAGGACCATTAAGTATGTACCTCAGTTGACCGGTGCTTATATCACGGGAATGTTTAATGCAGTTTACCAGTACTTAATTGTTTGTTAGTGCAAAATGTTAACATTAATTTGTATTGGATGGTCAGTCTGCTATTCTGCTAATTAAGCCACTTAGTTTTGATTTGTGTGTTTATGCATCACGTGAAGTTGACGTTACAGTTATCAAACACAACTGTATGTGCTAACATTTATCATGTAGCTGAAATTACGTGACAGTGTTAGTCGATGTGCTCGGTGTTTTCGTTCACACATCTCTCTTCCTCCACCATCTTGTCCAAAAACCAAGATGGCCGAAATTCCAAACTTGAGGCTTTACTACAGCAGCCCGCAAACCGATGGGTGACGTCATGGAGGCTTCGTCTACTTTTTATATACAGTCTGTGATGTCAACATACATTTGCATTAGCACAAATAGAACGATGAAAATGCTACTTAAACTGGCATTTGTTCATTAGATGTGAACAACGGCAGATGACTTACACTTCATGCACAGACCCCCTCACCCCTTACCCCAACGTTAACCATCACAACTGAATGCCTAACCCTAACCCTAACCTTGTAGACACTTAAAGATCCATCCAAATGTCAGCACCAGCCAAAATGACTCCACTTTGTAGGGCAGAGTCTCTCTTCAGTGGTTGAAAACTCAAAGTAGTTCTCTCACAATCTCTCTCTCACACACACACACAACAAAGTCCATTACGCTGATTCATGTGTCTGCGCAGATAAGGTCATAGAACAGTAATTTCATACTGTATGTATGTGTATGGTTAGAAGGTGTTTGTCTATATAATGGCAAAGCATCATCTCATGACCAGACTCTATCTCAATTTTCCAGCAGGGTTCAGACTGTCAATGAAATATGATAATGCACGTGATTAAACATATTTACCACCCTCCATAAAAGCACAGAGGTTGCCCGTCTCTCATATCGTATTTCCGATTTATCACCACAGTGGTTACAATATGGATACCATTATTTATATGACAGCATGTAATAGCTCTACGATCCTAATCCTCCCACATGGTGCAACAGTATGAAATGTCTGGAATGATGGTGACGGTGAAAATATGGGAGAGGTGAATGAATCACTGTCTCCACTCCCTCATGTACAGTCGAGGTGCCCTTGTACAATGCAGCGAAGGGGGAGCCGCTCAGAGACCTAATTGCACGGCTGTGAAGGAAATGGCCAGCGTTCACTGTGAACGTAGGGGGATTTCATGACTGAAGTACGACTGTGATGAAGAGAAAGTTCAAAGTATTTTTCACTTCAGGTCTACACAGAACCACAGACTGTATGAAAGAAGCAGGCGTATCTCCAGACGTTTCCCTTGAGTTTGACCATCGCCATCTTGGTTTTTGGAGCCAGAAGTTGCCACATTGGGACAAGAGGCTGGAGCTGGTGAAGAGTGAGGGGTGAAGCTGCTAACACTAACACGACCACACTGCTAACTAACACTGTCACGTTAGACACCACTAAGTCATTTTATCTGCTTGATAAATGTTAACACATACAGTACAGCAAACTTTGTATATAAAAACACTAATGCTAGCTGCCCTACCCTCAGCAGGGTAACTGACTATAATCCAACGCTGCTTCCTCTTGCTTCTGTGATGCTATTAGCAGCCAGAGTCTGGACAATAGAGACCAGTATTGCCATCTATTGTTTCCCTTCCCCATACAAGTTTTTTTCTGGCACTTGCAAAACTGAAACTGTTCTTAATGTCTTGCCTGGTAAAATAAAGGTTAAAATAAAAAATGAGAACAAAAGAAGTAGCTAAAGCCTGCTCGAAATGTTGCTAGAATATGTCACGCTCCAATTTGCATATATGTGACATCATCATGTAATTATACATATTTGAAACACTGCGAAAGAGAATTTTATATATATTTTACAAAAATGAACTCCCAATGCAGTTGTCATCAACAGGGATATTAACTATTGAGACCAAAAGCATTTCTTATACCAGCTGTAATCATGCCAATTTCTGCTGTAAAGTTGGACATTTTTTTCACATAAGGGGATTCACTGCAGATTTGGGCACTTAAACGTTGGCTTCACTTTTCAGCCCAGAGGCTGATGCTTGGACAGATCACACTGATGAATGGTCATTAGCTGTCCTAGACATATTGGGAAGTGCTAACTGGATTGGCTTCAGGTACAGCAATGGTCACTACCTGAAGCTCATTACCTTAGGTGTGAATTTGAACACAAATCCAATAAACCATAGATCTATACCTCATCACCTTCAGGCTCAGTGTCTCCACACACAACGGTCTGGTACAGTGCCTGTCTAACTGATACTAATGCACCACATGTCTAACTCTGTTTCACCCTGGGCTCAGAGCTAAACCACCAGACACTTTTTACAAATATTTTTGGCCATTTTCTTCCTCAACTGCAAACTGCTTCGACATGCACCTAAGGTTATGGTGTAATGAAGCCAGCAGAAAAGAGGCACTACCCTACAGAGACATTTGTGAATAAAATATTCTGTAGCCACGACTTATTAACCACCACTACATAATACAAGAAGACAGGATTTTTAATATAACCAAACATAGCTCCTCTTGGAGCTGTTGAGTCTCCAAAGTCCCTCCAGGTTGTGAATGATAAAACTTTATTTGACTGTAATTCATTATGAAAAAAAGACTCTTATACGTATAGTGAAATCAATTCAAACTTATACATACTGAAGCATATACTATAACTTCTGATGACACACAAAACAAAAGAGTCTGTCAGTTGCATAATTATCTCAGGCTAATGAGTAGTTCTGTTGTGATCATACATTATAAGGATGTGCTTCTGAAGCATTTTGAATGTTAGTATTGGTTGGACAGCCCTGAAATTTGCCTTACGGTCCCATTGCAAGTGATGTAACTGTTGCTGTTTTGTGACTTGCAGCACACACTGGGGTGGCAGAAAAACAGGGTAAACAAGTGAAAGCCAAAGGCGAGACCTTCATGATAAGGAATACAACTGTTTTGTTGTGTTGTAGAAATGCAAATCGAGGTTACTTTTTTTATGGAATATCATCACTGAAGATGTGAAGGTGTAGGTGAGTACCTGAATGTTGGATGTCAGTCATAATAAAATGGGAAGAAGAAGTCCGACTTGAGCTACTGTAGAACCAGGGCGGTGCAACATGACGGACTCCATGGGAGAGGAAACGCTCCCTCTGTAGATAAACGACTCATTGTTGGGAATGAAAACACAATAATTAATATTTTCAGGGGATTATACCTTAATGAAAACATTATTATGAATGTTATTAGGATCTGAGCGCTGACCACTGGGCTTCTTGAAATTTTAAGGCTTATTATTATTCTTTTACTGGAAAATGATTCAAACAAATAGCAGGAGTACATCAGTGTCAGTTATTATTTTGCAGTAAAACCTGATAAATCTCACTTCATTCTTTATCCTAGGGAAAATGCGGTTGTTTGCATAGAGCACAATCCCCTGTGAACCCACGTAAAGGCCCATTGGTATTGTGCTGATGATGCTCAAATCTATGCATAGCAAATCTGAGTACAACTTAACATTTCCAGCTCAGCACATTTTCAGCGAGCTGACAACTGTTGCTCACTTGTTGCTTAAAGAGCTCCAATCAATAAAGTCAATATCAGCCAAGTAGCTGGGGCTGCTGTAGGGAATCTTTTTGACCCAATCTCTGGCTTCTCTCCCATGGAGAGATGTGGTGGCTCAGCTGAGGTGAAGCAACAAGTTGGTCTCAGCTGCGAAACAGAAGTTAGCTGAAAATTTACCCAAACAGGTCGACTGAAACTGTAGAGCACATTATGTGTCCCTGCCGGCGCTCCACTGGCTCCAAACAAAATGTCACTCGACGGTGGATTTTAAAGGCCGATATAATTACACTAGTTTGGAGCAGGGAAGGCCGATAGATTTGACCATATTTGGAGAAAGGACTGGAGGCGTGATAGTTGAGCTAATGCTAACACTACGTAATTTACCGACACTGTCATGAAACAGTTGCATAACAATCATTTGACGGTCTCATAATATAACTTATAAGTATAACTTCTGAACCACAACCACAACTACAGTAGAATGCGATTCTCATACCCAGGGTTTTAAATACTACCACTTTGTCAGAGATACGCACAAGGTGAACGTTGGTGTAGGTGCCTGAAGAGAAACATCTCTGAAAATAGAAAATATAATGAACCAATTAACCTTAAAAGTGGCATCAAACAATGTCAATTAACTGCAGCATGGAAAGAAATCACCGCTGCGGCCAACAGTGTTCCTGTCAACAAACTCCAGAGGTTTCCATATGTAATTCATACATCTGTGATACGTAGATTATAGCCTATTCTGCATATAACAGTAGGCCCAATGTAAGATTATATACTAATTCTTTACGTATAGGTGAAGGAGAGATGGTCAAACCTCAAACTCACCACTAGTAAGTGTGTTGTGGAGGAGACCAGCCGAACCCCAGCCTTAAGCAGATCCAGACTGAGGAGCATGTAACCCCGGTTACCGGGTCTGCTTCAGTATCGGACACCGCTGTCTTCCAAACCAGATAATGGTAAAAACCTATTTACCCACTATTTTTTCTTTGCCACATTTATCTTGTTTGTAGAGTTTATTTTTTAATTTTAATTATGTTTCAGATAAATCAGGAGTCAGGCACCAGTGTTCAGCCTTCAGCTACACAAACCGGTCTACAGCTGGTCCCACAGAGCCAGACAACCAGAGTGCGTGTCCTCTGCCCCCGGCGTTGGTGCACCGTGACCCCGGACTACAAGCCAAGAAGTGTCGGTCAGTGGTGGACATAAATTACTCACTTCTACCCATTAACAACACTTTCAAGAGAGCGAGAGAGAGAAAGGAAAACCTGAAAGTCTAAGTTGCTGTGCTGGACACAGTTATGTGCAGTGGTTCATCTGCATATACAATCAAAATATATCAGCCAGATTTATTCTGCTGCACCTCATGTCCACGCTGACTCCGAACTTGCGCCCAGGAGCTGAGACCTGTCGTGAGATTTGAGTGATCAGATTGATAAATGCCAAAATTTGGAAGGACCGTACGCCCAGTTTTCTGTCATAGCTGTGTTTGATAAATGAGGGTTTTGATAATATGATTGGGGGTTTAGTTACTCTGCAAATGAATTCAAAGTCTTCCATTACATATATTATATGACCCTGAACAGACATAGATGTCAACAGACACTCATTTTCAGAGGCATAAAAATGTGAGAGCGTATTCACAGGTCTTCTGAACAAAAGTTGCAGGTCCTATTTTCTTCTATTAAAATTGAACCTTTTCACCATCTTATGTTTAGTCCCCTCATCTAATTTTATTGCCTGGATAATTAAACAAAAGACTAAAAATTCCAGCTAAAACTATAGGGTTCCAACACTGTGGTTCTAGGACCCGTAATCGTAACCAACACATTTGAGGTTCGTACTCGTCTATGAGTGCAGGAACTATGTGGTAGATACCGTTACTACCAGTGACAGTATCAGCAGCAGAGATTTGATTTACATATTCCTGTCAAATATTGCAGAATAAATTTAAATTGTTCGTATGTAGGGACTGTCCTTATACTGAACCTTCAGTCATGCTGGAAGTTCACTACACCATGTGCTCCACTCAATTCCCTGTCTGTAAAATAAGCTTCTTTCTCTTTCTTTTTGTATTTCTCTTCATTTCCTGCAGCAAACCCCTCATCTCCGCTGACCAACTCTGTCTCTTTTGTTTCTCCACCTCCTCTTCACGCAGCAATTTCCCAGTCCTTCATCACATATTCCATCCACAGTACGTACTTTCCTGGTCAGGCCCTTAGGCGTTGCCTCTCCTCTGTGATTTATTGTCTTTCCAGGATTCTTTGAACGTTCCCAGGTCCTTCATCTGCCTCCCACCACTCCTGATAACAGGGAGGAGGAGGAGGGAGCAGTGGGACATCACTGTACCGTTACCCAGCCTCAAACCCACACACTGTACAGACTGCTAGGAGGCTTTCTGCCATGTGCACTGGCAGCACGAATCAGGGCAGATACGGGGTTTTTGAAGACTGACTGTTTTCTGAAAAAAAAGGTTGCTGTATGATACAGAATAGCTGTTAGTCAGTCAGGCAATTATAAAATTCTTCTTGTAGGAACCAGACTTTTACTTTTTCAGGATTCTGCAACTTTCTGAGGGGAAAAAAAAATCATCCCTATCAGTTTAGCAGCAGCTATGTGTCCAATGGAGTCCATGACATGTTTAGCTTAACCAAGGGGCAAGGACGTCGACTCCAAAATGAAGCCAATGTGGAAGTATCTTAAAATGTAATACCGCTGACGGCCGCTGGTAGCTCCAAAAAGGCCTGGCTCCCAAAGACTCTTTAAAAATACTAAGTCAGTTTTTTTCCAGGAATCATTCTACGTCTCATTCGTTTTACTTGGACCCTCTAATAAGTGATCTGGTCCATTTTTACATGTTTCAGGGTTTCAAGATCTCAGGGTGAATAGAAGGTTTTGATGTCTGCCGTGCCAGCTAACTGGCTTCAAAACGGCAGTTCAGAAACCAACGTGTGACGTCACAGCTCCTCCGTTCACTAATTATGTACAGTTTATGATCTTAACACAAGCACTGGATAAAGGAGGTTGGTCTTTTTCGTCTACTTTTTTTTCCCCCAGCACTAGCCAACTCTGACGCTGTCATGGACAGAAAAAAGCGTCGTATAATCCAGGAGGAGTCCTGTGTCTCTGCGTACCTAACAGTGATGATACTGTAATGAAAAATGGCTCTGTTCTGTTCTGCCCCACACCACATCAGTCATGGCTGCTTCTAAAGAATATCACCGTTCTTAGCCTTCTTGCTGCTGCAATTGGTTAATGGCAGTGGGTATCTACCATTAACAAACTGCAGCCTCTGTAATCACAGACACAAAAAGCATGCACATATGAAAACTGATGAGGCCGTTTATTTTTCTTTGTTATCTCCGTTAGCAAGGCCTTCCTTTCTGTCAGGAGTCAGTGTTAATGTCCGTAAACAGCCTGAGGAAAGTGCTGATGTTGGACAGGGTGTTGGTAAGCAGCGGCTATCTCTTCACTCCATTTCATTTCTTAATTACAGTAACAACAGATTCTACTGCTGGGTTAACAAGCTGTTCGGACGCGCTTTAAAAGGAAACGCTTTAAAAGAATGCAACTGAAATATGATCCCTGCATAGATCACTGACCAATCCTGAACTATAAAGTCATAACTCTATACATTTACATTTAATAAAGTCAGTTTTTCAGACTATATCTACTGGATATGCAGATGTGTGCACACATTTTTCACTTTTTCCTGGTCATTTATTGACAGAGGCGGCAAACCTACAGACACGTGTAAAAAAAGAGCAATGATTCAACGTTTTTAACTGCAGTAAAAGTCCACCCAGTAGGTTAAAACTGGTTTCTGAAAGTGTGAAATGAAAAATAAAAATAATCTACAATTGCCTTCAAATGCATTGAAACTAATGTCTGTAGAGTAGAAAGTACAGATATTTGTGTTAAAATATAGGGAGTAAAAGTAAAATGTTAGTAGTAAGATACAGATACCTGAAAATCCTACTTAAGTATAGTAAAGTATTTGTACTTCCCTCCCACCACTGTTTATTGATATCTGCTCAAAAGTTTTAGCCCTAATAGATTCATTGTCACTAAAGTAATGAAGTTCATACGTCTTCCTGTTCGCAGTCATTCAGTCTTCTGGTAGATGGAGGTGCCTCAGAGACTTCAGGGCCTCAGGTCTTTCTATGTCTGCCTCCCTTTTCTTATTTACTTATTGACTTATTGATGATGCAGCAGTGGGGACATCAGGACTGTCATTGATATACAGGTTTGTCCTCTTCCATTAAAGCGTTAGTGGCAGCCAAGATTTACAGGAGATGTTCAATTAAGAGACCAGTCTTTAGAGAGACATTGGTCAGAGGCGAGAATGTATATAACGTATAGGCAGCATTCTTACTGCATTATATGATGCGTCAGTTATTGTCTGCTGCGCAAATGGGTTACAGAGCTCAGTGACTGTGGAAGGAATGGGACAGAACTACTATAATGTCACCTTTCCACTGATGGTATGAGCTCAACTCGACATGGCATTTTACATTTCCATTACATGAGAGCAGGGGTGCTATCAGACACTATTTCTAGTTTTACCTTCACCGAGGTTCCAAGCGAGATAAAGCAATGCTGAACATGAAAAATTGTAAAAAAAAAATGAATAAATAAAAAAGTAGAAAAAAAGTTTTATTTCAGAAATGATGTTTTACAGTTTTATGTCACGCCGAAGATGGCATCACAATAGTTTACGTTGCGTCGACCAGAGAGAGTCCTATACCTGCAGTGGAAATGCAGCGTTCTGGTGCCGAAACCGAGCCAAGTCGAGTAAAGTCGAGGCGAGTTGAGCTGATACTGTCAGTGGAAAAGCAGCATAAGAAGTGAACGAAGTCACCGTGACGCCACCCACTGGTTTGTGGACTGCTGTTTTGAAGCCTCGAGTTTGGCGTTTTGGTCACTGTGGGGTGAAACTTTACAAGCTATCACTAACTTACTGGAAAAGAAACAACTAACACTGTCATGTTAAACCAAATAATTTCACTTGAAAACACACACACTCCCGACTCCCGACCGACCATCTCTGATTTGCTTCATACTTTCGGAAAATGTTGCGTGATATGTTAGGTTATGTTATAGTAAACACTGTACAAAATCTCAACCTTATATCTTGATTAGTTTTTTAGTTTTTTACCAGGAACTGTATCTGCAAGACAGACTGCTGATTCCACAGAAGTTTGATGTCCCAGGAGGGAGCATGTCTGTTGGTTTCTTCTTTTACACAAGTTAAAGACATCTTGTAACTTAAAACAACTCTTGAAAATGTCAATGCATCTATCATGAATAGTTCAAAAGTAATGGCTTATTGAACTTAGCCCCATTTTTAACCTCCGCCGTCAACTTTACATTTATATAAGGCTACAAAACTAATTAGCACTAATTGCCCTAATTCTTAGGCTAGCTAATCCAATACCGAATTAATGCTAACATGAGTTTAGTACTTTTTAAAATATATTTTTGTGGCTTATGTTCGGTGAACGTGTGGATGAAGTTTTTTGATACTTTTGAGATGCTTGAGTAATAACAATGTGAACATTTGAGGTACGTTGTTATATTGCGCTCTTTTTAAAACCTGTATGCTAGTTATATATCTGTAAATTGTATATTCTATGACTGGTGTATTCTCAATGAGTTTTGTTTTGGGGTGTTTTCTAGTCGTTAAATCGTATAAAGAGCACATACACATAGAGTACATGACCACTGAACAACGACAGACTTCATTCTCCGAACATAAACCGAAGCCTCATACCGAGTTTAGCTGAAAGAGTGTGAAAGAGTCTCTCAGCGGCCTGATCATCTAAGTTCTCTGCTTCTCATTCAGAGGAAGTGAGCTGCTTGAGATCCTGCGTTAAACCAGCTTCGCCTTTCCCAGGTGGTAACGCTGCTGCTGCTGCTGCTGCTGCTCTGCTTCACAGGCTCAGAATGAAACAGTGCTGCAGGTTTTCTCATGAAAGGCGCGAGGTAAGATCAGAGTGGAAGCTTAATGAGACAGCCCGCTCTCACAGTGATGGAGATTACTGTGATGTGTCAAATGGGACTTCATGGTACAGTACAGTGTGTATAGTGACTCAGCATACAGAATGAGCTCAAAATTGGTATCCTGAAAGTATGTGAAATATTCCTGTAAATGCCTCCCAAGCCGTTCTGTTCTGAGTAACAGCAACAGTCTGCAGGTCTGCTAGGGATAAAATGAATCTAAAACTTTGATTATATCATTATAGACTACACCTGTCATACCTCTAACAGGTTATGGTGATATTACTGAACCTGGATTATTCTTCTTCTAAAAGAATTGCATTTTTGAAGAGCTAAAACTAATCCAAAACGTACAAAATTTTGCACATGCGTCAAGTGTGGGCTACTGTTATTTGTATCTGTATTGAAATGTTCTAACTGACAATTATTTCTTTATGTGATCAGGTGACTTTTTTTTGAAAGCCTAACCGAGGCCTAATGTTAGGAGTTCATATCTCTGAAGTGAAAAAAGTTTTAAAAGATTTTTAAACTGCTCCGACTTAAACGAACAGACCTTTCAGCAGTGAGGTATTGTACTGTACATCAGCTCCAAGTAACAAAGTAAAAAGCTCATTTTCTTTCTTTCTGTAGCTGTGTAGGCTGCTGCCTTTACTTTGGAAGTTTATTAAAGGACACTGACTTGTTCAGCAGTTTGAGCAGCTAAAGATAACCGAAACCCAAATGTTGTATACATGCGAATTCCCCAAAGTCAGCCCTGAAAGCTGTGTCCCACCCCAGCAGAAATCAATACAGGCATTTGTTCTCAGATGTCTTCATTGTGACATGTCTTTGCATGCTTAATGAACTTTCTCTGTTCAGTGTCCAAGGCTGTATTGATCCTGAAAATGGGTCGTATTCAGCAGAGATCTCCATTCTGTCTGGCCAGAGAGCTCTATAGATCAGGCACACAGACAGAGCGCATTATGCTCCGTTTTCTGAGCCGGACTGTTCCAGTCACTTTTCAGCCGCTAGCCATTTATCCACTGTCTTCTGCAGACAGCTGGTTAAGAAAGGTGAAAAGGGGAAGCGTAGTGAATCTTAATCTAATTAAATGCGAAGAGGCGACGGTAAAGTCTCTATCAGCTGCTGACTTTCTCTGGAGATCTTGCTCCGCTGATACCGGTGAATAATGAGGTCTGAGGTCAGCAGTCACGGAGCCAGGCCCACATCCACTCATTGAACTTCTGCACTGAACATACTACAGCATAACGACCTCGGAATAACAAGAAATAGTCCGCTCACTGAGTGTACAAGAATTCGGCGGAGTCTGGTGAAGGGTTTCTTTTCTTTTAATCAAATTTCCTTCAGAGAGACGTACTGCCTGTTGCCACGTTCTCACGTATGTGACCGATATAACCATGATTTTAAAGGGAAATCAAGGTGGACCAAATTAAAAGAAACAAAACAGCATTGTCTGATCTTGCATATCATATATACCAGCCAGACACATTGTAAAACGGTGTTTCAGAAAATGATTTTCATTTTAAATTTATAGTTAAAAATTGACAATTTAATAAAGACAAAAATGACAATATGGCACGATCTGTTAAGAGCTTAAAACGACCCTTGTTTATGTACCTCTTGCCGTTGTTTGGTGACCTCTTATGATTGTATGAATAAGTGCAGAGGGGACAGATATAGCAGAATAACAGAGACCAGTGTTTGTGTTCAAAATCCAAGGTAAATACTGTGTTTATTCTTGTTTCTTTTTCTCTTTCTTCCTCTTATTCCAGCCCTTTTCACACCTCTTTTTCCTGATCCTAAGTGAGTTGTTTTTATTCCTACATCACACGTTGTGTTAACCCATTATTTGATTCACTTTCATTTGTTTGAGGAAGACCTACAGCAAATAAACATGTCAGCAATGACTGATGTTTCACTAAGGATTGAAAATAAATTTGGCTCAGATGGGCTGTAAGTATAGCAATTTGATTAATGACCAATAAATAAGAGCACTAAGTACATATATCACATAATGTACTTACTAAATACATGACTAAGGTCAGACTGAGGTCCAAATAAAGTACTAGACAGTTGAAAAGTCAACAGAGAAGCAGAGATTTTAATACTCCCAAAGTGAAACTTTTAGACATCTTTTCTTTCCGTCTAATCGATATCAAACATAATCCAGCGCTAACCCCTGGATTTACTCCAGACGCTCAGTGTTTTAGAGCTGTCTATTATATTTACAATGCATGATAAAACATGTCAGATATATAACAGTCAGTCTAAATGTCTAGTTTGTGAGCAAAGCATTGTGGTCAGTTGCATCACATTTCTTTTCTAAAAGGCTGACCCTGTGTTTTCTGTGAAACTTTATGTGCATGTTGATTACTGTCCCAGTCAATCGAGGCTGCTAAAATACGATCATATCAATGGCTTTGTAGTCTTGATGGAAATAAAAGGTGTCCAGAGCTCAAAAATCACATGAGCATCTCGTAAAGGCTGAGGGACAGATAAAGAATTGTGATTATTATATTTGCTTAATGAATGAAAATGATATTCAGACAAGATGAAGTAGACTTGAAGAATATTACATACAATAAGTAATGAATACACTAAGTCGAAAGAATAAAAGACATCGTGATACAGAATATTATGAAATTTGAAGAATAGGCACATTCATTTTTAGGCATGTGCCTATTATCTTTACTTTGTATTTATAAGGAAGAGAAATCAGGAAAAAACAGTGGAAAGCTTAATAAACTTGTGTACAGAGACGGACTTGTAAGAGTCACTAATGATTGCACAGTGCTGGTTCTGTGTGATTTTAGTGCTGCTGTGAATCGAAACATAATTATTGATAGGTTGAAAATGTGGGTTGGGATCACAGGACAATCCTCCAGTAGTGGAGTACTGTCTGTTATGACTTTGCTTCTTCTCTAGCGTTAGCTAAGTATGGAGTACCACAGGGCTCCATCTTAGGACCAATGTTATTCTCCCTTTGTATTACCTTTGGGCTACATTATTAGACATTACATTTATTTTCATTGTTATGCCGATAATATGCAGCTGTCTTGTAAAATGTCAGAGATTTCAGAGAGGCAGAAGGTGTTCTCCAGCTAAACTCCTCTAAAACAGAGATCCTCATCATAGGCCCTGACACTTAGCTCATCATGTGGTTCCTTTGGTTAAGAATCTTGGAGTTATTTTAGATCAGAACCTCAGTCTTGAATCCCAGGTTAATGTGTGGCTTTTTTTTTCCAGTTGAGAAACTTTTCTAAAACCAGCTCTTCTATTTCTTTTATCGATTGATCGAGAGCCATTCATGCCTTTATAACTTCTTGCTGGGATTATTGCAGTTCTGGTTTTATCTGCCTTGTGCAAATCTTGGGTACATGGCTTCAGGGGGTCCAATATGCAATTGCCAGACTTTTAACAAATTTGCACAAACACAATCACGTCTCCTCTATTCTAGCTTCCCTTCATTTCCTGCTTGTACTTTTTACAGTAGAATTGACATTTCAATCCAGACTTTGAAGGCCTTGTGTGACATGGCAACAAGCTTTTAAATCCTTACTCTCTAGCCCGTAGCCGGTTCTTTGACAAGGCTGTGTTCACAATTTCCCGCTCAAGGCTGAAGACCAAGGGTATCAGGGCTTTTGCAGTTAGGGCTCCAACCATTTGGGATATTTTACCTGAAAAGATTAGACTAGAAAACTCACTGCAGTTGTGTAAAATAATCTGAAGAGTTATTTTTACTGTTTCTTTTTATCATTGATTTTATGTGACCTCTCTTAACCGTCAGTTTTTATCCTTCTTTTAGCTGTTTTAATTGTCTTTTAAGTCATTGTCAGTGATTATGTATCCGGTTGTTTCTATTGTTTTTTTATCTTATTCTTACTTGTGAAATTTTTTGTAACAGTAGTAACATTAATTTTGAAAAGTGTTATATTATTATTATTATTACTCAATGAAACAAGCTATTATAACCTCTCAAATGAGCAGATTTAACAATCCAACATGCCACCTTATCTCAGTCTGATACTTAGCTAATTTGTGCACAAGAAATAAAGATAGCTGAGTGCCATAACATACTATAAATCTACCTCTTAATCTGACGATAAAAACTTCAAAGCACACCCGCCTGCTGTGTCCCCATTACACAATGTGGATGTATTTGGGGAATAAATTGGCTGTCCGTCCAGCAGACTGACAGGTATCTCTCCCCTCAATGACATGGCCCAATAACTCACATCAGTCCACAGTGTGACAGCTCTGCCAGCTTTGAAATTGCACTGGCTGCCGTCCCTGTGGCGAGTGTTGCAGCTTCAGAAACACTGGGGAAAACAGGAAGTTGGGCTCGAGTGGAGCATATGTGGTTGTGTTTGCACTGACGGCGGTCATTGCTGTGAGACTGTGTCACTCAGAACCGTCTGTGCCTATTATCTGTTTAAGAGCTTGGAAAGGCAATTAATGATGGACTCCCAGGACGAGGCGTATGGAGGACCAAGCAAACTGATTATGTGCATAATATAATCTAAAGTAGTTTAAATGACGGCTGTCTGGAAGCTTAGAGGACACAGTGAATGTAATAGAAGTTCAGCAGAAGATACCACTAGATTTCATAATTAGCACAATGTACAGTCCTTAGATTGCATATAACAGGTGGATGGAGCCTCTATAATGCCACCCACCGGACTGCCATTTTGGGTTTTTTTCTTTTGGAAACAGTAGTGCCCATATTTGGAGTGAGTGAAGTTAATGTTAAATGAAATCACTGTCTATGCTGACAAACACTGTCATGAGTAATTTCAACTACATGATAAAGGTGTAGAGTTGCGTTTGATAATAATAGTGTTAACTTTGCGTAATATATAAACATACTAATTGGTGCTAGCTGGCCTATTTAGCAGGTTAGATAAAACACAGTATAACGCAGTAATGTTACTCTACTCGTCCATGTATTGTAAGTTCATGACAGAATCCTCTGGCAGTCTTGTTGGTGTAACTTCTCGTAGTATGGTAGTGCCGTCTGTCAGAACAAAAAATCTGTTTTATTCAATAAACAGAAGCTCTGAAAGTGCGACTCAGCAGCCTAGCTAGCTGTCAATCAAAGTTCTCACAGCAGACATGGACCACAGCCAACAACCTGTCACTCAAAGCGGCCACACCCTTCATTATAATAACTTTAAGCCTTAATATAGTTTAAACAAGTGAGTTAAGGTGTTTATATCTGCTGTAAAATTTGCCGTTTTTACATGGGAGTCTATGAGGATTGACTTGCTTTTGGATCCAGCCTCAAGTGGACATTAAAGGAACTGCAGGTTTCTCTCTCTCACACACACACACACACACACACACACACACACACACTTTTCAGCTCTGGAGGATTCTGCTTGGCACAGTCTTGTATTATTTCAAAAATGGTGACACAAAAGAACAGAGAACATTTTGATTGACACTTAATCCATTAGCCAGCTGAGTCACACATGAGCTGACTTCTGCTGAACTTCATTTCACGCTGGCAGGCTAACTGTGTTTGTTAATCCAAAAACATATTGCCCAAAGAGGATTGAGTAGACTCGGTGTCCTTTTGATATGGTACATTTTGAGTCTGTAGTCCTGTTAAAAACATGCTCATAGGTCATTCGAGTAATGTGCTCATTACAACACATATTTATGTACCTTTGTTTAGCGACATGTAATAGTCGTACCCCAAGTAATGCTACAACCCTGTCTCACAGAAATTGTGTTCATATGCAACTGTGACTTAATACAGTTTCTCATTGTATTGTCACTGTTTCATATTCTAAATAAATGTATCCTGTTACTCCCCAATTTCATAACCTTCCTGGCAGAGGTAATAAATAAATGATGGATTCTGTTTCTCATTATTTTATTCAAAGTTCCTTAACAGAGAAGAGAAAGAACCATCTACTGAACAGCTTTTCTCACATACTACTTTCATAAATATTTTCACTGTTGCACACAATATATTTACGTTCTACAGTGGCATTTTGTATTTTCAGGACCAATCGTGTCCAGAGCCAGAAAATGACAAATTTGATTTAGGGAATTCTTATAGAGAGAGTTGAAAACTGGGCTGGTCTTAAAGGTGTAGCTCTTGATCCACTTGATAAAATTAATCATGATCATGTTATGAATTATCATTGTTATGCAGATGACGCTCAGGTGTATTTATCTGTAGCGCCGGGTGACTCTGATGCACTGAATGCCATTATAAATTACCTCTACAGTATGGAACAAGCAAAATGAAATGAAGACAAAACAGAAATCCTAATTAATACAAGTAAATAGAGACACATGTTTTTTGTTTTTTTTGTAAACTGAGAAGTAAAAAATCTGGGCACAATTCTTGATTCTGAGTTGGTGTGGAATTCACAAAAAAAAAAAAAAAAAAGACTTTTATCACGTAAGAAATGTTGAGTTGATCCTTACTGCCAAAAAGACGAGTCATGCTTTTGCATTTTCTTAAAGCAATGCAATGTATTAAAGATTACTGAAAAAAAAACAATTGAAAATTCAGCAGCCAGGGTGTTAAAAGAACCAGGACAGAAGATCACATCATTATTATTATTTCTTTACTTCAATTGCATGCATAGTAAAACACAAAAGGCTATCTGTGAGGTTATAACTGATGGTTTAGAGGTTTTTATATTCTGCACTGAATGTATTCATACTGTATTTGTTACCGTTGTGGCTGGTTGTTGGGGCAGTATCTTAAGTACAGTATTTCTTAAACCTGGCTCCAGCCCCGCATGAGATACACTGACACACAGATTACACACTCATTGGACCCCTCCAAACCAATTTGACCAAATATAATTTCCTACTTCAGTGTCAGTAACTAGGAGCTGATATCATCTCTCTCATAACTTCAGCCAGTTGTAAGTGGATTTTATCACTTGTATGTTTTCAGGTCATTGGCCCTTTAAAATTTGATCACACATTAAATCCAAGGACTCCTGTGAGTCAGAGTTGTCAGTGCAGTTTGTCACCGGGGTCGTACTGTAAATCAAACCTTTTTTATCACTTCATCTATCTCCGCAGTGATGGAGAGGCCGGCGCTCTGCCTCTCTGTGTGAATGAGGCTGTCTCATCTGAAAGATGACATCTCTCTCCTCCATATTTGGAACCAGAGCACCTCATCATTCTGGTCTGGTTTAAAGTCTAACAACAGCAGCAGCCTCCCACCGGCCTGACAGCCTCTATTAGAATTAAATAATTAGAGTTGCGCAGCTAAAAGCTTTACAGAATCACTCAAGTGTTTTTCTGTGATCTCCAGTGAATGGTTTCTCTGGAAACGGAATAAAAAGCTATTTATTCAGCTGCTCATCCAAGGTCATGTTACTTAAAGCCATTCAGTTGTGTGCATGTAGTGAGGTTAAGTATGTGCTTTCTAATGAATGCAGCTTAATGATGCTAATCACTCTGTTTATACTGTACTGTGAGCCAGCAGCACATTCTTCTAAAACTAATCATGTTCTGTGAATGATAGGCTTTAACCATGGACTCAGTAGCAGCACTGTGAGCTGAAGAGCTCCTCTTCTTTTTTCAAATTCTTTTCTCATCTGTTCTGTGCTCTTGAGGAAAGAGTTTCAGGTCTCTGAGAAAATAGTAGTTTGTTGAGGAGGGGATGTTTCAGTTCGGTGTGATACACAACGCGTCAACTGACATCTCTATGAACTGTCAGCTGTGTAGCCAGACAGAACTTTGCTGAGTCTGACAGGACATATTAAAAATAAAACTGGGCCATCTTCCACTGTCTTGTACAACACTTATTCACTGTCAGTCTGACGCAAGAAACCAGATCTTATAGGTGTTTAGATGGCGTAAATATCAGAATGTAATGTAAACTGTTTATTTAAGATGCTCTTTGCCATGTTTGCTTTATTAAGACAGGAAGGGCGAAGGACAGAGGGATGACATGCAGCAAATGGCCCAGGACCCCCAGATACAAACCCGGGTCACCGCGGTAAGGATTCAGCCTTACGCAGTACGCGTTTGTCCAGGTGAGCTACCATGGTGCCCTAATAAACAGTTTATAAAAGTTCATCTTTGATTCTAAAAATAAGGTTGTACCACCGCAGATCAGTGTCGGTCTTGAGATCGATCTCACAACCACTCTTTGGATCTCTCAGTCTTGTCTGGGTCTCAGACAACGAGGACTCGAGGTTTTTATCTGTGTATCAAGCACTTAACTCTTATCTAATTTGAAATTTTTGCAGAAGAAGCTGTTTTATTATCTCTGGAGGAGATAATAAAACAGTGTCCAGAAGAAAACACACACCAATATTTAAATTCTACAGTGCAACACTTACCGAGATGGCCCGGGTGTCGCTAACATTAGCAACCTGGCCCTGTACCAAAACTCTGAAGAAATCTCTGCACTCCTCACCCAAAGACATTTAGATTTTCATTAGCCACTTATGTGTGGAGGCCTCTGTTTCGGGCACTAACAAATATCCTCTGTAACTATTTACCACCTGCCTACCTCCACAGGTTTTAGTATACTGGCTTATTGAGGCATGTAGCTAATGCAGTGTTAGCTTTGTGTGAGATTGTGGGGACAGGACGTGGTGACAAATTGTAAGTTTAGGTCCCTGGAAGAAGTCCAGTTTCTCTTCTGGGTCTTGAGCTGAAACAGTTTGGGAACACTTGCTCTAGCAGATGTTAAAGTGTAAATGAAGTGTTTTTTAGATTACACAGTATTGGTGAGAAACTTCCTAACACTGACGACACAAGTTTGTAATATAAATCCCGAATCAGGACAATCCGAAATCCATTAACTGGAGTCATGTGTGAATGTTCATGAATAATTGTATACATTATTAGGTCATTTACAGGGACTTGCATCTTAAGAACAACGTGAAGCGATGCCTCACTGAAACTGTGGTTTATTTTTATTCATTGTGGGCTTTTTGTGATGATGACTTGAGTAGACCATGCATTCACTGGTCATTTTTTTATCACCACATTACTGCCACGTGAACTGATGTGAAACACTTGAAACGCCCGCAACAGAAATTCTATATTATGACCTTTAAGGAAGCCAGGATTCAGATGAATAATCCTGAAATGCATTATCATCACATTTAAACTGCAATCAGCTCTTACCCCCTACATACACTGCTCTCATTTTCAATATTTTACGACAAGAGAAAAAGAGTTAGGATTAGTGAAACAGACAACATCCTACTCATCAGAGACAGTTATACTACTTGACCAAAAGTATTCGGACACCCATGAGAGGTTGCTGAACATGCGCCAAAGTAAACAAGGAAAAGCATTTCTGTTGGAGCTGGCTTTGACACGTCAGTAATCAACACAAACTGTTGACGAAATGAAGTCAGGGACAAAAGGCCATTATGAGCTGTGAGGCCCCTTCCCCTTTTGATACAGGACACCAGTAGGGGGAGCTCCCATATCACAACCAAACGCCACATTAGAAATGTTGAATGATAAGTGATGAAAACATAATCCAAAGCACACACACATATATGTACAGACACATAGAGGAACTATTGTCCATATTAGGTTTTTACAAAAAAATGTAAATCTACAAAATCAGCCCAGAAACGTCCCATGTACTTCACATTGAGAAGCTGACTGAATAAAAACAGTTTAGTATAAATATTACACGCTACACAGGGGACAATGGTAGAGTGGGGGGTTATGTTAACAAGTGCATGCAGCTGCAGCTGGAACACTTAATCCCTTCCCTCTAAAACGTCTCCATTCACATCCCAACGGCCTCATGCATTTCTCCCCAGAAATAGAAAGAACTAATTTAAACGTCTGTCACTCTGCTCCGATGCTGTGCTATCAGCTGAGGTGTAAATGCGTGCGTGGACGGGGAGTCAGGCTGTATTGTATTTCTGTGCTGGTGCACTGTAACTGTTCTCAGCAGAATATTCTGTCAGTCATCACAGCAGGAGTTGAAGGATAAAATTCGGCTCGGAACGCAGACCACAGAAATACTGTGTAGAAGGTGTGATTAAACCCGAACGAAGGGATATCCAGTAGAAGGTACTGTTATGTGTTTTGAAAATTTCACATCATAAATATTGAGATCTACTGAGATAAATCATGCTTTTTGGGTTTTTTTTTTGTTTTGTTTTGCTCTATGTATGCTGTTAGGATTTCCTTATTACATGTGGTCAGTGTTTTAAGATGTGAGGTGAAAATACAAAGTACGGAATGGGGGGAAATGTTTTTTTTTCAAGTAACAAAACACAGTTATAGAATCAATATTAATAAATGGAAAAGTTGTGAATTGAGTGTCTTCACTCTTAAAAAGAGGAAAACAATCTTGTTCCTCTGTTGAGATTTTATGCAAACCATTGTTTTTAACTTTTTACTGGTCAAATCCAGCTCAATATTTGCTGGAATATCTTGTTACGTTAGAGTTACTTTTCTAATGAAAAACATGCATAGCAGCGTCATTTCCGAGAAACATTTTTCTTTTACTTCTTGAGCATTTTATGGGATTAGTTCACCAGCTGACTTTCTGTTTTGTTTTTATGTCTCTGTGCAGGCAATGTCTCAGGAACAGCTCGACGGATTTAAAAAAAAAAATTGTCCTAAATGTTGCTCTGTACAAATAGTCAGTGTTAGTCAAATGTTAGTGAAGACAGCATGTTCGTGACTGGAAATGATTTGCAGGAATCATACATGACAATACAGTGACAGCTTCCATTTCATCATAAAATATCCTTAATACGTTTTATTCAATAACTTTAACGTCTTCATACATTATCTGAGTCTGCACAGACATGGATGTAAACGCCTGACTGGTTGGTGGAGGCATACAACCCAGGTGGTAATTGTAGATTAGAAAGAGGACTGTTAATGATACTTGATACTGTATTCAGTGGAATCAATAGTCCTTGGGTTTAACTTTAACCTTTAATGGTCCCATTAAATGATTCCAGTGGAATACAGGCATTTCAATCTATAAAAATTCAACATATTTTTATAGATTGAAATACCTGAAAGCATGTAGAGCTTTTCTGTTCTTTAAAATGGAATTTTCACCACATCCACTATTACATTTTCACTTTCTTGACTTTGATTTAAACATTTAGTGACCTGGCCAGTGATCCTCCATCAAGCGTGTGAATCGTACAGTAAAGTCTTATCCTCACTGGCTGTGATCCACCATTCACACCTGGTTCTGCCTGAGATCCATCCGTGGCTTTAAAGTAGGGAAGCTGCTTAGCAGTAGCTGTTTAGGGGATACAAGAAGGCTGAGCCGGAGTCGGATCGTAGCCCAGCAGATGTTCCGCTTGTGCCTGGGATTATCCCGGCTGCTCTCTGGAGAACTGAGGCTTGGCCAGATGCGATGAGGATGGAGCTGTTAACATATGCTGCTGGCATTATCAAGGACTCCCCCGGTGACATTAAAAAGTTTAAAGTTGTCACGCCTAGATGGGTGCACTTCATCTTTTCCTCTTTGTGGCTTCAGCTTGAGTATTGTCTCAATACTCTGCAGCCAGACTTGTTTTTCTTATTCAAACCAGTGACAGATGTAGGCGTCTGTAAGGATTTTGAATAGGCAGTCCAAAATGTGATGACAAGGTTTTTCATATGTTATTATAATATACACCATATGACCAAAAGTTTGAGGCCAATTTAAAAAACATCTATATGTAATTGAACTGAACGTGTCGTTCCAAACCTCAGGAACGCTGTTGCTGCTGTTTAAGTCCCGTCATTTCTGGTTCTTGCTTTTAAGAAGATTTTCGG
>JAPQRN010000005.1:6959645-6977715 GCA_037367275.1 Coranthus polyacanthus | reverse complement strand
GGAAAAAGCCACGTCTTTATCGACTGGGCTTCACGCACAGAGGCGCTGCCATGTTCAAACAGGATGCTTCTCAGGATCTTTTTTTTTTTAACCAGGTTGTTGGGGGCACACTGTTGTCATCACATGCTGTAACAGTCAGACGTCCCTATAATCAAACATATTAAACCAAAAAACAGCTGCACGCCAATGCTACAAAAAAGTGCATGATCAGGGTTGACCTAAAACCTTTGGTCATATTGTATAGCTATGTTCTGATCTGATTTTTTTTTTAACTTCAAGAGATCAAGCACATTGTGTGACATATGTACATGTAAGTACGTTGCTTGCATTTCAGTCTGTCTCAAGAACAAGGCTTTAGACTGTACTAAGCTGACAGACCTTTTGACAGCACATCATACTTAATATAGACAAATGTCTGCATTAGTGCTGGGCTCCGGATTTCTTTCATACTACTGAATGTTAAAGAATGTCTTGTCATTTGACACCAGATTTCAAAACCTAAGAAGCAGCTGTCATCAGTGTCATGAGCGGCTTTGACACATTTTTATTGATGATATTATGACTTAAACTCAAGGTAAAATTGAAACCACATTGTTTTAAATATGTTTAATATGAAACTGCTTTTAATTTGTAAAAAAAAAAAAAAAAAAAAAGCAAAAAAGGTGTACCATAATGTGTAATGTAATTTTCTTTTTGTTAAAATGGAACATTGGTATCAAAAAAAGTATTGTTTAGGAAACAGTATTGAAAGCAAAGGTATCAGTACTGGTACGGAAACATTTTGAACAATGAACATGATGTTTATTTGTGCCGTAAATGTGCTTTGATAACTACGTTTATTGACGACTCCTGAACATGTGTCACAATTTCCAGGTTGATATATCACTGCATTCGTGAGTTATTGCACATTTTTCACTGTACATTTCTTTAACAACTTTAGATGAGAAATATCCATCGAAGATCCTGAGTCATTTTTAAGATGAAAATGGCAAAAAAAGTTGCAAAATTTGACATTTTTTGAATAGGAGACCAATGGAGCAAAGATTCATATGGATTGAGAGGTTAAGAAAATGAAAGAATTTTTATTCTAGGCCAAATCGTTAATTGCTAAAACGGAAACCTTTTTTAAAATTTATTATAGCGCCCACTAGCAAGGGCAAGGGCAAAGTTTTGTCATCATGCTGCAAAAATAGGAAACGATTGACACTAATAATTACATAGGGTCCCTGCATCGTCGCTGCTTGAACCCTAAATGTGTGCTGAGCTTCTTTTTCAGTCTAGTCTGACAAAATCGCTCGCTCCACTTACTCCCTACTTCTCAGCAAACCCGGAGGTATTCTTTGTACAGTCTGACTCGTTGTCAATTTAAAATCCCAGTGCACTCAACCGTGTCAAAAATACCATTTTCCTTTTTGTCAGTTTGCTTTCTTGTGTCTTATTCTCATTCATTTTGTCACTCCTCTTTGGGCAATTTGAAATATGTCACTGCTGTGAATCCGCAGATTTGAATATCAATACACTGTCTGGTCAAGCCTTCTAAAAATAAATGAACAGTGAGGGGCTGGATTATGCTGTCTGCATCATTTAAGAGGACACACATGCAGAAAAGCAAAGAACAACCAGTGGAAGATTGTGATGGGATTTGATATGGCTTCTGGTTTCGACTGATGCAAACGCAGGGCAGGAGATAATGACTGCAAAGATGACAGCTTCCTAAAGAGAACTGTCAAAGTGCAAGCTTAGATTCCTCTATTGCTGCAGTGTCCTTTACACCTCTCAATAAGACAGATAGACAGGCTGGACAACACGCTGATGATTTCGCTGTTTATACTTACCAGCAGAGTCACAAATACGATGATGGCCCTAGAATTAAGTGACTCTGGCACTCCGTCTCAGAAAAATCATGTTCGTACGCAGCTCTGGAACAAAAAAAAACGGTTTAAAAGTCCAGACCTGAACCTCTGGAATGTGGTCCAGAGGAAGATAAAAACAAAACAAAGAGCTGCTGTATTTTTGCCTCAGGTGTGGCATAAAGCACTGTGACAGACCGGTGAAAGATGTGTCTCGAAAACTACAGCTACTGGACCCGTGCAGTTTGTCGAATTTGAGGAAGGACAGATGAGTAGCTAATATATGTGTCCGATTCCAGGAAATGATCACCTCAACGGTTTGCCTATCGGGACAGAAGAGCGCAGACCCACAGCATATCCCTTCCCTTTATTGGATTGGTTTTCTAATAAGGAAAAAAAAACCAACAGGATAAACATAAATTTGTAATTAGTGTCTATCATATACAAGCAAAATGCCATAGATGCCATAGAATCTCTGGATGAATTAAACAGTAAACATAACCCAAGTACTGCCGGGATTTACTGCTACTTTACCGTTACTGAAATATGAAATATCAACGTAATTATACAGAATAGAATCAAAGTTATTTACTATTAAAGTCACATCTTTATCTACACAGTCCAAACAAAGGAGAGAGATGAACCAGGCTGCCAGTCGGGTTTCTTTGTCCAAAAAGGCGACGCTGTAGGTGTAGCTGACTTCCTATATAGATTCTGGGGGCGGAGCTTGAGGATGCAGGTCCAACATGACCAACATGTCTGTCCTTGTCTGTCTCCCAGACATTAACACTGTGCAGGTTATGAGACATGTAACGTGTGCGTACTGGTGAACATGTTAACGGGTCGATTCAAATGTGTGCATCGAAGACATGACTTCTGGTTGAATCTCTTCCCAAGTCATCCTTCCGTGACATTTTTTTTTTTTTTTTGTCTCATTTTTCTTCATGGACAAAGTTTTCGATCGGTTGCTGTTTATTTTGTCACTTTCTCGTTTTCGTCAGTGAGAAAATGTCTGACATAAAACCGCTACAACCATGTTTGGCTAGAACAAGCACATATGCCCTCATTAGACGCGTTAATAGAGGAGAAGAGTGTAAATGTAAAGGGATGGATGAAGTTTGCTGAGCCATTCTCCAGAGCCAAAGATGAGTTTGCATCTTGTGTGACAAAAGGCTTGTTACAGGGACCCAGCCAAATGATAATAGTCTGAAAAAAAACCTGAAAAAACTGAAGTAGGAGAGGAACAGAAGGGGAAACATATCATTAGCATTTCATGAATGCTTCTTTTGATAAAGAGCTGGGATAAAGTCCTTTTCAGACATTGAATCTGTAACACTGCTGGCTCTATCTGTCTGCTCGTAGAATGGTCTTTTGTCATTCAGATGTAGGTCTCAAATGTTCTGCGATGACTCTGTTCAAACATGACAGAACTATCTCCAGTGCCATTATAATAGGTGATGTAGTAATGACACAGAACGGAGTGAGAACGGAGCCTGAAATGAATTACTTGTAACTCTTCTTCTTCTCTGTCTTAAAATCAGTTTTAAATGGTGCTCATTTTCAAAAACAAATAACATTTGTAGAGAAACATAATACCGCCAGGTTTATTTTTAAGCCAACGTAATGAGGAAACGGTTTAAGGATTTATTTATTTTTTTTTACTTATTCGCTAAAATAAAAACATACATTCTGGACACACTGTATCTGCAACATGTTTGCTAACAGTGAATTAAATTTGTTTGCTTGAATATTTTCTCATAGTCAGAAAGGGCTGACAATTGCCAAAAATAATTAAGGCTGCACAGCAACATAGGTCCGAGTTGACCATATACGGTCACTCCACATATTTGTTCTGCGACCGTCGGTTTGAATGAGGAAAAACTCCCCAAAAAATACCTTTAATGGAAAAAAACAAAAAAAAGGCAGCATCAAGCACTTGAGATATAATCTTACCTCTTATTATTATTATTACTGTATGTACAGTGCTGTGTCTTAGGCCACCATTAGGTTTGTTGTCTTAGCAGGTCATAATGGACATACATACATACATTTCTCAGTCTCTCTATCATGACACAGCTGAGAATATACAGGAAATATGTAAACAGTATTAAAAAGAAAAACTCAGTTTGTACAGTGTCAGGTATTTAGTGTGACCTTTGCCTTTAACATGTCTTCAACTCTTTTGTTCAGACAATATGACATTTACTGCACTGATCGTCTGGTGTTTTTTACACATTCAACACGTCAAACCTTTCTTATTTTTTGGGCTACTTTTTGTTGCAGTATATACTGACTTTTGCCCGTAGAAGCCATTTAGATGTGTTTTTCATACTCTGCACATACAGTATTTCCTGTATTTTCTTGTTGTGACTTCATAAAGAGACTAAGAATATGTCTGCTCATCACAACCCTGCAAAAACAACACCGGTCTAAGACTTTTGCACAGTACTGAATATGCACCCTCCTGAATGCAAATATCTGTAAATTTTGTTTTGGAAAATTAATTGCTATTATTTCAAATTAAAATGACTGGTAATAAGTTTAAAGTTTAAAACTACAGGGTTTAACTGTGGGCATATACATTCATTCCTTTAATTTAAACAATTTTAAGCGCAATTCTAAAGTGGAATAAAAACACGAATAAAAATAAATTAAAAGCTTCTCAGCAACACCTGTGGCTCATTCGTGTGTTATACCTTTAGCTGAATATGTAACTGGTCATGAGTTTTTTAAGAGGCCACATTCCAAACACGTAAAACTACAGTAAGAAGCCGGACCACCGTGTTGAGCCAAAAGACCGCACTCTAATCCCACTGGAATCCAATTACACACACACAAAAAAAGCACTCGGTTCTGTTAATGATGCACTTGTTCTCAACTTTTCATAATCTTTTGCCACTTGTCCTTGTTCTTTCTGTGAGTGCATCCTCTGAGCGGCTTTTCACACTGCTGGCTGGAGAGGCTCTGCATCATCCAGCCTAGTGGTCTTTTCACACCAGCAGCACGAAGCCCACTGGCCTCCAACACCTCGGACTTATTCCCCACTCCACTCCACTCCACTCCACTCCACTTTCATTAAAGCCCTCCAGGAAGGCTGACATAATTATTTACACCGTTCCCTGGAGGTGGTCCTGTATAAGGCATGTATTTCTAATGAAGATTGCTACAGCCTAAATGAATGATGCAGACCTTGAGATCAATTATGCAGTAACTGTAGATCACATGCCCCCCCCCCGGGGAAATGAAAGGCCATATTGTCGACTTGAATAATAAAGGGCAGGAGGCTGGAGCTTGTTGTTAGGAGGGGGGTATGGTTGTTTGTTTTTTTGTTTCTTCCATACCTGCCATTACTGAGTGTGTCTTTCTATTAAACATCATCTAGAAGCAATTCATCAACGCGTGTCCTCATTTGCGTGGATGTTTAATCACACTTGTATTCTTAACCCTGAATACAAAGAGGTTTGGACATCAACTATCCAGGTAATGTTCTTGACCACTGTGATTATCAATCTACTGAGCAATTAATCTAATGAGCTTTTCATGTGTGTGGATCACTTGCAGCAGGTAGCATCCCAAAATTTATGGAGTGGAGTAAGAGACGAGTATATTAGAGTCAGTAACACCTGGTCAGAGAGCAGAAGCTAAATGTTACTCAATATGTTTTGAAGTTTGGAATTGTTCGTTGTTCAGGTGACACGCGGAAATGATGGTCATGCGACTCAGATTCTGAATCAGGTTAAGATGCATTTTGTAACTACTGCAACAAAAATGCTTGTTAAATTTGCGACTACACTCAGTTTACAAAAGCAGACAAGGCTCACGGGTATTGTAGTATTTAGAGCCACCCCCCCCCCCATGCCCAAAAGATGTTAAAAAAATGATTTCCCAGAACACATCACAATAGCGGCTCCTTCTGAATTCAAACCCGGGACGGCAGGGCTCAGCGTCGGTCTCTTAGCCTCTGGACAACCATCCATTCTCCTGCAGCTGCTGTGTGTGACTCACAACAACAATCCTTAGAATTCCAGGAGCATTCCAACACCTGTGGTGCTTGGACCCCAATAGAGCATGGTTACCAGTGATGTTATCAGTGATTTAGTATAAAAAATAGGAAAAGAGAGTGAACCTACAAAGGGCATTTACTTTGTTCACCCTCATTTGTATCCAAACTAGAATTAGGCAGCGTTAATAACACACTGTGAGCTCGTTGTTATTCACCGTCCGTATGGATGTCAGGAGGATATGCTCTCATGATTGCCTTGTGATTTAGAGCCTTGTTCAGGAAGATCTCATGTAATAAATCAGCCTCGCCTTCTTCAAATGAAGTGTGTCTGTGTGGAATAAGTTCATAAATACTCAAGCTCACAGTTTATCACCCGAGCATTACTCCATAAATCAGTCTTTGCTGAGCCTGGCAACAATACAGCACCGATAATATTTTTAAACTTCATCTTCCTGAAGATGTTCTCTTATGAATACAGAATATCCTTCTTTTGTTGACTCTGCTCCTTTCTTTTGGGTGTATCGCATCCTCCAATTCCATTCCTGCCTATTATGTTGAGACTGGCAGATGGTGTTTTCACTTCTTTCTGCCTTCAAGGTGTGTTTGTGGCCCAAAGCTGTAGAAGAAGCAGATGCATTTCCTGTTTCAGTCAATACATCATCTGCTCTCCTCTGACCCATATCTACATTCACCTTGTTCACCAAGGCAGCTACACACACTCTCACACAGATACCTAATACCTGCTTGCCATTTGTTCCCATGATGTATTTTCATGCATTTATAAGTAACAACCACCCTCTAATTTGTACTAATCCTTTCAATCAGCCTGCCATCTGCTCACAGCTGCTCAGACATAGGCTGCGTTTCCCTGCATGTGGCCTCTATCCACAACTGGGTAAATGTTGATAATCAGGTTATGTATGAATGAGATTAAACTGCCATCAGTGCGTCTGCATGGGAAGACTGACCTCAACAGGGCTGTATTTTATAACAGCTTTAGACATTACACGTTCAGCTTGAAAAGCAAACAAAAAAAAGTACTCAAGTCCAGTCAGCATAGTTTTTTTTTTTGTGATTGCTTATGCAGTTAATGCAGAATTGTATTTTATTTAATCTTTAGTTTGTCAGGCAGTCTCATTGAGATTAGAATCTATTTTACAAGAGAGACTCACAAGAACAACAGACAGGAACAAACAACATAATAGACCAGGAAATCAAAAGCACAAGAATAATACAAAAAATAAATAAATGTCTCGAGTTTGAGGACCATTTGCAATATGAGTTACAGTTAAAGAAAAAAAAGATGCTTCCCACCCACGGTCTAAGCATTCACTTACTTTCAATGTGTAAGCAATACTTTCATCTCATAATGTTCTTCTGTGAAAAAAACTGGCCCCATTTGTCATATGCTGTGGAGGACTTTAAGACAAAACTGAGCAAACTAACATCAGTATGATTAACTCATGCTTTTTTTTTTTACAGATGCAGATACAAAAATATATATGTCTTACAAAAGAGTATGTGACTTTTCCCTATTTTGTCAGACAAAAATAGGGAGAAATACTACAACAGCAACTAGAAAACGTTGAGCTCAGATCGTTTCCAAAGCTGCTCCTATTGGTTGTTCTTCAGCTGAAGCTGTGTTGGGAATACATGAGCAGATTAGTCGCTCGGTGCATGAATAATCATTAACGCAGATGAGATGGAATTTCTGTGTTTGTTTGGCATTGCAATATGCAGCCTCCTGTAAAACGTGAGCCCGTTATAAAACGTGATGTGTTCATGTGTGTGTTTGCAAAGCACACTGTGTGAAGAGACAGTGTGAAATGATTGTTATATTAAAAAAAAAAAGTACAAATGGCAAGTGGAGTTTTTTTGAACACTAAAATCAGAGGGCTTTGTGATACGCAGACACAGAATATCAGCTAATTGGCTCAGCAGATGAGTTTACAACAGGTTGCTCATCTCCTACCACTGGTTGAAATATTAAAAACTAAAACTCACTGTATTCAGGTTGTAACCACACGATGGCTAAGGTTAGGTTTAATCACAGAAATAACCTTCCAAAAATGTGATTTGACACACTCTACACATGTACACTCATAGTCTAAATGCTCCTGAAAGGCATGGGCCTCTATGATTTATAAGCACCACCACAGCGGATACAAACTAGACAGTGAAAGCAATTTGCCTCCTTATTAAACCGAAAACATCAAGTATGAGAGGAAGACCCTTGTCTTAAAGCGCTTAACATTGATCAGACTGCAACTGAGCTAATTAGGTCATTACGCGGCGATTAAGGGGGATTAAACAACAGCAGAGGCCAGTGTGACATTTGCACAAAACTTGCATCAGCATGCACTACAGAATACTAATTCACACTAATGGAATGCATAATATTCCAGGCAGCTGGAAAAATATGCATCTGGGAGCATAAATATGCATTGAGAAATGTGTGTAGAAGCTTGAGTGCTGTAGACGAGCTCCTGCAGGCATTTATTTGGCGGTACAGTCACACTTTTGAGCTGTAAACATGGCATTTGTCTTGCTGGTCATTTTTTCAGTGTTGAGTTTTATGCAAAGTCTACCTATTGAGTCCCATTTCTCTTTCTGGAATGTTATGCAAAGGTACCTTTCCTTCTTCTGGCGCGATATGATAATGAGAGAATTATGAGCCTGGAATAATCAAATGTCCAATTTATGTAGTCCTGAGGTAATTTCACCAGGAGCAGTTACTTTTAGAAAGACTCCTGGGGGATAGGAAGGCGGAAGTTTGCCATGAACTGAATAAATGACCAGCTGCAAAGTTCACCAACTTTTTGACATGCCATTTAAACTTTAACAGGGAGTCTAAAATGATCCCTAAATGCTTCTCCTCCATTACCGGTTCAGCTTTCTCACCTTTAGTTCTAACATTCACACATAGTTTTCTTAGCATTGGTAAACCTTTCTGCAAAAATTGAGAAAAGCTGATGCTTTTTCAAAATGTATGGGTAGCTTTTCTGCAACAGCATCACAGATTTTACCAGATAGATACATGACTGTGTTGTCAGTGTACATCTGAAGACATACTGTATATCAGGACTCGTTTCTGAAAGATCGTTAATATATGACGTGAAATGAACAGGACCCAAGACAGCTCCCTGGGGGATTCCTGTTTCAATTTTGTGGAAAGTGGACTTGATCTCACTCTTCACAACCATTTAAATACAAATCCAACTAGGGAATGTTCTGACAGATTGAAGTTTAAATGTTTTCATTTCCTTGTTTAAATTGAAATGATAGACTGTATTAAATAGCTCACTATCATTGTCCCCATTCATAATTTAAGATGCCTGCAAGTTATATCCAGTTACAAAAAGCCTAAGAAGCCAGCAGTTAGAACATAAAATACAGAGAGTACAAAGAGTTGTTGGGCTTGAAACAATACATCATCTCGCCTCTGGTTGTCTCTGGCATTGGTCTGAGTCGAGTTGCAGTTCGTCTTGTCGCAAATCCTTGGTCTGAACTGCACTCAAGAGAGACCAGAGACCGGTTCACACCAAAGCAATCAGTCCCCTGGTCATATCATATGTGTTTCTATTAGAATGGGTGGAGTTTAATTCTGAAACTTCTAAAACAATAGTGTGGACGGACATGGATTAGTGTGGATGTAGCCTAAACTGTATCTACACCAGAGGCATACTCACACTTTTGGCATTTGTCTTGCTGGTCATTTATTCAGTGCCGAGTTTTATGCAGAGTCTACCTATTGAGACCCATTTCTCTTTCTGGAACGATATGCAAGGTAGCTTTCCTTCTTCTGGCGTGATATGATAATGAGAGAATTATGAGCGTGGAATAACCCAGTGTCCAATTTATGTAGTCCTGAGGTAATTTCACCAGTAGCAGCTACTGTATCAGATAGACTTTCTGATAGTTCCTGAGGGATGGGAAGGCGCTTTGCCATGTACGATAACATCAGAGCTTCTGTCTGTATGATTACGGATGAGTCATGCAGTTCTACCCCGGCTTAAATCCAGTCCAAACTCCAGAGCCTGTGACCCTGCTTTGCATACAGCACTATATAACTGCCAGTTTCTGTGGGCTAAAAGTGGTCTGGTGAATGGTGTAGGATGAATCTGCTCTGGCGCTAGTCCAGGAGTCAGCAGCAGGGTAGATTTTCAGAACCCTGAGCCAGCAAGCAGGGGCTGAGAATCCATTCAGTGAGCAGAAATACCTCACACTAATGTCCTTCTCAGATCAAATAAATGCTCTTGCTTGTCCAAAGTCTATTCACATGGAGTACAAGTATATTCTGTTTTCAGAGCGAAAAAAGGACAGAAAGAAAGAAGCAGAAGGAAAAGGCTCAGCAGAGCAGAGCCTGTGTGAACACTCATTTTCATTCCACTTTCCAAACTGCATCTCTTAATTGATTGCATTACACAGACAATTTCACTTTTCGTGTGAGGCAATTTAACGCTTGATGAATATGGCACAATCGGGGTGTTAATTCCATGAATGCTAGTAAGAAGATTGCTAGTGGAGTGGAACCCAAACAAATACATAGTGATAAGTTAAACTGCTGTGCATACAATTCGTCATTACAGAGGCTGACCCTTATAATGCAGTGATAATGATTTCATGCTTTACAGATCAACACCTTATGAGAGTAATAATGCTGACTGCAGATGCTGTAAACACAGCACGAGGAGTGCTTTTGCACTTGGAATCAGATGTGGAGAGTTGTACTCTTCACTCAGCAGCAGATAAGAGTAAAGGCTGGTGTTTGAGGGGCAGCAGGTTGGCAGCCTCGTGCTCTGAATCTCAACACATGTGCATTGATAAAGTGCATGTAATGGAAAATCCAACTGTGACCACGACGAGATGAAGAGAAATTTACTGTGAGCGGCAGCGATTCTCCCAAGAATTCATTTAGATTTTCACTTCATTTCACACACAATGATGGAGGAGTGAGAGCGCCACACGCTACAAATTACAGCCGGGGTGACAAGATCAAGGGAGGTTGTGCCTTTAAACTGTTATCCACAGTGAGGCGTCTGATATGGTTTCAACACAGCAAAGTCACCTTGTCACTGCTGGCTGTAAAACAAGGTAGAGTTGTGTCGGGGGAAAAAGCGCCTGTTACCAGCAGCTCTGCTACTATGTTACTGTCATTCAGTTCTGTATGAGGCTTTAAATTACACAACGCTGTGCAGTTTTACAGAATATAAACATGTCCACCAAGGAAACACATTTTACTAGTTTACATGAGTTTTACAGCAGACAGAAATGCATGTCATCGTCAAATTGTGTTGACACCCAGAAAATGATGTGATTTGATGGAACTCTAACCTAACCTAAACTGTATCTACACCAAAATTAGCCTCCTGACACCGGGTGTCACGGCTCAACTTAGACCTCTTGTTGTCGGTGCCTCCTTCACTTTACAATAAGCAGTGCAAAAACAAGATGTGTCATAGTTTTCAGCTGAACGTACAAAAGCCTGATCAAATTTTATGGTTGAAATCTGTTCATTTATGTTTGATGATAATTGTAGGTTTGATATGACGTGCAAACAAGAAACAAGGTAGGACGCTGCCAATAAGGAAGTACACGTTGAGGACATCAGGACTTTAAAAAACATGAAGGTATAGAAGTCAATCTGAAATACCCAATGTGTTACAGAGAGGAAGGCTGTTCTGGGAAATCTTACGTGCGATGTGTGACGTGTAATGTGCTGCTGTTTTTGCAGCATTTCACACAGGCCAGTAGGTGTGACATACTGATCCTCCAGACAAAAGGACAAAAGTGTGGAGCAAGGAAAACATGGTACAATATGTTGAACAAATCAAGGTTTTTAGCTGCACTTCCTTGTTTGTCTGCTTGTTTGTTTTTGCAGAGCCATGTTCAAGCACTGAAATAAACAGTTTTATATTTTGTTACAGCCTGGTTTTTCCAAAACTACTTTGTGTTCAAAGACAATGCTTAGTTTTATACACACCAGGTCCTAATTATCCCAAATCACAAAATAAAAGCTTGGATGTGGGAGTTTGAGATGTGTCACATGTAGATACAGATTATTTGTTTATTTATTTATTTTTGCTGCTTATTCTAATAAAGAAAATTGCTGTCGCTTTTTCCACTAGTTATTTCTGTGAGGTGATTTAATCTGAAGCTTCTCCACCCACATCATGTCGCTTTAAAGTCCAAACTGCTATTCCTGACTTGCTGATTAGAAGTCGTTGATGTGTTCTGAGAGCAAAGGACAGTCACACATTCACTCTAAACAGGGATGCACAAAAATCAATCAATAAATCAATAAGTAGTGATTGTTTCTTTTATTTTCATTTTTCTAGCAATGGCTCTGTGTCTTACAACAGGCCACAGACTCACTGACAGGTCTATAAATTATACACCACACTGATTCTTTTCATGCGTCAGTGCATGAAGACAATCAGCCGTGGTGTGTTCAAGCCACCATTAAGATTCACAAGCAGCAGTAGATAAATAAAGACTGAAACCAGCAAATGTGTCCTCAACTATCCTCCAAACCAAATGTTTCTTTTATAACCCGGTGCAACAACAAAATAGTCACACTAGAAAGTTAACTGTGACTTATATTTTAAACGTTGAACTTACCATTGGTATTTGTTTTTTGTTTGTCAAAGAATTGGTGCTAAACACGATCGCCAAAAATGCTTATCTTGTTCAGTGGGTCAGTTAAAATCTGACACAGACATCAGCATGTTGGAAAATGAGACCAAAGCACAGTACAGAGTCACAGCAGAGTTTTAAAAAGGCTGCATGTGGCAAGTCTAGGGGGTGCTACTGCATATCTGCATCAAGGTTTCACAAAAATAACTGACCCAAGTTGTAAAGTACCAATATGGTCTATCACGTGATCCCGACAAAAAAACAAGGAGCTGAGCTGCAAATTTGAAATAAAAGGGATTGAAATTGCTGCTGCCACAAGTGCCTAAAACTGGTCTGCTCGGCACGTGGGGGGTTAATCTGAACAAACTCTGATGACTTTTCTTATTTGACCACTACTCGTCATATCTTGAAAAAAATGGCGTCATATTGAGATGGTGAGTTTCCACCAGTTTTAAATAACTTCAGGAAGTGTCTTTCCCCAGCTGCTGCCTCCGTCTCTGTCTTTTGTCCTCAGTCTCTCCCTCTGCTCTGTTCTCTGGCCCAATCCCAGTGTCCACACTCAAAGACTCATGGACTTTGAGGAGAGTTCCCGTTAAGTCTGTGAGGGCTTAGGGCTGTCAAGTGCATGAGGGCTCTCGTGCACTTGCATGAGAGCTCTCTTGGAGACATTTTGAGCCCTTTATGACCACTTTCCGTAAATCTACATTTCTCCATACTTTGCTTGACAGAATTATCCACAATTCATAGCATTGTCAAACACGGGGTTATCGAGGGAAGCTTGGAAACATAAAAAAAACGACACCAAAGGGGAAAAAAAAAAAAAATGTGGAAGGAGCCAACCCAAATTCTGTCAGAAAAGAGAAGTTTACATGTAAATCTAAACACATAGCTCATTGGTGGTCCATAGCCAGGAATGTGTAGTTGTTTGTCTAGTTGCATGATGATGAATTCGTCAAACTGCAGGTAGAGTATGATTCTCACCTTCTTACCCACAGAAACGCTTCTGCTCAAATTTTTGAGTCTTCAGCTTGTAAACTTCAGAAATGTCAGTTCATGATTATTCACCCAGCAAAGGGTTGATGGTAAACCCAACAGCTAAAGCTAACAAAACTGCTGTTAACTCTGCATTTTATCCCAACACAAAAGGGACCCCCAGCCTCACGTTTCTGAACAGTTTGATCATAAAAGAGATGGAAAAACTTCAGTCCTGGTGTCAATCCTTGTTATACTCGCAAAGTATGTAACAGTTCTTGCTTGTTTTTGTAAACAGAACTTTTCAAACTCGTCTCCACTCAACAAACAAGGCAGAAAGAGCGATGGTGGAGGGAGCAATAGACTGAATGGAGAGAGCGAGCGCCGATAGGAAGAAAAAAGTCACGATGTAAAAAAAAGTAGAACATTATTATCTAATTGTTTTCACTGCGATTTTGCTCTAATGCACACATGAACTCACCCATACCATTGCAAAACTCTATGGGAATGTTCTAGAGGGAAATACACCTGAAAAATACTTTTCCTCCTTTCTCTTTCACCTCCTTCCTACTCTAGGCGACAGAAAGAAAGCATGCTTTGCCTAGAGTTTTGTCTCAGACAGAACTACAGTCCCTGTAAGAGTAGGGAAGTGAGAAGAGCAGCTTTGTTTTTGTATTGATCTGTCTGCACACACTGCCTGAGAAACATCCCGAACGCAGCAAAATGAGAGGAAAATAGCAAATACAGGCAGAGGGTTAGAAGTGATGACTGAGAAGGAATATTGTTGTAACAGTTTATGTTGTTTTTGAAGGAAAATATTACATACTTTGCCTTTAATTTGAAAGTAAATCATTACAAAGAAATATGAGTTATGGGCCTTTTAATGTTTATTCATTTTATCTGATAACTGTTGTTGATTAACTGGCCCCTGGTGTCTCTGTCAATTTGCAAACGTGGTTCATAATCACATCGAGTTTTCCTGTTTTAAGACTACAGGGGTTATCCTGATAACCAAATGCTTTCAAACATAAATGTTTTAAGGGTAAATCAGGTTTGTGGTAGCTGAATGTGAGCTAAATTGGATTTTACTCGGCCCAAAATTAATTTAAATGTAAAATAAAAATGGTGGCATTTATTGTCTTGTCACACTGTCCATCATCAATTTGTGCGCTTCAAGGCAGAGTTGAGCCTTTTCTGCAGCCAACATTCCAAAGAACCCTGAGTAATGATTAATATGAAACTTATTATCGATGTCAAATGTTGTCCTGCCAGTGATTATTGAGTTATCTTAGCTTTATAAACAGAACAACGTTAGACTATTGATTATACACATAAAGGGACAGTGATCAGTGGTTAGATTGAATAAGTTTTCATTTACTGTTCAACACCACCTCATACAGTATTCTCCAAACTGAATTTACTCAAATGTGGATCCAGCACAGCCTTGTACCGTTTCAAGCAAAATCTATTAACAAATTCACAGCATGACAACAAAATATTGTCTCTTCAGCATGAGATCTTTTTCATTGTGAAAGAACAATTAATTCCATGCCAAAGCATCAGAAAGCTGGCAGGTCATAATTTGATTTGTGCCAGCGGTGTGGGAGGCGGTCGTTGCTGAATGCGTGCGTCTCTTTCTTTGGTTCCTGAAGAGACGGAACGCAGGTATCAGGTGGAGGTGGAAAACATGGTCAGAACTCACTCATGCGGTACTGACAGAGCAGTGGATGTATTTGCAGATTTGCGATAAAGGCTACAGAGGCGTTAACATATTTCACATCTTATCTTCGTATCCTACTGTTTGTCATTGCAATCAATACCCTATAAAAGAGTGATCAAGGCAAGTTCATTCTATTCATAGAGCCTAACATCACAAATTTGCCTCAAGGGGGTTTACAGTTTGTAAAATGTACAACACCTTCAGTTCTTCGACCCTCGATTTGATACAGGAAAACTTCCCAAAAAACCATTTAACAGGGGAAAAAAACTGGAAGAAACGCCAGGACGAGCCACAGAGGAGGGAACCCTCTTTCAGGACAGACAGATGGTGCAGTAGTTTTCACAGAAATTTGCACATATTATATATAGAGAGGATTTACATATATATATATAGCAATGAATATGGAGAACATGGTCGAAGAGAGGAGCTGCGTTCCAGGCCTGCATTTTGAGAGTGATGAGCACGGAATGGAATATAAGGTTTAATGAGATCAGACAAGGACGAAGACGGCATATCCATTTAGGATTTTATAAGTCATCAAAGCACTTGAAATCTGCTTTTGATCTAGTCTGAGTAGGTAGCTGATGAAGTGAAGGTAAGATTGCACTAATTGGAATAATGGTCGAACTTTTGGTTTTGGACAAGGTTCTAGCTGCAGCATTTTGAACCATTTTAAATCTTTTTGTATCTGAACACAGCGGACCAGAATACAAAGCATTACAGAGCTGGGATCTCGATTCAATAAAAGCACATTTAATAAGAGTCTGTACATCTGTCCAGGACAGAAAAGACGGCCTCTTTGCAATATTGAGTAAGTGGAAGAAGGCAGTCTTTGACGTGTTGGTCAACAGAGGCAGCAAAATACAAATACATTATTATTCAATTATTTATTTAACTTAAGTCTGTCACACTTATTACATGATCAACATATGCATCTGTTTCCCATATGTAATTATTTGAAATAACCATGATTATTTAACATTATAGTGATAAACCTCTCCATTCACCCACACAAAATCATTTGGGTGAAACTCATCATTATTTCCACATTGTTAACCTTCATTTGACTGGTTTAATGACATCATCTTCTCTTCTTCCTCTACTATAAGTTCAGCTGAGAGTTAGTGAAAAAACAGAAACATGATTCATTTTATGTGCTTCAAAATTCTACGCCAATAAATGGCTCTTCTTCATAAGGTGTATGTGCATAATTCAACTATTAGTAGTGGTGTAAAGTTAACAGAATAGACAATATATTCCATTAAATTAATGTTGTGGTTACGTGTTGTTTGAGACTGTATGAGAATATATTTTTTTATTAAGATTTTCTTGGCTTCTTTGAATAATGATTACTTGTCCAGGACTTATGAATTTGTTTTGGGAAATTGTCCTATGTATTATGTATTCATTTATTTGTGCATAATGTGAAACTGATGGATTATTGTTGAAGAAAGACAAAGAAAGAAAAAAAAAAAGTTCCACCAGTAAAATTATTACCAAGGTTTGAACAGTCTAACAAAGGCTGTAACATGGATATTGAAGTTGAAGGGGTTGAAGGGTGAATCACTGAAAAAAAACGAAAGAAAAGTGAATCTGTGTCCCTACTGAGCAACGATGAATCGCTGAAGGGATGTGTCATAAACCTAGTGGTAACAGAAAATCTGACAGTAGAAGACGCAGAACAGACAATAATTGCATTTAAATAGCAGCAACACTTTGAACAAGAAATAGCCTTTCTGTGAAAAGGAAATGCTGCAGAAATGAGTGCTCTGTATACAAAATGGATCCAGTCCTTGATTATGGTTTTCTGAGAGTGGGACAGAAAGTCGAACTATACAACCGCGACTGCAGTGTTTCGACTGTGACAGAAGTTTTTTGGACAATCGGTACGAGTCACGGAGCGGCGGCCCGTAAGAACGACTTAGTTTAAATATCTGAAAGAGAAAAACAAAGACCGGACCAAGGTGTATTTTTATGGCATGTCAAAAAAAATTGAGCTTTTTATTCTTTCAGCTCAATCCTGATGCTGTTAAACACTATGAAAGCAGGTATAAATATAAAAACATAATGCAAACCCGTAAGTACTAGCGTCATAAGGTCAACAAGTCCAAGTCTTTAGTTTTAATCAGGCTCTGTTTTAAGATATACAGTATATCCCTTCACTATACAAAGGAAAAGGTAGGAGAATTGATTGTTCAGCAGGGACTTTATACATTTGCTTTCATTCCATTTTGATACGCTGTCATGAACATAATCACTCCTTTATGCTTTGAGCATGTTGCCATGGCGATTCATCCCTGTAAATAGTGAACTACCTTTGTGATACTGAAAAACCCAGGGTTGAACTAAGTTACTTAAAAATCCCTCAGTCCTGCGTCATACGCCCACAAGTACCTCTGTGGAAAGTTTCAAATTGTTTTACAGCGGAATTTCTAAGATAATAATTAAAAATAACTCAAATCAATACACGGACATTTTTGCTGCTAGAAATATGTTTGACCGGTGGGTTTTTTTTCATCACTCCCCTTGCAGGTCAAAAGACACATAATTGTATTGATTTTTAATTTGAAAGTCTGGCCCCATCAGTGTCTCAGTTGGACAAATGACCCCTGCTATACAACACATTCGCACGTTTTATGCTGAACGTTCTTATTGCTATACTCCACGTAGCTGTAGTAACAGCACTTACAATAGAGTTTGTGTATATTTATTCAGATCATATGCGGTAAATGGAGTACTACTACGACATGATTCAAGCTCTGTGATCATAATTAAAATAAATAGGCCGTGTGAGTGTGTTTGTTTGTGTGTTTGTGTGTGTGTGTGTGTGTGTGTGTGTGTGTGTGCATTCTGCCTCACTGTTGATGAATGAGATGATCAGAGTCCAAG
>JAPQRN010000005.1:6939071-6952461 GCA_037367275.1 Coranthus polyacanthus | reverse complement strand
TGTGTGTGTGTGTGTGTGTGTGTGTGTGTGTGTGCATTCTGCCTCACTGTTGATGAATGAGATGATCAGAGTCCAAGGCCAGTGATGCACCGTCTGATTCTGCAGCGTGGACGTGCCTCTGGAATAATGCAAAAGCCATCAGATTAATGAGATGACCCGACCTTCCTCTCCGTACTCAACACAACATGCACACACTCTGTCCAGCTCTCATCTGTTTCTATTTTTCCTACCTTCGGCCTGTACCGTCCCCACTGTAACACACTTTGATTTAAACTAAAAGCTATTGTTTATCATGCTGAACACTCTCCCCCTCATTGTGATTCTGCATTTCTTTGCCGTCGTTTGTTAATGGATTTCATTACTTGTTTTGCATCTGGCTTTAAGAACCCATTTTTATTCAGCTGGATATCGTACCAAGTTCATAGTTCTTCTGGGTGACCGTAACCGAAACGGGAAACATGGATCTGTTCTGTGCACTTTAAAGATCCCCTCCAGACCTTTTATGAGAGATAACACAAATATTCTGCATTGAATAATAATTTGTTTTCCACAAAAAAAGTTCAAGGACCTTGTTAAAATGAGATTTCTTCCTTCTCCCTTGTTGAAAAATCCACAATCTTTGAATATGTAAATATTGGTCATTATAACACTGTAGCTGTTGGACATTAAATGTATTTTATTCCTCTAAAAGTCAGTTTTCAGTGTATGAGGAGAGGTGGTTTTAAGTTTAAACATTACTTGTGAGGCTTTCATATGGACGACAGCGGCTCCAAAATGTATTATCACAAAGCCTGCTGGTAGGTACACACATACACACATTTAAGGTATTATTTGTAAGATTAATATTCCAGAAAGTTGTGGTGTTGGTGTTCGCTGCCAAATTACAGTGTATATGCTTTACTTTGCTGTCAGACAGCCCTTTCGATGGGAACTGAAGCCCTGATGTTCTCTTCAAAGCCACCAAGCTCCTTTGACAAAAACATCACTTTAACCAAACAGAACACAGGAGTTGCTGGTTTATCGCTGCCTTGATTGGTTAGTTTGTTTTGTTATTGTGTGACTAATTTGGAACCAAACTAACTTGGTTTTGTTAATTTGGCTTTGAGTAAAACACAGACTCTAACATAAATCCTCCAGTAAATACATGGAGGATTTACAAATTTTACAAATTGTACCTTTAATTATAAAGTACAAATTTTCTCTGAATTGGCCTTTATTTGAGGGTGATGTAGTCACGTGTTTGTAAATGAATTCAACTCTTTGGCTGTGTACTTTAGTCCCCACCTGACGGAGGTGCTCTTCACCTGTGTTGTGTGTTTCCTGTGTTGTAGTCCAGGAAGTGGCGGCTGATTGGATGCAGGTTGACACCGCGCCCTTTAACAGGATGCCACCAGATGACAGCTTTGGGCCAAGCGGCAAAGAGCCCGGCTCCAAAATGAAGCCAGTGAAGAAGTAAACTAAAGTTGTAATACCACTGACGGCCGCTGTGGGTGACTCTAAAAAGCCCTGGCTCCGGTAGACTTTTTTCCAGGACTCACTCCAGTCTCATCGCTTCTATTTGGACCCTCTCATAAGTGAGCTGGTCGTCCATCTTTAAACTTTTCCTCCATTAATCTGTTTGTTATTTTGGCTGTGGGCACACTGACAATTATTATTATTTGGTTGGACAGCAAAAACCCTTGCAGGCACTGGTCTTCCTTGGAGAGGGGAAAGAGGGGAGTCACGTTTTGTTTTATGCTCAGGTTCCCCTCAGCTGGGCGTAACAGTGTGGCTATATGTTGTCTTTCTGTTGTGGCTAAATTTAATGCTGCAAGTGTTTTTTTGTTTTTTTTTTGGTGTTTCTGAGCTGAACTGACCTGAGTGGGCTCTGCAGACAAGAACGCATATGAACTAAAGTTCAGTAAACAGTTTCTAGCAGCTACTCTGAGAATTAACTTCTTTCTTTCTTCTTGGTATTTCCCTGAAAAGCCTCCAGTTAATCCAGAATGACGCTGCGCGAGCACTGACGGAAACCAGCAAGAGAGATCATATTTTTTCCAATATTAGCTTCCCTTCTCTGGCTTCCTTTGAAATCAAGAATAGAATTTAAAATCCTTCTCCTTCTATACCAAGCTCCATCAGGTCTTAAAGACCTCATCAGTTTCAGAGCGCAGGTTTACTTGTAGTACCTAGAGTTTCCATAGTACGGCGGGAGGCAGATCCCTCAGTTATTAAGCTCCTCTCCTGTGGTATCAGCTCACAGTTTGGGTTTGGGAGATAAGATTAGACTTTACTTTTTGTTTAAGTTTATACTTAGGACTTTGGAATTGAAATCCTGTATTTATTTTCTTACTCCTGCCCCCAAATACTTGTAACCAATGAGAAGAGGACATTTTCTCATACAGGTGTTGGTCAGACATTGCGGTTCACCAACTCATGCACTGATTCAGAGCAGATTCATCACAGCCAACAGTCCTGACAACAGTCAAGACCCACATGAGAACATGAATGTTTTATCTAAAACATGTCAGTCTCACTGGACGTGTCAACCTGACGTTCAGAGAAAAGTTAGAGTATTATCCAAGTCAATTGTCATGAAAATTCCATAGCAATTTGTTTAATGTACAGACAGGAAAGAAAGCCCTGATAGGAATAATCTCTTCTAGAATGACAATGCCCCCATTGCAGCTGTGCTTTATGAAAAATAGGATTTCCTCAAAGATTTCCACCGGTGGCGGCTACTTGACTGTGTGAGTCTCCCTGTTGGTGTTGCAATATTTGTGCATATCAAAAAACATGTTGATATACAAGTCTTTCATAATGTTCTCCTTGTTTTCAGTTATCAAGCTCCTCTCTTACGGAACAAGCTCCCACTTCGGGTCTGAGAGGCAGACACCCTCTCTATTTTTAAGACTAGACTTAAAGCATTCCTCTTTGATAAAGCATATAGTTAGAGCTGGCTCAGGTGGCCCTGAACCATCCTTTAGTTCTGCTGCATAGTCCAAGCATCTTTCTCTCTCTGTTTCTCTATGTATAATATATGTCACCATTATATGTCACTAACTTTGTGTCTTTCCTTTGCTGCCGTTTTGTGTTTTTTCCTCCCTCTTCCTGTTCCTTTCTGCAGGTATCTCTGGATCTGGAGCCGTACGTTCCTGACGTGTGGTTCTGGACTCCAACCTGCCCAGTTTGACTGTCGTCCAGTGTCTGAGTTGTTTGTTGTTGTATCTCTCTGCTTTTCTTTTCTGTCTCCTCTTTCCACTCACCCCAACCGGTCGAGGCAGATGGCCACCAACCCAGAGCCTGGTTCTGTCAGAGGGTTTTTCTTCCGTAAAGGACATTTTTTTCCCCACTGTTGCCCTGGGCTTGCTCTTGGAGGTTTTGTTGGTTATCTCTATGTATAGTATTTTTAAGTCCGTGGCCTTAATTTGTGAAGTGCCTTGAGATAATCATGTACTATAATTGGTGCTATACTGTATGTTTTTCTTTTGGGCATCCATCTCTACCAGAGAGGGTCTTTGTCACTACTGCAGCTGGCCATAAACAGAGGGCTGTGTGTCGCAACTTGTGATAAAAACTCCAACTTACGCTTAGACAAGATACTTATTTTAATGCACCATATACATGTCCAAAGAATGCTCCTAAAACTGGAATAATATCTGCATATCCCATGTCTTATTTTGAAAATGCATCATGCAGAAAAAGGCTGTGACACCCGTCAAATTCAGAATATTGTAATATTTGGAATAACTGTGGAATATTAGTGTGCATGTAAACACTGTGAATGTGAAAAGCAAATAAACCAAATTAAATATGTTAAGTGCTTGGGCGTGGTTGACTGCAAATGAAATGAGCATGTACAGATAACCAACTAATAAAGTGACTGCAACTGAAATAACCCTATGGAGAAATAAACTGCCATTTGTGGCAGTGGTCATCACACTTGACATTGGACATAAGCAGAGATATCATCTAAAGTGTGCAGTTGTGTGTGGAGATACAGTTGTCCATGCAATATATGATGAATGAATTCTGTTCTGAAGGCCCACAGCAGCACTTAGTGCTTCAACCCCAACTGTTATTTAAGTATCCTCTGCGGAGAACGAGTCAGTGAGACAGATTCGGTGCAGAGTGAGAAACTAGCAGAGGTGGTAAGTCCACACATTCTTTACTCCAGTAGAAGTACAGACATCTGTGTAAAAAAGACTCTGATAAAAGTATAAGTACCGATTCAACTTCTTTTCTGCAGTAAAAATGAGAAAGTACAGGCTCTGAAATGTACTCTAAGTACGAAAGTAAAAAGTCATTTCTACGGGCTCTGTCGGTGTAAAGCCAACTGAACCTCGCATCATATTTACAGCATATAATGTGGCAGCTACTAAACCTTTCTAACATCAAATACAATAAAAAAACAACATACTGAAAATAACAAACAATGTGCCAATCGGTTTTCAATGTCAGCAACAGAACCTTTCGACGCCTTTTCTCAGAGGTCCAAAACCACAGTATGAAACCAATAGTGTGTGAATTGCATAGTATCTCTGGGTAAATATTACAGGATAAAAGCTCTGGACACTTCGCCGGCATCTGTGCAATGTAGTCATGACGAAGACAGACGAAGACAGAAGCCAGACAGAGCCCAGTAGTCAGTATAGTATTAAACACGTGCCAGTACAGTTCATAGAATTACACACATACTGGTAGAGGGGAGATTGGCCGGTTACCAAGGTTACGTGTCCCCATCTGGCAAGGAGGTTTTCAGGAAGTGACATGTATTCACGCCCTGACCAGTGCATCTGGAGAGACATTCTGCTGTTCATTTACACAAAAGTGTGTTGAACATAGACACTGTGTAAGTAGTACATAGTATGGGGTTTTGGATGGACCCCCAGTGTCCCTTTCATGGGCTTCATCTTGTTACATCTTTTACATCTTTTGTGTCTTGTTGATTTTTTACATTGTTTTCATCTTCTTATGCCATTTTCATCTGGTTATGTTTGTCTTGGTGTGATATGCACTGACGGATTTACCATGGGGTTATTTTTACATCCATTTAAGTTAAGTAAAAATATCCATTAAAACTAAAGTAATAACCATGTTTTAAAAATGTAAGGAGTAGAAAGTACAGATATATGTGTGAAAATGTAAGGAGCAAAAGGAAAACTGTTGTTGTCAGAAAAATAAGTACTCAAGTAAAGTACAGACACCTGAAAACTCTCCTATGTACAGTAAACAGTATTTGTACTTTGTTACTTCTCACTAGAAAGCTGATTTCAAACGTGTCTAACTTTGACTCTTTGCTTGAACAAAGTTAAAAACTACGTTTCCTTACCCTACTACTTTGGGGTGTACGTGCTTTGCATAAAGAAGCAGGCAAAATCGTTTGCACATATAAATACACATATGCATGCAAGGACATAAACAATACGACGCCCACACATGCAGGAATACATCCCCACAGAAGGAAGGAGCAGGGCTTTCTTCTGTGCTTCACATACGACACTGGTGTTTCTGCTGGCTGGCTGTGGGCTCGCATTTATAATGAAGGTTTAAAGTGAGACGCGTCGCAGGAGAGTGATGCGTCCTGCTTCGTTTTCTTGGCAAGAAAGAGAGGGGGCCCATGCCAGCTGCTGTGCCTCGAAAAAATGACATCCCACTCTGTGAATCAGCACAGCAGAACGGGACTAACCAAGCAGGGCCCACTGTCAATGTGGAATATCAGCGTGAGTGATGCAAAGGGCCTGCAGCCGAGATGGGGAGATGACAGGGTTATTAACATAACCTGACATGCCATGCCAATTATTGACCTTTCCTTTGGTATGGCTGTATGAGTCAATGACCAGAATTATATACACTGTCTTATTGTGTGCAGCGAATAGTGATTTTCAAAGCTTTCAAAGCCTCCTCTCTGTTGCAAAGCCTGTTATTCAAGGTTAACAGTTAGATGCACTGACTGGGATTATCTTTGATACTGTAATGGGTTCTGGTTTATCTAATATTACTCTTGCATTTCTGCCACAGTTTTAATGAAGTAAAGCAGGTTTTGTAAAGTTTTGATATTTAACAAGACTAAGGGCCAGGTTTGACGAACGACACCTCCTGCAGTGTATTTATCAAACTGGATCAGCAGGGTCCCTCTGGTGCAGGACTATTCAAGTCAACTCCTCCTCTCCAGCTGAGGTCTGAACAATCGCATACGTACAAATACAGGTTCATGCTTTTTACTACATTACATTAAAGCAACTAGTTAATGAGAATTTTTATTGACCAACATATAAGATATGATGAGTTTTTAAGTAACATGATTTTGGCATGACGTCTGATTCTTAACACCGCTCTCTTGTCCTCCGGGTTGCTTTGGCAAAGATACAAAATCATTCACACACTCAAGAAGTACAAAAAGCTTGGGATGATGAGATACAGCAGCCTCGTAAATGTGTACTTTTCTGTCCAGTCATCTCAGACGACTCGTTTTTCAGTGATTGTTTTCTGTTTGTCTCCGTCTGCTCACTCTACAAATTAACCTATAGTAATAACTCTAGTAGTTGGAGGACCCAGGCGGAAAAGTCCCTTTAATAAGGGACAAGCATCATTTTTGGTCAAAAGGCTTCACAGTCCAGATGGAAGCCTCTACTGGCCGTTCGAGGAACTGCATGTGTTGGCCCTTCTGCGTCGGCTTCACTCTCAGGTCGCTTGGTTTCTGCCAGTGTTGAACTCAAACCTACATCCTTGTCCAACTGAGTCATTTTATTTCATGAATGCCATCGTTGGAATTTTGCATTTGTTTAGATACCAAGAGAGAGGAAGAAAGAATAAAAGGAGAGAAGAGGAAGGAGATTAAGAACACATAACTGTCATGGACTCTGAATGAAAACCCTCATCCCTGATGTGTTTTGGTTTATTTTCTGTCTGAATATATTAGTTTCCATAAAGAACTGAAACCAAGACGGAGTTCGTTGCCTGGTTGATGATGCAAGAGGATGCTTTGCCTCCGTCCGCCTCCACTCACATGTCCAAAAGCCCTATTTTTTCATTTGAACATCCTATAATTTTGTTAGAAACAAAGAAACACGAATGAAAACATTTAAACATATTTTGTGGAGAGTGGATTGATTAGTTCGAGCTTTCAGCATAATGAGAGAACTTTTAGTCACAGATTAAATTAAAACATGACATTTCCATCAGTGTGGGCTGAAATTTTCCAACAAATGAGATTTCTGGAAATGTCAGATGCAAATGAAGGCTGCTGATTCTCATTGAGGCTTTGCATAACTTGGCTTGACAGGTGTCATTTTCCTCCCTGTTCCGAGTGGAGGACCTCTTCAGAACTCATTTCCAGAGCTGCCGACATTCCTTGATGAGGGCTTCCCTGCACTCAGCCCCAGTTTACACTGCAGACCTTTGAACACTCTAACAGCATTTTAATCAAAATGCCATAAGAAGAACAAGAACCGTGTCCTTGCTCCATTCATTTTAATGAAGATAGTGACAAAGGCTGGAGCTCCTGATTGTTCCTGAAGGTCATGTGACAGCACTCTGACTGAGAAGCTGGTTTGGTTTGACAATAAAATACAATACACTTTATATCTGCTTGTACTTTCAAAAACAGTGTATTTGTACAGTGTACTGTAGTAAGGACAGCTTTGCTTTTGTCATTACATGATTTAGTTCAGTGTATTGAGAAAACCCTCTTCTGACAAGAAAACCTAATTAAGGGACCAAGCCTATTATTGTGGCTTTACTCTTATTCAGCGGCTTCTTATTATTATTCTGACAGTAAATCTGGATGTGGGAACTAAACAGAAGAAAGTGTGAAGGTGAAATTTAAATTGATATTTTAGAGATAATAGGGCCAGAAACCTCTCCTCAGGAAAAAATGCACCATCTCAACCATAACCAGAATAAACATAAAAGTATCTTGTGTACATCACACACTCAAGTGCTTTATATTCTCGTGTTCCTTGTATGAAGCTGCATAAAGGTGACTCCCATTTTGGCCCATTTTTACTCAGAATATGTGAAAACTACTTTTCAAATGATTCTTTGGAACTTCATAGTAAACAGCTATTTTTTTTTCACATTACAGGACTTCGCTGTAACTTTGCCAGATGACCTCAAAATGAGATACAAGGTTTTTTTTTACACCAACATGAGTTATTAAAGCTGCAGGAGGCATAAATCAGGGGAGAAAATGCCAGAATTTGCAAATACCCACATTCTTCTGCAGCAATTCAAATCACAAGACTAAATATAAAGATAGATGATAAGACACTGTCTCACGTCGCTATGGGAAAGTAAAGCTAAAATATCACTGTTAGGGGAGCTGCTATGTTGCTTCTGTGATGAACCATGAAGCAGAGCAGTATAGTCACGTCTGATGGAACAGCTTTTATAACAGTGATTGGTTATAAAAGCTGTCAATCACTTATTTAACCTCTCCATCTCGCTGAAGACACCTGTGATTGGCCATCTACGCTGAAAACCACCCTGTGATTTCCCCTATATTTCTACAACCTCTAAACAGAGTCAAGAGGAGGCGCACAATCTCATTTTCTGTCAGGCCACTTGAATTACAATATGCTGAAAGGTTACTGTGTAATTTTTCCCCAGTGACAACAAAAACATGTGCACTGAATCTTTAATTCCATATACAAAATTTGGTGCGAACACACCTCTGTTGTAAAATGTAGTTTTACAGTGTATGGCTCTGACAGCCACGATATTATATTTGATCTAAAGTGACCAGATGATGGCGCTGTAATGAATTCTAAAAAAATAGGAGGTGAGGGCTTTAAAACTTGTGTCCGTACTGTCTGGCACCAGACCTCCGTGTAACATCAGAAAGACGTTGGCCTCTAATGTTCGATAGATGTTGGATCTGATCTGAACACCATGACTTAAAACCAACATCTCATGACATCAGAATTTTACGTTGTGTTTGACTTTAACATTAAAAGCTCATTGGTTACTTAACAACTCAACTTAAAATCTATCAGTATCAGTGGCAGTTGTTATCAGTATTTAACGTCAAATACACGTCCTAACACTGTATTTTGTATTTTGGTTATCGATGACACAACCTAAATTATACCAAGAATCAACGTCACCCACTGGCAAAGCTCAACTGGTAGAGAAATTTTGGTGCTAAACATTGTGATCCCAGCCTCAGACAGTATCTTTGTCACTCTCTGGGTTTTATACTAGATAGTGTCCATGTAGAAAAAAGGAATGCCTCACAAGCTGCATTGGTAAATACTGCTGTCACGTCCATGGGGGTGCTTCATAGGACCAGTATGGCTTTGGGCCCAAATAGTGTGGGGGTGCTGGACCCTGTTATAATTGCTTGCAATTCTAGTTCATACTATCATGATAATGTTGTGTTTGTGAGCCTCACTCGCAGTTTGACTTGTAGTAGTGGCTCATTTTGGTGCAGAGTACATTTTTATTACCAGTTATGTAATGAACTACTATGAAATACTGTCTGTTACAGATATTTATGTTAACTGTTGCCAGATTGAGTGGTTCTCCACTCAGCTGAGTTAGTTTTTCTCCTTGGAGTTTCTGTCATCCAGGTCATTTTCTATATTGACAGCTTGAGGGTCAGTGAAGATGAGTCACAGTTGTTCCAGTTGAACACAGGTAACCTCCTTCACTTCTCACTTCAAACCATCTGTCACTACAAAATGTGTGAATTGCTGTCCTCAGAGGAGTGTCCCTCGAGGTCCTTCAGATGCAGGTGGACTGCCCTGCGGTGATCTAAGGACAAAACACTTTTGTCTGCCTAATGTAGTGCAGAGTGTGTGCACTCTTCACTGCAATTTACTGCCTATACTACACTGTTTTCCCTCTGCTCGTGTTTGCTTCTTTAGGCAGACAAGCTTCTGTCTCAGTGCTGCTTGCTTTGAAGTACACAGGGATTCAGTGATTCTTGAGAATCCTGCTGACTTTTATCAGATCTCCAACCACGTAAAGACATGACAATAGCTGTGTTTGTGTAAAATGCCAAGTAAATCTAAAGTGAACTTTTGAAAAGTTGCAAAAAATGAGATAAAAAAGGTTGGAATGAATAAACTAGGCTATGTAGTGTGGCCACAAGGTGGCGCTATAGACTGTTACTTTACATGTGGTATTTTTTTCATTGATGAAACCATCAATCCACACGACATGAATATTTGAGAAGATGCCAGTGATCAGTCAGTTCACCAGTCATGTGAAGTAAATGTACTTTACTACTCCGCTAAAATTCATTTTAAATGGCCTGTTTACCAGTGTAATTACAGTATTTTACAGAGCTGGAGACTAACCTATGAGTTTGTAGCATTAATGTTGCTAGAACAGGTCACGACAGTAACAAGTTTATTTCAGTCTGTTTATAGCCATACTTATAAGAGACATAAGGGACAAATTAGTCCGTAGCTGTCACAGATGTATGTAGAGGAAAATTACTTCATCTAGATGTTGTCAATACTGTAATAATGTCAGTCCAAAATGATGTAAAAATGCATAATTTTCAATTCAGATAACAACAGCAACACAAAGCCATCACACACAGCCTAAGCCTCCAGAAAACTAGAGTGAAAACTTGTTATGGTTTGGTTGTAACTCGCCAGCATTTTATAAGCGGTGAGAAAATTGTGATTAAGATCACGGATCGTGATTCTATTTCAAAAGATCGTCATGTGAACTTTTGGCCAGATCGCCCAGCCCTAATTGTGAGAGAATCAATGTTGTGGATGTCTTGTGGAAGAGCGTTCCAGAGGCGAGGCGAGGAGTGGCTGAAGGCTCTAAATGCCATGGTAGTCAGACGGGCAGAATGTGGATCTGAGACTGCAGGAGGGTGTGTATAAATGTAACAGGTCAAAAAGGTTCATTAAAAAAACTGTGTGAATAATACACAAAACACATAGCCTACTTTGTATTTATTTCAAGTCCCAGCCAACATTAGTTATAATAATTTACATGCAGCTGCTAGAGTCATGAAACCTGTACATAGAAATCAGTACATTACGGCTGTTGTAGTGGATGTAGGCAACCATCATTAGCTTAGTAATAGAGTTGTCAGTCATGTCAGCAGACTTCTGAATCCCAGCACAATACAGACTCCAACATACACTTAAGCACACGAGAAGTACAACTCTTCCATAGTGCATAGAGCACTTCTTGTTTTCTGTTTTGAAAGTGTTAGTGAAAGTTGACCTCCCTTCCCTTTAGAAGCAGCAGTGCACTTATAGCAGCTCTCGGACCCTCCTAAATCTTTAATCCAGATCATTTTCGCTCACACAAAGCTCCATTTAGCCTCTGTCTATTCTGTAATCACCCCCAGCATGTCTGTGCTGATCATTTAGAAAGTGTGAACAGGCCTGTGATCAGTGTGGCTTACAGAGCGTGCCCCAGCTGTCTCACCCAGATCGATCATCCTTCTTGTCTGTTACTGGTTTCCAATTATTTTGGTGGTTTTGGCCTTTGTTTGCTGTGGTCTATTAAGTACATGCTGAGATTTTCAATGAGCAACAAACCCATCATCATTCATACTTTAGCTCTTCACTCTGTGCTATGTGGGGGTGCAGTTATTCTGACCTGTGCTCCCGTAGGTTCATTACCATGTTAAAAGGTATAAATTGGAGTTGGTGGACGTCTAAGGAGTGTTTTTGGACAGAAAGAAAATAAATCTTGAGCTGTAAAAAATATTTTAGCTCTTTAAAATGCAGGCACATAACCCATTTTCTCCAAATTCTCCAAAGTTAACATTACCACTAGAACTAAAAGAACTTAAATTCATGAACTTTATAGCTATTTAGGATTATTTGGTCCTTTAACTCTGCATTTACAATAATGTAATGTTATGGTACATTTTAGAAATTATAGAGCTATATTTAAGAAAACGGCTGACATTTTTGTCATCTTTATTGGTGGATGCTACAGTATTACAACAAAACACAAAACTGATTGTGTAATACAATAATAATAATAATAATAATAGGTAAGGTTTATATAGTGCTTGTCTAGATACTCAAAGACGCTTTACATAACAAATACAAGAAAAGACAAACAAACAAGAAAACAAAAAACAAAACAATGCATAATACGAGTACAGAGTTGAGAGGTTATGGCATTTTGGATTAGTGAGACAAGAGGGGTCAGTTATTGAAGGCTTTCTTGAAGATGGGTTTTGAGTGGTTTTTAAATGAGTGGAGAGAGTCTGAGTTGCAGATGTTCAGAGGGAGGGAATTCAAGGGGGTTGGGGCAGCAGAGGTGAAAGCCCTGTCCCCCAAGGTGTGGAGCTTGGTCCTGGTAATGGGGGTTAGAAGGTTGGCATCTGATGATCTGAGGTGGAGGATGGGGGATTGACGTTGGAGGAGGTCTGTAAGGTATGGAGGGGCTAGGTTATTGAGGGCTTTGTAGGTGATGAGCAGGATCTTGAAGTGGATTCGGTGCTGTATTGGGAGCCAGTGAAGGTGTTGGATGATGGGTGTCATGTGTTCTCTGGAGCGGGAGTGGGTGAATAACCGGGCAGCTGAGTTCTGGAGATATTGAAGTTTTTGGAGGTTGGAGGATGGGAGGCCATAGAGAATGCTATTGCAGTAGTCCAGTCTGGAGGTTATGAAGGCCTGAAAGAGTGTTACTGAAGCAGAGGAGGAGAGGGTGGGATGGAGACGTGCAATATTAAAGAGGTGGAACAAGGATGTGTTGGTGACTCTCTTTATGTGTAATTTGAAGGAGAGGGTGGGATCCAGGATGATGCCAAGGTTTCGGAGCAGAGGGGAGGGAGTGACTGTGTGACTGTCAATGCTGAGTGAGAAATCCTGGGAAGACAGGAGGAGGGATTTGTTTTTAAATCGGCGAGGCAGTTTGTGAGGGTGGAGAGAATGGCAGGAGTGATGTTCAGTTCAGTTTTTGTTGAAATATAAAGCTGGGTGTCATCAGCGTAACAGTAGAAGTGTAGCCCGTGGCCTACCTTGTGACCAAGGGGTAACATGTAGATGGTGAAAAGGACAAGACCGAGCACCGGGCCTTGAGGGACACCATGTGTGGGGTGTAGAGTAAGTTAGAAATGGAGTATAGTTATAAAAAGCCATGCAGGCCTAGTTTGTCTTCCCTGTGTTTGCTGTGATGACTATTCTTCTTCTAATCACTCAAGCTAATGGACTTAGTTTTCTTTGTAGGGCTTTTTGCTGGGTTAAAGGGGGGAACCTAATGTTAAAGTGGCTATCTTGCATGTTTTATTGTGTGGTTTGAGTCACCTTAGCTTGCTATGACTCAGTAAATATGAAGGCAGTGCTTTTGGCATTTTTTTTTTTGCATAGACTTATTCATACGACCACAAGACATCGCATACATAAACATTAGTCATTTTAAAAGGAGGCCTGATTTATCATTTTTTAGCAAGCTCTCCTTCATCCCATGATGAAGA
>JAPQRN010000005.1:6892881-6904893 GCA_037367275.1 Coranthus polyacanthus | reverse complement strand
ATTGAGAAGCTTGAACAGCGTGAGTGCTGGGCAGAAGACGAGCTCCATGTTTATCGCTTTAAGCGCTGTTAAAAAAAAAAAAAAGCTGCATGTGAAAGACTGCTCTCGCCAAAATATTTTTGGTTATTTCTGAGACTGTAGCAGGCCAGTTTACACTATAACTAATAATGTTAAACACTGTTAAGTGACAGTGACAGCTATGTTGCTATGCTCCAAAGGTAACGCTCTGCGATTCCCATTCCCTTTAAATGAAATACGGCTCTTTCTTTTCTTACAATATGACCTCATTCTGAATAGTCATATGAGAATTCATGCAACTTTTACGTTCCACCAGATCAATATTCACCACAATCCTGTACTGGCTGGTGTCAGTGAAAAAATTTGCCCGTGAACATTTTCAATGAAACATTAGAAGCCACTGAAGTCAGTGACCTCCATATAAAAACAAAAGTATGAACAGCCAATCAAAAAAAGTCTTATCTGAGCAATAAATCTGAACTGAGCACTTAAGCATGCAGTGTGAATGTAGCTACTCTTTCATTTTCTGACTTCTGGTGACAATCAACAAACCTTATGGCCAAGTAAAAAGATGAAACAGAAGAAAGAGATGTTGGCTTTTAATATTTTACATAAAAGCTGTCACGGCAGTCTGGTCTACATTAGTGAAATGGGTCGAATGAAATTCAAAAGCCACAACGTGATGACTGAAAAAAACATGTTTGGTAGCACTTTACATTACAGCTTGGTAACAAGGAAAAAGTGGGCTAATATTTTAATGATGTAATTATTAAGTAATGATATAATATCTAACAAGTAACAACTAGGTAGTAGCCTGGTATTTACAGCTGTGTAATATTAGACTGAATGTAACAGAATGATAACAAAAAGGAATACAGTTTTGCCTTGTTGCCATCTTTAAATATTTGGCCCCTTATTACCCTGTTACATAATTTGAATGGAGCCAAAGACAATTATGGTCTCAGATACGGATAATGGGATTAAATCTTTGAAAAGTCACATATTCCTATGATGGGTTGGTGATACAGCAAGTCTTTTGCTGTTGCGGGTTGTGGTGCACACGGTGAGTCAGCCTAACGCCTGCATGTAAATGTAAGGCCTGCGCTCATTTCTCTTTTTGTCATGCAGCTGAAACTTTAGGGACATACAGTATAAATGAAAGTACATCTGTTTGGCTGTCGAGGCCTTGGGGAACTCATGCTAAGCCTCTCCACCACTGTGATTTCTCTAATGATATTTGAATACAGCCTCCGGAGTACCTTCAGCATGAGTCAGCAGAAAAGTTCACCGCTGTCTGCTCTTACTCCTGGATGCTTAAGTTGCTGACTTTATTTAACTGAGGTGTCCATGGCAACTGTGTTCTCCTCTTTTATACTTTACATCCTTCTAATGAATATGCAGCATGTTTATGCCAGGAGCACAGTGAGGACGTTTTCATTTTCTATAAGTGGAATGTTTCTAATTCAAAGCTGTCTGTGTTTTAGAGGGAGGCCCTATGGAGTACTGCAGGGGATTGATGGAGTCTCTGAAAAACTTATTAAGTTAAACCAGCATACACCCTTGTGTATTTGTGGACAGAAATAATTATGTTTTCCATAAATAAAAACTAGTGGTGAACCATTTTTTAAGGTAATTATAAAAGAAAGGTCCCAGGGTTTGGAATAGACTGCGGTGGAGAAGAATGACTTTGTTTTCTCGCAAACTGTTTTCTTTTATATGCAAATGAGGCATATTTTTGAAAGACTGCTGAAACAGCACATTTACCAATCCGCTGTCTCTGCCGCATCAGGCCCCGAAAATCTTTATATACAAAGCAACCAAACCATTTAATACACGGCTCCTACAAATCATATAAATTACGTATTTATACACAGTTAAATTGCCTTGGAAATTCAGAGCAAATGAAGCTTGAATTAGGTTTGCTGAACATGTTTTCTTTCTTTTCAGAGGAAGAAGCGTTGCAAACTCCTGCCTACATTATATTACTTACTGTATCTGAACAACAGATGACCATCCAGCTTGAAAACAGAAATCCCACAATGCTGCACAATCAAAGTCACAATCATCTAGTGATTCGCCAATAAATTCTTAAAAACAAACTGTGTAATGTACTGTGAATATCTGTGAATTGATAATACTGTAATTTAGCCTACTGTAAAATACAGCAGCAAATCCTGTGAAGCTCATATCATTAAAAATCTTGTAGTGTTACAACTGTACTCCAAATTCAACCCTATATATGTGGATGATGAAAAAATGCCACAGATTTGGTTAAATTCTAGCCAGATGTGAACTCCAGATATTTAGATATATGGCATAGGATTTAATGCATATGCAGCATTAGTGTATCTACACAGCAAAAATTGGAGTGTTGAAATTTCAGAGTGAAACATTTCAGAGTTGATTTCTACTCCCAAAGTGTAATTTTAATCCATTCTGAGTTAAATGGTGTTCAGTGTTGGAGTTCTTTGACAGAGTTAAATGTATCTGCGTTAACCCAACTCTGCAGACAGTTAATTAAACAAAGCACCACTGAGGTGCCCACACGTTTCATCTGTTCCATTGGAGACAAGTTGGCTCTCTTTGCATGCAGTTCTACATGGTAAATGCAATTAAGTAAAACTTTCTGAATTAATGCTATGAACTGCAGCATGTACAATTAAACATCCATGGAGAATATATGCTTTACAAAGCCTTGTTTGGTGGCCGGTCTGATGGTGATGGTGGCAAACGTTAGCTGGCCTAGCTAGTCTGTGGTAGCTATCTGTGGGCATCAAACAATTCAATTGAAAGCTCATAGCACTGAAAAACAAGGCTTTCTATATAAATGCATAAACTCTTGTTTGAGACTAGGTTTTGTCTTTTTTTCCCCCACCATAGTTTACGGTTGGCCATGAAAGAAAGTGTCTCAAGTTTCACAAGTCTAACTAGTTGTCATGTGACTTCTCTTTAGTTTTTCTTCTTTTACATATTTAATTTTAATGCAACTTTGTCAAACTTTCTTGCATGTCTCAGAAACAATGCCGCTCCAGGTGAAGCACAACCAATGGCAGAAGTATGTGAAGTTGGATGAGGTTTAGGGACATTCTGACTTCATGCAACTTCATGAAAAAGGTGTGTAAGTGAATTTTACTTCAATTTAGATTAGGAGAAAGAGTAAAAATACACCCACATTCTTCTAAATCCTCATAGTCCAAGCTCCTTAATGTATAGACTTTTATACAGACTCTATAAATTAAGGTACATTTCTAAACAGTAAAATGTAATTGTGAGAAAATAATGTTTTATGTATATTTGAGTATACAGTGGTGGATGGATGTATTTTAACATGAGCAGTAAATGCTGTGAGGCAAGAAGTTTTGTTTATTTAAAAAATGTATTCAGTTTTATTTAAGTATCCATTCACTGAGAGACTGTGTTTGCCAACTGATGCAAAAGTTATATACAAGGATGCAACAGAGGCAGAGGTTGATGCAGAAATATTCAGCAACCTCATAGGACAAGGCAACATGGTGCTGATAGTTTTTGCTGATGATGGTGAGATAGAAAGGCATAACGTACTCTACACACTACAGAATTAAATGATGGACATTTGTTCTATTCTTTTAGAGTTCTCTGACTTGTCCTCTGTTTCTGAGTCAAGCTTCAGCTCAAATGCATCAACCATAATCGTATATGAAGTCCCTAGCAAGAGACAAAGAATTAAGGATACGTGTGATGCAGTATCTGCTAAACAGGTTGTAAAAGCTAAATTCTCATGAGTTCATTTAAACTTCTCTTCACACACTGTCTCTCTCTTTGCTTTTATTAGTTGATTGAACCTGTGCTGAGAAGCCAATCCAGCGGTGAAGAAGTACTGCAGGAGTACCAAGCACCCTAACAGACGCCACAAGAAGACAAATGGTTCATTTGTTCAAAATAACTGTATGTTGACTGTTGAAATTTACATTTTTAATTTATTTTCCCCTTTCAGACACCTTCCCACTAAAGTGAAGAGTATGCTCTTGGGATAGTGATGTTGTTTCCTTCCCTCAAGGATCTATATGCCAAGAAAGGCTAGGTTATGTAATAGTCATTATTCTATGATGCTGCAAGCAGCACAGGATACATTTCCTGGCATGTGAAAACTGTCCAAAGAAGGATTCGTCGAGAGTCTCCACTGCCACCAAATAGGCTCATAGATTTCTCTGCAGGAGGCCCGAATTTCTAAAGGACTGTTCATGTTGGAAGGCAGCTAGATGTGAATGCCTACCAAGAGACCATGTCTTTTACTCAACCATACCACAGACAGCTGATTTTCCAGAAGATGAGAGATATGTTTCAGCATCTGCACACGGGAGGGCAGAAAGGTCTCAGAACACAGTCACAAAGGGTCCTGGTTTGACATCCAGGTATTTAGCTTTTCTTAAATATCCACAAACATCTAAAATTGGTCACAACCAGGCATTCAGATAACAAACCTCTTTGCACATCCAGACATCCAAGAACGTCCACAACTTGGACTTAAAAATATTGAACCTGTCTTGCACATCACATTCCTTGTCAAACTAGATTTGAGCCAATTTTGCACATTCACAAAAGGTCTTTGTCAACTGCGCTGGTATTACACATCCACCAGACGAACACATCCACCAGAAAGTCTCTGAAGTTGCATGTTTACTGGGGGATATTGCCAGGGTTTTGTTTTTTTTTAATCTATTTTTAGCTTTTATAGGGGAAACAATTACTCGAAAAATAATTGTTACAAGTAGTGCTTCTGTTTACAGCAGAACTGACATCCAACTTCAATAAACATGTATGCAGAGTCTATTTTTGATACACACCGGATTAAGCAGCACAAAGCAAATGAGACAGAAGTCACACGAAAGACCTAGATCTGGTCAATTTTCAAAATCAAACAAGCAGTACAGACTCCTGATTGTATAAAATAGCTATATCAACGTCAATAACGAACAGGATTTTGAAATGTTGATAGGAAACCATTACAAGGATGTATTTCTTCTGCGTCTGTCGCTACAGCAGGACAGTAAAAGCAATTAGAACAAACAACAACAAAAAAACACATTTCACTATGTGGCCTATTTTATCGATGATAGAACAAATATCAAGTAAAAATGACCAAATCAGGAGGTCAGACACACTCGATGCACCTCTTCTGAAATGATCCTTGAGTGGATTAAAGACCTGCAAAGCATGGAACTGGACCTGGTGGCCCTGATGTGCATAGTTTTCACGTGGAGAAATTTGCATGCAGATTTTCTGTTTTTCCACACCAGATTTTTGCAACAGGCCCTGTACTATGAAATGGGTTTTTAGGTCCATATAAAATCTGTGGTGTAAAATAAAAGCTGTGAACATATGAACTTGCTCAGTACTGTCAGTCTTCTGGCGCCTCCACCACAAGTTGGCCTCCTGACAATTAGACAATTAGAAAGTCCTTTGCTTGTGATGTAGTAACAAAGATAGAAAGAAAGAATATTCCTATTATTTATTATATATCTATTTCTATTATTAATTCATTCTTTTAGTTACATAATCTTTGGTAGTAAGTAAGAACCGTCCATAGCTCCGACCCCATCAGTAACTAGCAACAGAACAGTGACCATGTCTGGAAAACTAGCTATGAAAAGTCTACTATTCGTGCCTCGTTGAATCAAAACTACTGCACAGCCTCCAAAGGAGAGAAATGTTACAAACAAGTGGATGGATTTGACTTATTTTGACGTACAGCGCATGAAGAACTGATAACACCTGTTGAGAATTCTGCTGTTGCTAACGGTTGCCAAGGGATCTGAGGTTAGCCAATCAGAACGTTCACTGATGGGAAGCGCTCATAAAAGTGAGGAAAACTCAGTTCTGTACTATATGTTTTTTTGTCAACACCATTGCAGAAGTCTTTAATATACATGTTCTAGATAGAACTTTAAGTGTTAAGATATGGGATCATCAAGGTTGACACCTGGGTATACAGCTGCATTATATATCAGGGATAACAAGTGTCACAGTCAAAATCCCCACAATGCCATGGGCGAGAAGTATCACATTTTTAGCAGTGTGGCCTTTTCAACCTCAGGATGGGACATAATTCATATGAAGTTAATTTAAGAAGTTTTGATTTTGTAATCTGTTCACTCAGACATCTAACGTTGACTCTTGGGTATACAAATGCACTATATACCAGGGATCCCAAGTGTCACAGTCACAAACTAGTAGGATTACATGATAATACCGCTGTTCCTCCTGTGCTACTATTTTAATGTCCCGGCTGTCCAACACCATTTCACCAAGTTACCTAATTCTATCAGATCACATGACTCTGTTTAGACAACTCTCAGTGCAGCCTGAAATTAATGGTGCAGATCATAACAAACAAATAGCAATTACTTTTTAATTGAAACAGGGACTCCAGGGCCTCAGGGCTGTAGTGGATCAAAATGAATTGTCCATCCCTGTCTCCAAAGAAATTGGGTATTAAATAAGGTCCATTCCTGTTGCCTGACTCATTTTCACAGTCTCAGGAGAGAAATGCTCTGACTTTTTTTTAGTGTTCTGCGTTTAGGCAGCTGATAGGAAAGAAGATTTTCAGAATAAATGAATGGACTAAGGGAGTTCTTATCTGTTTTTCATGATTCCAGTCACAGAAAATCGAATGCATGTACGATCCAAATGTTGCCTGCTCTGATCTTATCCCCTGTTCAGATACAGAAATTCTCTCTATGTACAGCTCTGGAAAAGTGAATTGGCCACTGGTTTTACTATTCATAGGTATGTGTTTGAGTAAAAAAAAAAAAAAGTGTTTATTCTAGCGACTCCTGACAACATTTCTGCAAAATAAAAATACTGTAATTTAAAGGATTTGTTTGCATAAAATTACAAAAGTAACACCAAATGTAGTTTTCAGACCAATCATGCAAGGAAAAGAAATTAATTTAGTCACCAAATTTGAAGTCACTCCGGTCAGTTCTCTATGTGGAGTTTGTTAAAGTATAAGGGATGAAAATGGCAAAAATGAAACAAATCAAAATGGTGGATTTCCTGTTGGTGTGGGGCATGTGTTTGTCACAGTGCCAGGTCATTTTGAGTGGTGCGAGTCTAGCTCACGGCTACTGACAAGAGAGGGATCTATTTTTGTATGATTTATATCCACAGTTATGAATTTTGTTAACAATTAATCAACCTTTCCCATAATAACTCATACACCAGCAGTATTTTCTATTCAAACCATTTAATTATAATGTTCAATAACTCATGTGCTTAGCCATTATCCGTGCACTCCCCTGTAGCAGCTCAGACTGGCAAAAGAGGAAGCAGTGCAGTCTACGTGGTTTTTATAGCGGGGGATGCCCAGAAGGAACCAAACGGGGAGGGCAGCATGTGGAGAGGTTGCTGGGTTTTGGGGACCAAGGACAATTAAAGTGTCTTTACAGGCACGTATTACGACTGTTGTGATATTGTGTATATTTTGAACATGTGGTGTTGTTGCTAAAATTGTTTGATGCGTCAATTATAGTTTTATTCCTCAAATTGATAGTTGGTTGATTGGTTTAACCATGGGTGGAGCTACTGGCTATATAAGCCTGTGCATAGAAGGTCCTGGGGAGTTGTTGTTTTGTGAGTGAAGAGAGAGGAGGTCAAGTGGAGGGGGATTGAGGAACCCTTTGTCTAGAGTCTAAATAGCCGTTGGGCCTAGCCGGAACCATTTTGGTTTTCTCTGTTTTTCTTTTTTATATATATATTTCATTATTATTTCGTCAGTTTTTGTTTGTTTTTGTAAATAATTTTAATGTGCACCTGTTTTTGGGTTTTCGACTGGAAACTGGAATCCTGCACCTTCGTGTTCTATCTCTAAACGTGGGTTAGGCCCACCCCTAGTGTTCAAGAGGCTTTTGCGTGCGTCTGGACCTGAAACCTTGTCCTACAAAACTTACATCTAGGTGAGACCTCATACAGGGGCTTGATTTTTTAAATCTTCTAGGGACCACTATTAAACCATTTTTGCCCCAATTTTTCGCCACTTCTGACAAATGCAAATTTTCACGAGTTTTCAATTATGTTCAGGCTCTCAAAAATGCAATTATTTTGGAAGAAGAATCCTTAGGGTTTCAAGGGGGGCTTTGCATTGGTTAGTTCTCCGGCAGTAATGATGCAAGTAAAGCCTCTTGATGGGATAAAGAAAGACAAAATGACTCTTTCTGGTGTTGCAGCTCCAAAGAGAGGTCAGAGGTTCATGTCAGCTTCAGAACAAAGCCTGGAGCTGCTGGGAATTCACATGACTTCTACAGGCACATCAGCAAGACAGATAGTTGCCGGCGCAGGGACTTTAACCCCAGGTTGAAGGACGGTCTTCCTAACCAATTAGCCCACCCAGCCTCAGAGGCTGTTGTTAGATATCACACACTCCACTCCCCTCTGTGCTTTGCTTTAATGGCTGCCATCCAAGTCACTCCATGGTCCATAGAGAGCTGCTGAGCTTTCTGACATGTGCTTATTAGAGAACTTCATCATCCTTCAAAGCCCTTCCTTTCCCTCTAATATCTGAGAGAACTGTCAACAGAGAGCAAAGCATCCTCCTCAAAAACAGAAAAACTGTTTTCTGAACATTCGCAGGGATCCTGCAAATGAATGATGTAATTAGTGCAGTTAGATTACACACCTCAAGACAGTAATTAAATACCTACACTCAATGGTGTTTACATAAGGCTGCAGTTGACAGTGATAGAGAAGATGAAAAATGTATTTTGTTAACTTAAAATGTATGTTTTAAATTGATCTTCATAATATATGTTTTTTTTCACCACATCTGAAAAAGATGTAAGATGGAAAAAGCATCAAGGATCAAAATGAGGGATGCACAATATTGGATTTTGGCCATTATGTAGATATTTTCAAACTCATTTTGGCCAATACTGATATATATACATGTGTTTTTATTTCACTGACAAGAAGAAAATCAAGTCTCTGCTACTCTAGAATGAACCTGTTGCTCTTACTTGTGGTAGATAAGTAAATTATTTCAAGTTGAAACAATAGAGGGAGGAAGGAGAATTAATTATTAGGGTGATTGATCCAACTTAAAACTGTACAGGCTCTATATATTGTTTTGTGAGCCACAAACAGCCCCGTAACAAACAGTGAGCTGTATTCTGCAAAAACTAAAAGGTTTAATCCTTGAACCTGAGTCCTGCCATTTTCAGTCCAACTAATGAGGTTGACAAATTGAGGTAGGTTTTTTGTTTCCACAAAAATGAGCATCTCTGCTTCGTCACAGCCCTATTCGATTTCTCTTTTCGTCGATCACATCAGAGGCACTGCTGAACAACCATTCACTGTCAACACTTACGCAGGGCGCACGCAGAAACTTGCGTGCAGCAGGAGAAAGCGCAAGGAAATGGGCCTTGTTGTATTTCCAGTATTCCAATGGACTTTCTTTCTTGGGAATTGTGGGTTCAGTCAGGTATGAGTTTACCTGAAGTAACTTATGAAGTCACAGAACACAGAAATATTAGTTGCTTTGACCTTTTGAAGTTTTTTAGGCATTAACAACACAGGAACAACAGCATGTGTGCACTGTTTATACCTCACCATACGCTCATCTGCATACATTTTCATATTATCGTGCATCCGTAATCAAAACGCATTTGCTACCAGAAATGTGTACTTTCGACGTTTACAGGCCATTTTATGCAGGAAGCAATCTAGAGATGGCTTCTCTTATTTTCATTCTCTCTACATAAAAGCTAAAATATTAAAGAAATTTAAGAGTATGTTGCTGTATGAGGCCTGGTGTTGCAGACCAAGTAATGGCCTCTGTAAGCAGGATAATGTACCCTGCCACTCTACAAAAATGGTTCAGAAAAAACAGTATCGGTTTGAAACGGGATATGAACACTGATCTTCTAAGTCCACAGAGGTTGTTGTTCCACCATATCCGTCCCAAACTGCCACCTACTAAGGTTTGTCCTTATGGCCACACCACTCTTAGCACGCCTGATATTGTTTTTCTAAGGTTTGACCCTATTTGACAACGTCCTCTGGCTGCCGTTGCCCTTTTTTCTCATGCACTTATTCATACGATGAGAGGTCAGCTAATGCTCACAAGGGGGTATCTAAACACTGGTTGTTTTAATCCCCTTCAAATATCGACCAGTATGTTGTTGTCCTGGCGAAGTCAGGCTGTGTTTTTCTGTTTACTCGTATTCTAACACCAGCCCTTGTGCTCTATTGAAGGGGACATTGTCATCGTGGAAACTACTGCCATCAAGTTTTTGCTTTCATTTGTCACCCATCTGCATCTCCCCTCTAGAAGTGCATTCTTTCATTAATTCAAGCTGAAGTTTTTGAATTCTGCTATTACATAACAAGCATTTGATACCTCAAAGACATGGATGTTAAAAGCTCAACTTCAAATGGGTCACCAGGGAGACAGCTTAATTAGCTTAACATAATAATAAATTCTGAGATGAAACCTAAAGCAAAATGATACCTGCAGAAGTAATAATAAGGCAGGATTATGGGAATATTTTCACAGCTGGGTGCTAAGAGACTGATATGGAAATGAGGGAGGTACTGTGAATTATAAAATAAAAGGAAAAACAATGAATGCTGCCTGCCTAAGTCTAAGCAGGAGGGCTGTCGAGTTAGCAGCTAAAAGCATTGCCATTGGAGGATTCTGTCATGCATAACATCTGGGAGGCAAAGCAAACCATTTGCACACATTCTCATTCCCTCTCTACAAGCAGTCATGCTGGGGGGAAAAAGACAACAAATGAGAGTGAGACTGGGAGCGAGGCGTAAAGTTCTTAACTTCATCACCATTTATTTCCATAAGTTCAGCTTCATTATTGCTTGAGTAAGGACCATAAATACATGGTCATAAGGTCCTTATTTTAGACCAATTTGCAACTGATGATACATTGTCACTTTCCTACACAAGTATAGACTTGGCAGAGCTCAACCTTGCATTACATCCAGTACCGTTCTTCAGTCCTAACATACCAGAAGGAGTGTGCATCTATTACAAAATACATGATTTCAGAAGTGTCACAACCTGGAATATGGTTATCCAGGCGTACCTGATGTTATTAAAGTTGATAGCTCCCATGTATGGGTTATCCCCCAGATGAGAGACGTAGTAGTTGTTCCAGTTGACAGAGTTATCAGGACTGAACACTGGGAACAGCTTACAACACTGTATGGAGCAGGCAAAGTGCACATTGTCCTGTAATCAATGTGCAGCGGGATGTCCTGATAGCTCTGCATTCTGTGGTTGTTATCCGGCCAACAGATGAAGATGAAGGGTAATCTTCATCTTGGTAATCTTCATCAAAACACAGATGCACTCTGTCGGAAGGGACAGAGTCGGCAATTTTTCCTAAGAAGGCTCAGGTCCTTTGACGTCTGCACTAAGATGCTTCATATGTTTTGCCAGTCAGTTGTGGTAAGTGTGCTGTTTTATGTTGCAGTCTGCTGGGGAGGCAGCCTCAAACAACAGGATGCAAGATGGTTAGACAAACCGGTGAAGAAAGCTGGCTCAGTGTTTTGAGGGAAGCTGGACTCACTGGGGACTGCGGTGGAGAGATGCACACTAAGGTGGAGGACATCTTGGACAATTCAGATCATCCTCTTCATCACATTCTGACCAATCAGAGAAGCAGCTGCAGTGGAAGACTCACCTCACTACGATGCAGGACTGAACGTTATAGACGATCCTTCATCCCCACTGCCAGACTTTACAACGCCTCAATCAATGGAAGTTAGACTGTGTACATTGTATTCATTTTATTTTCTGTGACCTTAAGGACAACTGAATTTGTCATTAATAAAGTGAATCTGAATCGTGTCACACACACACAGCCATACATAGTACAACATGCAGTGAAATGCTTTTATGACTCTAGAAAGTAGAATTTAACCTGATATAAAATTAAGTTACATGGTATAGACTAAGAAATGACGTATAAGCTAAAAAATTTACATGAGACTAAAAATATCCTT
>JAPQRN010000005.1:6854181-6878936 GCA_037367275.1 Coranthus polyacanthus | reverse complement strand
TTACACTTTACTTTGAGTTGGAGTGAGGACTGTATAAATACTTTGCTAGTAACAGACACTCCTGGTTGGAGTGCTGTGTAATATGTGATAGAAATGTAACAACACATTGAAAACGGCGTTATCTAAAGCTGCGGAATCGCCTGCTCTTTTCATCACATCTCATGACTTTCTCCTCATCCTGATGTTTCGGGTCCCTTTGACGCAACAGGCTCTGTCATAACTGTACATTTTCAACCTCACTGTTCTTAAAATTAGCACTGCTTTCCATATGTTTCTTACTGGTCAGCATTAACTAGTTTGACTGACTCCCCTTTTCACGCAACTTTCTCTGTTTTTCAAACTAAAACTGAAAACTTTGACAGAAGTGCCACCAATCAAAAAAAGTGTTTATGGACGTACGCGTTTTAAAATCCAGATATTAGATAATTTTCCTGCAAATGAATGATCTGTTGTTTTTAATCTGGAAGTTGCACTTTAACATCACGTGCGGCATATGCCAAGTTTAAAGGACTTGATTTACTGGATTCTAAACCTAAGTCATGATAAGGAAATTGACCCAACAGATACAGGTACTCCGGTACATTACTCAATGCCACTGGAAAAACATCTATATTCCTCTTGACCCCCACCTCCAGAACTGAAAGTGCTATTACTTATATGCTGAATTTCGTCTATAATTTGAGATATAAGTTTCCACACTAAATATTGGACATAAACACTGGGTATTTATTACTCCCTTCTCAGCGCTATAAAGCTCACCGTGTAGTTCAGTGAACAACCCACTGAACTGTCCTCTCTCTTTTGCCTCGTACGTTAGTGAACGTATTAAACTAGGTCGCTCTCGCTGTGTAGAACATTCAGTAAATGAAACGCTCATCCCTCACACTCTCCTCTCATACAGGCCAGCTAAACACTTTAACTTTGTTTATTGAAGTAGTCTGTTCACACAGGGAACTTGAAGCTTTGCGTTTGTGTTCATGTGGCTTAACTCACATTAGGAACAGGACATTGATTATTGTGCTAACTCCTAGCTGTATTAGCCATTAGCTTGGTGCTCAACTGAACTGAGAAATAAACAAATCATTTCAGGAAGTGATTTGGTTCAGTTTGTTCACCCAAAAGATTTGTTCTATTGATTGAATCATTTGTGAACAACACCACACTAGCAAGGAGGCCAACTACAGCAAAATGACTTCAGAGGGCAAGAGATGTGCGGAGAAGCCATCTCTAATGAGGAAAAAGATCCAAGCCACTGGTTGAGGTATTACTGAATTTCCCATAGGGATCAATATCTGAATTTCAATGAGGTACCAAGTTGGAATAGTAAGCTGGTCATGCAAGGTGGATGCCACCAATGTCAAGACACAAGAACTCCTCACAATGCAAGGAGGGTTCCACCCAAAGACTAGCACCGTGGGACTCGATGAACAACAAAAGAGGGACGGTAAGGTTTAGTGAGATCAGAACCACTATCCAGGATGTAACAAGGAGCATCCATGAATACATCTGGAAGATGACGCTCTGGGATGAACTGCTAAGAGAGTGGTAATGTTTAAAGTTGCATACTGGTTACTACATACTGCATACATAATGTATATATACTGGATACTACTTACTATTTTCAGCAGTAGTATACAGTGGTGTATGTGATTATACTGTAATGTACTATACAGTCACATGCCCACAAAGCTTCTCACCATGAAGACAATTACAATATCTGTCAGCTGCTGGCAGATATTTACGCAAGTTCACATTTTCCTACGTGGAAATTTCAGTGAAATACTTTGATATAAATGAAATTGTTCATATTAAATGCTGGAGTCATAGCGTTAACTTGCTTATTAGCTCGTTTGAATGTTTCAAACTACAAATGTGTGCTATTTTTTGCTACAAATAATTATTTGTATGAGAAATATATCTCTCAATAATAGTTACTTAGATGTGCAGTTGCTCTTCTCCCCTGCAGTACATTTTCACTTACATTTCCTCAGCTCTATATCCATATTTAATGTGTGTCAATAGTGAACTCTGGTCCAAACTCCAGCAGAGCACGTGGTGGTAATGCATTAATTATGCAAATTGCAACCTGCCAATAGACAAAAGAAGAAGAGGATGATCGTAATGCACTGTGAAATGCAGTGTAGCATGCAGGTAGCTCAAGCAGCATACTGAGAAATTTGGCCGGATCAGTGTACATCCAAGTATCTTTGTAGATTTTTTGGCACAGAAGTTCTCATCATGACAGCACAAGCATAGGCCCAAAACACAAGATCCATAGAGGTTCTGGTATAAGATTTACCAGGCAGGGTTTAAGATACAAGCTGGAACAGCAAACACTATAAGGCATACCCAGGTGGCTGTACAGGAACACCTGCAGCTTATAATTCCCTAAGTCCCTATAGGACACACAATTGAAAGTGTCTGACAACAGCAGAGCTAACATCCTGTGGGACTGCAAGTTCGAGACTGACAACCGGCTGCTGGCTAACCAACCAGCTGGCAGAAAAGGGCAGATGTGATAGATGTGACAATCCCAGCTGAGAATAACATCAGGACAGAGGAGCATGAGAAGATCAAGAAGTATCAGGGGATGATGGAACAACTGGAATAGATGTTGACCAAAGTGGCCCCAGTGGTATTCAGGGCATTAGGGATGAGAAAACCAAACTGGGAGAGTGGCTCCTGCATATTCCCGGTACAACGTACAGGCTAACATGCAGGAATCATCAGAACCGAGCTGCTGTTCCTTTTCGTGACCCACCAAAGTCAGTGTCCAATCTGATGAATAATACGCCACACCTGCTATGCTAATCATTTTGAAAGCAGTGGTGGGTTTCTGCTCTGTCACGTTTTGCAAGTGATGCATGAATAAGGAAGGAAACAGAGCCTCAACAGGAGCCAATACACTACCTACCACTTTGTCTTTACCTCACTTAATGTGAAAGTCTCTTGTGGGAGTCTATTTTCCGTATGTTTCTGCAGTTCAGGGTGCAATTTCCTAATGAACTGTTCATGTGCTCTAATTAGAGCCTAATTCAACTACCATAGAGCACGAGTCCGTGGCACAGAGGAACAGTACCTTGTGTTTAAATCATCATGAAAATGTCATTCACTTGAACGAAGCAGTGTGCGGAAATAACTGGGAGAGCTGAACTGTTTAAATGGCAGTGCCGTCTTAGCAATACATCATTATTTATTATTTCATTGTATTTCATTTAGTTGCTTACTGAACAGTGCACTGAGATGGTGGTGAAACGTTTGCTAATTATTTGTGGCATTAAATAAATGTCAAAGAGCACAGTTTATTATAACAGCAATCCTCATCACTTCATTCCATTAGACAAAGCTAAGTATACAGAACTGATTTGTTATCCTACACATAATGGCTTTCTTAATCCACAGGAATGCTGGCAGAGCAGCTCACATTTGGCCAGCTGCCAGTAGTTTGGACAAGTACTTATAGTCTATTAGTTACACGGCAGGAGTCTTTGGCTTCACTACGGCCCAGACTGAAATATCTTTGATACCAATATTAATGTTTTTCCCAGGATGAATCCTAATGATGATCCAGTTAAGCTTTAGGCCAAGAAAAATCATATGAATTTCACATGCAAAAACACACGTGGTCACCTGTGATGCACATAGGAAACGTGGTTTCTGAACAGTTTTGTGGTGTAGTGTGTGAAAGCCATGTAAATTCCCAAAGGGAAAACATATACATTTACATGTGAAGCCCAGAGGTGGTATGCAAAAATACTTAAGTAGAGTTTTCAGGTATCTTTACTTGAGTAATTTTTTTTCTGGCAACACTTTAACTTTACTCCTTACTTTTTAACACAAATATCTGTACATTCAACTTATTGCTTATTTTTTGCATCATAATAACACATAAAGAGCATGATCCCTTGGTGTGTCAATCAGTGCATATAGCACATGACATAAAAGGTGTAAGTAGATGAAAACAGTGTAAAAAGCTGTATACTCCTGGTTTTAATCGTGCGCCTTTCCTGTCAGTGCCATGGATACCATCGGTTGGACACCCTGGCAAATCATTTCATAGTGTCAAGATGGTTCTGTAGGACACAAAAGCAACCACACAAGTGTTTTGGCAAAGTTTCAGAAATGATCTCTGAACATTCTGACGCACCTGAAACACATTACATGACGAGGGCGGCTGAGAAGTGCTATCAAAATACCTCGGGTTTGAGTTTTTTTTACCGTCACTCTAATCAATTATCAATCAGAAACTACAGGTAGTGTTTATCAAGTAACAGTTATTGTCCATAAAGGGGAAAATGCAAGAAATTCAACAAAAAAAACCCTTTGTTTCCTCAGATAACAGCTAAAAGCAACGCCACTGACACTTAAATCAGGTTAACAGTTACACAAAAGACATAAATACAGTGGAAACTACTGTTAGTGATCAGTCTACAAATTGCTGAAAATAAGCAGATCATTATAAACAACCCTTAATTTGTCATTGGTCAGTAAGTGATGCTCAGTTTTACTAGTGATAATGAGTTTTATTTACGTTGAGCTGTTGTGGTGGTTTTTATAGATGTTCTGGTACATATTATGCACATACATTGTGTAAGAAGAAACTCACAGTATCTCAACTCGGAATTAAAAGTGGGGCTGGTTTTTAGGGCCTGATGCCCGGATTAGCAGACTCACGGATACGGTTCAAACACAGGGTTCTTTCTTTTGAAATCACTCAAAAAGAGCCTGTGGAAACTCTAAAACTGTCCTCTCTCTTCTGCCTTTTCACCTCACAGAGACATTACTTTACAGGGCATCGATTTACTCCAGGAGAGCAGCTTTGCTCTTGTGTATTAATTTTCTGTAATTTTTCATTGAAATGTTTCCTCAGCTCAGCCTGGGATGGCACAGTTGTCTCCTCCTCATTGCAGGCAGCGTTGGTAGCGCTCCAACATCTCCATGATGATGTCGTCATCACTAACAGGCTCCGACATGGGGGTACTGTCGACAGTTTCAATCCACTGCTCAAACTCTTCAGTACTCACCTCAGCAGGTGGAGCAACTGATTCTTTCTCTGGTGACATGTGCAGACCTCCTTTCCTCCAGCAATTTCTTATTCGTAGAGGCCTCCACATTAGCGCAGGCATCCCACAGCAAGAGGTTAGCATCCTGGAAGCTGCTGATTATTTTGGCAATGTCTATAGCATTAGCTCTGCTCCCCTCATCAACTTGATGCAGTACCATGCAGGCCATCTTGTAAAAGTAAGTTCTGATGATCTCCTGGTCACACGACTGAAGACTGGGGGTTGTGTTCTTGGCAGGAAGTCAACTCGGATGTTTTTCAGTGTTCTGTTTGTCACATGATGGACGTGACAGCAGAACAACTAAAAGTCCACACGTTCCTTTACTCACCAAAACTAACTGAATCTCCCATCATATTCATGTACTATGAAGATTATTAGATTACCATTCTAACGTCCAATAAAACATACACTGAAAATGATGACCATTAACTCTGAAAATCAGTTTTCAATGTCGGCTAAAGAAGAGAAAACATTATGACACGTTTTCGTCACGGTCCAGTCTCCCTTTCATGCTCGTTTCAAGTGTCTTTTACCTCGTTTTCATCAGTTTTATCTTGTTAAGTGTTTTCACTTAGTTTTTGTGTTGTTTTGTTTAGTCAGTGAGCCTAAACTCGGGACTAGCTCGTGCATTTGACCCAGATAACAGGATTGATTCCTGTTAATGAAAAGGGTTAACATATGGACACACATTATGACAGAGCTGCCGGAGGCGCTTCCTTCTGGTAATCGCATATAATGAGATTGTGGTTTACCATTCATGCATTGATGTAAATGTAATGTGTCAGGTTGAATGTCACATTTCATATGGATATCGTGATGTTTTTATGTATCTGCATGCTTTTGATGGACAGTACTGCGTTTCCATTTGCTTCTGAGACATGCAGTATAGCATGTGCTGTGGATGCCTCTGGCGTTCATGTCTGTGTTTGCACTGCTAGTGTATTTACATACATACAGTACTTATTGAATTCAACATCTAATTTATTTCAAACAAACATCTAACATACATGCAACATAAATGACGTCTACACAAATAGAGCACTTAATAACTTACCTCTGCCAAGGCCCCACAGTCATATTATTCAATTAAATGCCATATCTTGTGATGTTAGAAACATTTTATGGAATTGTTCCAAAATTGTATGAGCTTGTCTTTGACACACAAGTCCTACCTTCTTTTGCCAAGTATCATGGGAATTAGTGCAGTAATTTTTATATAATCCTGCTGACAGACAAACCAGCAGATATGGGTGAATACATAACCTCCTTGGTGGAGGTAAGAACAACACAAAAAGAAAAATAATACCAGGCTGTGTAATTCCAAGGGGTTGTTAAAAATAATGGAATGCTTTGTGTCACCTATTACACCGTTATAGTCCATAAGAAAAGGTTGCATTTCCAATTAAAGCTGCAAGCATCAATAATTAAGTCCTGACATCTCCACGCATGTTGGAGTGGGCCATAGTTGAGGGGATTTAAAGCAGCCATACAGACATATTCAGGCTTGGCTTCATTTTCAGTGTTGTACAAATGAGTTAAATATTACTTCCTGTGTCACAACAGTGAAATGGCAAATAAAAGGGGCCAAAAGTTGCATAATCAAACCGAAATGGTGGACTTCCTGTTGGGCTCAAGGTATGGTTCGAGGAGGCTTTTCTACGTATCTGGACCTGATACATATGTACCTACCAGGGACTTGATTTTGAAAATCTATAGGGGGCGCAATTGAGCAATTTCTGCTGAAACATCAAAATTCACTGTGTTGTAGTGACAGCACCATTCAATAAGTCACCATTTTAAAAACTTTTCATCACAAAGATCTTTAGATGACACTGACCACATTTGAAGTACAAAAGGCTGAAAATAGCAGGAACATGAAACATCATGCCACACACATGCCCAAAAACGTGTAAAATATAAAATAGTTTTCTATTTTTGATGTGTGTGTGTTTTGTGACTTTTTTATTGTTTGTTTTTTGGCTCTTTATGCCTTTATCAGATAGATGAAGAGAAGGGAGACTGAAAGTATGGTTCACTCAGTCTATATGGTACATGGTACGTACACCAGGGTGCCCCAGTTTTGTGACTTTTCAAGTAAATTTAAGTCTCCAAAAATTTGGGGGAATAAGAACAAGAATAATCCTTACAGTTTCAAGAAGACCTTTGCATTGATCTATCAAGGAATACAATATTTTTTTCATTTGCAGCTACATTAGTAATCTGAATATGCTAGTAGAGCAATTAGCACTTCAGAACTGCATTTCAGCGCTCCGCTAAAAGGCAAGTGGAAAAACAGATTAAATAGGTCAGCTCAGCAGGAAGGTCAATGACTGAATTATTTAGTCACAATTAGATTAATTATGCACGATCAATCTGGAGATCTTGATGGCTACAAACATAGCGCATTAAACAATCATCTTCAGAGACAGGTGAGAGAGTTCAGTGTTTGTTCTTTTCTTGTGGAAATCCATCATTTACACATACTTTTTGACATTTTTATCATGTGTGTAGAAATAGAAATTCTGCTCTCACGGTTGTGTGAAAGAAAAGATGAATAGATTAATCAAAGCTTCAGGAAATGAGAAAATTTCATGGCTTTCAGAGTTTGATTCAGTTGTTTTCAGTGACCTTTCGTCTACTGCAGGGGTGGCTAACCATGGCAATCGAGCAACCTGTAGGTGTTCACGAGGGCTGCAGAAATGAGTCTTAAAACCCAGAAGTGAGTTAGCGTTTCCCATTTCCCTCGACTCGAAGGCAGTGGGTTGTTTTTAATGTGTTTTTGGTTAGATGCCTGAAACAAGGTCTATTGTTAACACAAGCTTAAGAGATTTTCGTGTTTGGTTCTACAAAAATAAAATACTCGTGAATTTTGAAGCTTTTAGGTGTCTTGAAAAGCTAATAAGCTTTTAAGTATCTAAGTGAGACTACAGAGGTTGTCAGGGACATTAACCATCATCATGCAGAACACAAAAACATTTACTCACTAGTCCACCTTTACATCCTCATTGTGCAAAGGTTTTGAAGAATGTGGAGGTTATGCAGGTCATGCACAACATGTACTTATCATAAACTTTGTTTGCCACTGAGTTTATTTTGTGCAATAATCAAAAAAGGCAGTGGAAAGATTCCACACCATAACTGTTAAACCAGATGACAATAAGAAGAATTAAATTGTACTATACTGTAAAAGAATGTATCTGTTGTATGTATGAATGTACAAGTGAAGATTGGCTACAGGTCCCTTAAAGCTTGATAGTTTTTTAGCATCATTGGACAAAAATGTCATAATTACCTATATTATATATATATTAGCATATAATTAGCATATTGTAATTCAAGTGGTCTGAGAGGATAACAGACTTCTGCATGTACTCCTTGCCTGTGTTTTCAGGCTGTAGAAAATCTACCCTGTGACACAGATTTGAATCACAGGTGTGGGTTGAATAGTGAATAACAGCTGTGGTTACCGATCACTGGTCAGATTCTGTCAGACGTGACCTGGATGTGACTCTGCCGCTCTACTCTGTGTCTCAACACAGAAGCTTGGAAAAGTAGCTTCACTTTTCCATAACGGCATTAAACAACATTGGGTTATCTGTCTTCATATTTAGTCTTTTTATTTGGATCCAGAGGAGAGAGCTGCACAAGGAAGGTTTGTGTTTTTAGATTCTGGCATTTTTTACTCCTGATTTTGGCTCCTGCAGCTTTAAGTATCAAGGTCAGGTGCAGCAGAAAGTAAGCCAGGAATGAAAAAAAGGGTAATATTTTATTTAGATAGTCCACCTACAGAAAGCTTACAGAGTATTTGTAACATTTCAACAGTTTATGAATTGAGGTTCAACAACTGAGGGTGTCTTCTCAGCCAGGTCTTGTCTTCCTCGACTTGTTTAAGCCATGGTTTCTTTGGGGCACCTTATTGAATTTTCCACTGGATGGGCCGTTCCCACCATAGAAAACTGTATGGTAGTAAGGTAGTCGGCTGGCATCCACTGGTGATCTTTGGAAGAAAAACTTACTGTACATTAGTCTGTATCCTAATATTATGAATAATAATGATATTATCTGCTCAGCTGTTGACTAACCATCCTGTCCTGATGAAGACGAGTAGATAAAGTTATCAGAGTGAAACTCTTAATAAATATAATGTTATATATATAAAGATTTAAATTTGGAAACTTCTGAAAATAATACTTGCAAACCTTTGAACTGTTTTGATTTCAATTACATTGTGACTCTTCCTCTCCCATCACCATCAAAATTACTTGACATTTCAGCTCCGTTCCTTCACTGGTAAAGCTCTAGGACAAGATAATCATCAGTATGTTGATTTAAATTTGTATAGTGGAGAGCAATTAACGTTCCAGACTTGAAGGAATCCTAGTCTGGCTGTCAGCTTTTAGTCTTACTGAGCACATGTTGCTTTCTCAAGTAGAATGTATTCTGAAAGTTTAATTAGGAAAGTCTAATAACCAGTGGTGATAAACAGGATGTCTGGGAAGAACTCACATACAGAATGTGTCATATTCATTATGTAATGATTTGATGTCCTTGTGCTCGTTTGCGGCTCAGTAAAAATTCAGGAAAGTGAAATGAAAGGCAGCGGCCGGTGGCTGCAGAGGACAAACCAGACAAATAGAGACAGATGAGGATGGGTCAGGTCTCAGTGTCACCTCATTACTCTGATGGCTTTCACATTATTTTCAGTGTCACATCCATGCTGGAAAATCAGACGGTGCATCATCGGCCTTGGACTCACTGATCATCTCCATTCATCAACACTCTAATGAAAAAAGGTGATGAAAAACAGTGATGAAAAATGTGCATAAACAACTGTATTTCTGCTAGTCATGGGTAACCACAGCCCATCTGTAATATATTGTATCTTTGTTGGAAAAACTGTGTATTTTATTCAAGTTCAATCAAAAGCACTGAATGAAGCATCTCCAGAAGTACTTTTTATCGCTGAGATTTTTCCAAAGACAGAGCCACGGCAACAAGCCTTTTGATGTACTTTGTCTCTTAAACTAATGATGCTACCTCTGACATGATTACTTTTGTTAACCCAGCTGTCCTGACTGACTCCTGAATAAGTCCATTGTATGAACAGTCATAGTCACTTGCTTCGCCAACAACTTGAAGTCTAAGAGGAGACAATGAGCCTCTCCTAAGGTATCTCTGAAACAACTGGTGTCTTTGTGCCAGTGTTTTACACAGCTTAAGAAAGTTGAGCAGTTTTTTTGGCACATTCCTTGAAATATAAACTCTCAACCTTCAGAGTCTGTCTGAATCCCTACATCTTTTAAATCTTTAAGGTCTGGGACAATGCTTTAGAACACTTTCTCATGCCCAAAGGTTTTTAAGTCACTTTCTCTGCGTAGTAACAACAACTGCATGGGATCAACTAAAGAATGAGGATCTCAGGAGTCATGTAAACTCCTAAAACCTCATGTTTTTTCTTCCTTGAGCCAAGAAGATTTACAACGCCGAGGTGAGCTAAAGCTGGACTGTTTAGGATGTCTTTGATAGCAAAATAGTATCAGAATTGTTGCTTTTCAGTAGTGTCAGTTCCCAGATAGAGCTGAGTTGGTTTTCCGTGTTTTGTCAGATCTCAGTATTCCTTATACTGTGAGGAGATCCTCGTTAGACAGGCACCTGGTCGTCACAGTTAAACATGTTAAAGCATATGTTGTATGAAATCTCAAGTGAATGCTTAATGTTGAAAAGTTTTCTGCCACATATGAATACCCTGCAACTGTGCATGCAAGATCACCTCTTCAGTAAGAATGTTCAATGTGATTCGGAACATCTGTGACCTGTGATATCTGTGCAGGTGGGACCTAGATGTCCTACAGGAAGCAGACCATTCCTCTATCCCACATGCAAACTGAAAATGTATAGCATGCCCGTATTTCTTCACATGAATACAAAAATGGTCATGTTTGGAGGTGCTAAAAATTACATCTGTATGTAGTTGTACGCGTCTGTACTACTTTTAAATTACGGACATCGATGTTGGCTCCTGGGAGGGAGCATTGCTCATGACTGGGGGGGGGGGTGAGCCCTCCCTTGCCAATAAGCATTGTCACATGAACAGCTACTGTGCCTACAACAAAAGTTCAAGGATCGTGAACGGCCTTTTCAGTAAATGACAATAAAGTATATACACAAGTTCGATTAAGAAAAAGAGATCTGAAAAACTGCCCTTCCATAAAACTACCTCTAGAACAACAGGTTAGGAATTTCAGATGTCATTTACTTACTTGGCATAGGCCATCAACTTTATCAACTTTTTTTACGCCAACTTTATGACCTGTGGCCATGTCTTTCCAGCTATCTTCATTTCTTCTACCAGGATACGTTGCCACATGTTCTTCGGCCGTCCTGTTTCTTTTAGCTGGGGGTTCCAGCTGAGGGCATTCCTGGTGATATCCATTGTCAGTTTCCTTAGTGTGTGTCCAATCCAGCGCCATCCTCTCTCTCTGATGATGTCCCTCACAGGTTCTCGTTGGGTCCTCTTCCACAAGTCAATGTTGCTGACTTTGTCTGTCCATCTTATAATCTTAAAATCAAACTCAGGCACTTATTTATAAAGGTCTGGACTTTTGCTGTGGTGCTTTTAGTAGTTCTCCAAGTTTCCAAGTTGCCATAGAGTAGAACTGATCGAGCATTATAGCTCAGGAGTCTCAACTTGGTTTACAGTTTCATATTTCTTGATTTCCAAATGTTCTTCATGGTAAGGAATGCACTTCGCGCTTTCTGAACTCTGGCCTTTGCATCTTGATCTGTGCTTCCAGTCTTGTTAACGATACTGTCAAGGTAGGAAAATGAATCCACATCTATTGTCTCTCCTCGAGGTGTAACTCTTAGTCTTAAAACCTTTGTCTTCCACCTTTGTATGTTAAGTCCCACATGTTTAGCTCCAGGGTAGATGTTTTCTCCTGTGACTGTAGGATAGAAGGGCAAAGTCTTCTACAAAGTCTAAATCATCTAACTGTGAACAGAGCATCCACTGAATACAGTTTCTCTTGTTGACTGTAGTTTCTTTCATTACCCAGTCGATGGTTAATAGGAGCAGAAATGGTGGCAGTTAACATCCTTGATGATCTGGTCAACACGTTAAACCCTTTGCTGGTTTTGCTATCATGCAGGAACTGCGTATGAAGGTGACTAACTTCTCGGGTGTTCTGTAGTGTCTTAGGAGCTTCCACATACTTTCACTATCTAAGCTGTCAAACACCTTCTCAAACTCTTTAAAGTTAACTTATAATGCTGAATTTCATTCCAATGATTGTCCTAATGATTATCTATACAGTATCTTTCCTTTCAGAAACCTGCTTGATTCTTTCTGAGATTCTACTGTGTTTTGCAGCTTTTCAAGGACTGCTCTATTTAGAACTTTCCTGGGGAGAGATAGAAGAGCTATTCCCCTGTAGTTTCACAGTTCTGTAGGTCCCCTTTCTTTGGAATTTTTATCAGGTGTCCTAACTTGTAATCATCTGGGACATTTTCTCCACTTCAGATCGACACAAATAGTCGGTACAATATTGCCACAGATGTGTTTATGTCTGCCTTCAACAGTTCAGGTGGAATATGATCAGGTCTTGCAGCTTTTCCGTTCTTCAGATGCTTGATAGCTCTATTTCTTTTATCCTTGCTTGGTCGATCGCAATTAATATCTAGATCTATTTTGGCCGGAGGGATTTATGTGGTGGTGCTCAGAGTTGGTCTATTTAACAGTTTTGTAAAATGTGCTTCCATGTACTGTGCTTGGGCTTTTGGTTTTGCTGTTCTCATTCTGCTGATGTTTAGAATGTGTTTAGCCGTTTTTTTTGTGTCAGCCAAGATCCCGTCTTGGCTGATGCATGCACTATATGACCAAAAGTTTGAGGACAATTAAAAAAAAAACATCCCATATGTAATTGCTGAACATGTCATTCCAAAAGTCAGGAACGCTGTTGCTGGTGTTTAAGTCCCATCATTTCTGGTTCTTGTGTTTAACAATATTTTGGAAATATTTTGCTCCCATTCATCCACAAAATCAGGGTGATAAGGCCTGGCCCCCAGTCTGCAGTCCCCAGGTCATCACATTGAATAAATGATGAACTCTTCCAACGTCATTGAAAACATTCGATATACTGCAGTCATCAACCCATCTAAATATATAGCACAGGCCTAGCCATTTTAAGATATTTCAGTGTAGAAATGCTACATACTGTAACTATCTGCAGATGTTAATTTCACCAACCTAACTTTGTGTGGCAATTTGCGCTGGTCTTTGTGAATTTGAAACAAGTGCAGATTTCACACCAAATGTATAAATGTTACCTAATTTACATCTATGCAAATGGAACAGGTGCACCATGACGCTATTTGCTTGGCAGCACAGTTTGCGGTGATTTTCACCCTTTGTGGGTACTTTTCTTTCCATCTTTTTGTCTCATTTGCACTGGTTTAGCGACCGCAAAAGCCACGTAGTCCTTTTGAGGATCTGGCCCATAATATGCTAATTAACAAAGTACTAATGGACCCATTAAAGACAACACTGCCTCAAAAACATGTGCCTCAGTCATGGCCTCATTCAGATTTTAAGTCTATTTTAAAATTACCTTCTCCTCCTAATCCCTGGTTGTAAATCCCTGCATAAGCCTTATTCTAGCTTCAGTCCATTAAAGATGACAGTGTCTGCACATACTGTACAGTTTTTATGAGTTGCAGACCTCAGATTGTTTTCTTCTCTGAGCCACAGTGGAAATAAACCTTACAGCCTCTCCACCAGCAGTTCCCCTTTGAGCCAAAATTGACTGTTAGTTTGAATTCCACTGAGGGAGATATCCATCGTAGTTATAGAGAGATAGAAGGTGCTATAGGAGGCTTTATGAGTTTCCTGTCCAGAGCAGGGTGCCATTACTCAAGCCATGTCAGTGCTGATCTCAGCCCCAAACACTGCTGTCCCCGCTGAATAAGGAGCCAAATAAAGGAAACACACACCATTATTCCCCTGCTGACCAGGCTGCTGTGTGGACACTGCTAAGTGAAAAGTTGTTTGGACTGCCAGTTAGCCAGCTGGTGCACTGATGAGGGCTTACTGACTTTTTGATGGGATTTGCCCTTAAATTTCACTTTGAAGGCTGTGGCCTTGTGCGAGATTCATAATCTATACAAAACAATGTGTGTGTTCTAATGTATCTTTCAAACCTCCAAAGAATCAAACACTGAAAGCAAGAAAGCATAATAGATTAAAAAAGAAAAAGATGCATTTCAGGAGAAGTTTGCTCTCCTTCCTGCTCCCCATAGGTCTTTCTCTTCTCTCTGAAAACACGATCATGTTCTCTGGCTGAAGTAACATTGAACATCACTTTGTGATCATGTACTTGATGTCGAAACAAAAACACAAGGACGACTGGCCTCCCCCGAACTATTGGAAATGCAGAGAGGTTTCAATAACAAAAACTTAATAATTAACTAATTGGACAAAGATCTCCAAATAAAACATTAATATTGGGTATTGGAGCAAGAAACATTTCTGTCATAAAGAGATTCTTCTTTGCTCGATCAACTCTAGGCACTGTCTCATTCAGTTTCAGGTTATCCACAGACTCCACTGTTCAAAACCTTTACCAGATGTTTCCAGACGTCTCCTTGATTACGTCCTAATTGTACCGGTAACTTCAAACACACACATCTGAATTAAAAAGAAAGGTCTGATTACAGCTAGAAATCTAATTTTGACTTTCACTTATAAACTATGACTCAAATAATTGACTGATATAAAATAAAGTTCTTTCTGAAGAACAGAGTCACCATTTAAAAGTATCTGGTCGCCGCTTGCCTGTTCCCTAAGAAACAACCCTTAGCGGACACTTCTTGTTTAGTTGACTGTCCTTTACTCCTTTTCACCTTTTGTCTTTGTTATTATTTATCATCCCAACCTTTATTGTCTAATACTATGAAAAGAATGGGAGGGAAGGTGGGTGAGTGAGTGGTTATGTTAAGGCCCTTTTTTGTGTTTGTATTTATTGGTTATTTTCCTTTGTTATTCTTAAATGAAAATGTAGACCATGTTGTTCTATCCGACATCTTGTAATCCGTCTTCAATGAAACATACTTGACAGAAGATAAAACAGAAAAAAAGGGAATAAATTATGAGAGCAATAATGGTGACAAAAAATATAATAACTACTGAGCCCAGGCCATTGGTTTCACTGCCAATCAAACCTTGTAATCTGTAAGAAGAGCTGAAATTTGCACTTCCAAAAAGGGCCCCACTCTGTATCAGATTATATTTAATCATTGAATTCAACAGGGTTTTGGGCTTATAAATACTTTAAAAGCACATTTTTATGCCAGGGATAATATGTAATGAGATGTAAGTCATTACCTTTGATGCTTCCTCCATAAGTCGCTTTACAACCCACCTCCAGCCCAGCTCCTCCTTTTCATACTGTGTCTGGTTTAATGAATGTCAAGTCATTTGTCATGGATGCCTGCTCTGTACTATTTTCCAATGTGGTCTTGCTGCTGCTGCTCTCCCTGCCTTAGGTTTTCAATGAAGGAATGCACATTGAAGGTCAGGAAAGTCCCAGAACAGAGCCATAATAGGAAAACTGTTAAATGAAATATTAATATATTTGACATACATGGTTGAAAAGTACCAAAATTTAACAGTTAAAAGTTAAAACCTATAAAGTAGATATACTCATACATAGAAATGTTGATATGAAACGTATTTTTGGTTGACAAACTAAACTACTAAGGATATTATACGTATCCTTTGTTTGCAGAACTAAGACAACATTTTATTTTGGCTGCTGGGACGGAAAAAATGTGAGTTTGTTTTAAAATTCCCCAAAAAACGACATCAGCTGATGAAGCTTATGGGACATGGTCGAAAGCCACCAGCTTCAAAACAGAGCAGGTGAGATTATTTTGTCAGCTTCTGTTTTCATCGTCAAGGATGAACTTTGAATGCCAACCTTTTTTTCATAAAGGTTATCATAATGAACTAAATGGACATGAATGAGAAAGTCGCAGAACAGCTCAACCTCTGATGTGGCATTTCATCTTAGAATGAATGACTATATAAGGTGTTCTAAAGGTCTCAGATACTGTGGTGGGATTTTCCACAGACAAGACAAACGTCTGTTATTAAACTGTGACGCTGTGACAACTATATAACCTGATCGTTTCTGACAGGGGGCCATCTGTTATTTGTCTTTACCTTTCAGTAACTAGATGGGGATTTTATTAAAAACAAACAGGACATTTCACAAGTGATACAATGTGCAATAAATATTTATTGCATTAGGCTCAAACTGAGGAGCTGCAAAGCGTCTAGTGCTTTAATATAATAGTGTTGGTGAGTTCTTATTATTTCTCAAACTGAACTGAAAAGCAGGACTTGTACAATACGAGAACAAAATCAGAACATTTAGAATGAAAATGGTAAAACTGGTCACTCGAGACTGATTGGTAGCGGCAACAGAGGTCAGTCCATCTATAATTTAGGAGAAGCAGGTTTTAAATCTGCTGCACTTATAGAAGCTTTACACACCCGACATACAGAATAGAAGAGTTGCAGAAATTTCAGTAATTGTGAACTGAAGCTGGAAACACAAGGAGGTCAACACATATCAGGGCTCAACAACAAGGAATTGCCTGGAGCAAGTAAAATGTCGTGTCGGGTTAGCAAATCTCGAAATTTGTTTGCCTTGAGCACACTGTTTTGTCCGGAGCTGATGTTGGAAGTAGCTAAGGACTGAGCTATCTCGCTTCCTTCTCATCCTTGTTGAGAGCCGCACACGCACAGTCCCGATTGGGGATTCACGGGAAAATGGTGACGCTCCTGAGCTGAAGCGGAACAGAGCATTTCAATTATTCTGGAGGAGTTTATTTGAGTGGAGTTCCTCCAGTTATGTAGGGCCGTTTGCTGTAAGTTTGAGAGCAAGGCAGATACAACAGGGTCGCTAATGGCCAAAGGCATTTGAAGTTTCCGAAAAACGCTGCTTCTATATAGGAGCTAGTACGCTGACTTCAGGCAAGTCGATTTCTAAGTGAAAAAAACATTAAGGTTGATCCGTGGACATCAATACATAAAACTCAAAAGGGTGCCTAGGATATAAAAAGTGATGTGTTTTGAAATGTTCAGCTGCTAGTGCTTGTTTCCAATTAACTGCACAAGAAGGAGGAGCACAATCCCAAAATACTGTTAAAGAAAAAATCTTCACCAGGGCCAGATGAGTGTAAAAAAAACTTCAAATGTTTCAAATAACACAACAAATTCTTCTGGATTCTGATACGAAGGTAGATTTGTTGTAGACCAGTTGGAGTATAACAAACTGAGTTGTTCCTATAGGAAAACAACTGACATCCCTTTTTATATCATTCTATACTTGATATGACCTCTTACTGCATTTCTCCTGACCCTTGCATTTTAAATATTAATCATTTATGTCAGTCTGCCCTTGCTGTCTTGGACATTCATTATTTATTTGCTTTAAAACTTTAAGATCATAATCAAAATATTCCAGATAGCCGTAAAAGATAGAGGTCACTGAGTTTCTCCTGTCACTGCCTGTCACATACATCAGATATTAAGACATTCAGTAAATGCCTACTCGGCTGCTCCCTTCTCCCTCAGCTCTGATTCATCATTGCATACTAAGGCACACGTGACATATTGGCCATTCATTATCTTTCAGCTTCTGCGACAACCGTCACTTTTACAGGTGTTACACGTCCAAAGCTCGTCCTTGAACGCTCCTTCGCTTTAAACTTACTCAGCGGGTGGTATAGAGCCAATGACATATCTATATATGAAAATGTCTTTTTAGGCACACTCTGATTATGTTAAAACACGAGTACACCAATCATCGTCTTCGATTAATTATTGACAAATGAGTAGATACTTGATAAAAATCTCCTACAATACTGATTTCATAGGACGTTAAATGTTCAAATGCTTACATATAGTAGTACGACCACATGCTCACTGAGAACCAGAGGGCGGGGTCGGGAATACAACTCGCTGTTATAGGGAGGTTCTTGGACATTATAAAAGGAAAAAAAAATGATTACACTCAAACCCATGAGTCAAGTGAGCTGAAACATGCAGCTTCAAGAATATGCCCTCAGCTGTCAAACTATACATGACAATTTATATAACCAGAAAAAAAGACATGTCCTTTCTTATGTTCACCTTTATAAAGTGTCTCTGTAGCAGTGGTCAGCCACCACTGGATTCACTCAACTGAAGACTGATGTGTGCGGTGTGCAAAGTGGATGAAACCACTGTGAGGCATTGAAACTTCAAAAAAAACATTGTTTTGTGCCTAATTAGCACAAGGGAATATCATATTTAAAATGTTATATTTACAGTGAAATACTGAGGGAGAACACTCACTGGATGGGCAGGTGATTCTTCTTCCTCTTCCCCTTTTTTTGCTCTGATATTCAAGAGCTCGTATTTTGTTCGCAATGTTAGTTTTAAAATCATTGCTAAACACATTACACAACTGAGGCTGATGGGAATTTAATTAGTTTTGGAATTATTTGGTCTAGGACAGCAAACTTTATTATTTCTAATTGAAAAATTAATGAAAACTTTATTATCTAGCCTAATCTTTATTTAGGCAAGGAAACATTAAAAGAAAAACAGCTACAAACTTCCAGTAAATAACAGAAAGCACAAATGTCTGCAGAGCACTTGTTCTGATCAGTGAATAGTTGAAAACGGACTAAAATGGAATCTCTGAATTAATGCAGGCAGATTAATCAAGTAATCCTCGCAGGCCTAATTTAGTCACAAACCAAAGTGTTCGTTCAAAGTGTTTGCTCTTGGGCAAAAAGTCATCTGATTGACAAAGTTAATTAAATGAATGGGATTAAATGGAAATGTATGAGAACCCTTACTGAGGTATACAGCAGCTCTATATGAAGACAGGAGGCAGGGCAGGATCCCTGGAATCTAAATCAGCAGGAGTGAAATGGAGCCTCTCAGTCTGATGTCCAGAAACATCCTGAAGCCTGTGGTGCTGATTGATGGGTGATGAGTTCAATAGTAGAGCTGAGAGACAGCGTTGAAATAAAGCATCAAAGACCAACTGGCTTGAGAAATGGAGTAATAACAGTTCAGGTGTGATAAAGTCAGATTTTAGGGTTCTCTGAAAGACATTTTGGACATGGGAACGCAAATGTCTCAGTACTTCAGGTACAACTCCGACTGCAGTTGCCTCAAATATGAATGAATACTGTCACTGCAAGAGACGGAGAATATTTCAGTCAGACTCGCAGCATTTCCAGATTAAAATATCTAAAAACAGCCAGGCCCATGTTATATGTATTTTGACATGTGTGCCTCCATATAGGGATGCACTGACTGAAATTCTAGGCTGATACCGATGTAATATTCACCACTTCCCGATTGATCAGCAAATGAAAAGACAATAGGTAGTGAAAATCCAGAGGGACCCTGGACCATATTTCAAGGTAAAACATTTTTGATAACTCATTAACTAACAACCGCTGACGTTACCATTCGGCCAATTTCTAAATCCTGAAATTACCTGTCTTGTGTCTGTCTTGCTGTCTATTTCCCCTGACATTTACACAGTAAGACAGTTAGACACATGTTTCAGAATGAATTAATACCTTTCCACTGTCTTCTGGATTTTCATTATGTATTGTCTTTTCAGGTGCTGATCAATCAGGAAGTGGTGAAATGATAACAATGCAGAGTTCCTGCACTTATACAACTTTAACTTCAGCTGTATGACATTATCCTTTTGATAACCCAGTTTCCCACCCTGAGCATAACATCTGGGGGAAATGAACACTGCGTGAATATGGCCTGTGGCAGGTGCACCCGCTTTTCTAATCTGTTCTGTATGACACACCTAATGCCACAGCTAATACTTAAACCTGTGGCCAAACACTCACTTTCAGTTTTGTTTTTTCTTCGCGGTGTTTTAAAGTGCGGAGCATGATGAGTTTCTGTGAGGAGATGATGGCTCTTTAACGATCATTTAGAGTCGCTCCAGTGAAAAAGTTTCTCTGCCTTCATGGCCCAAACACTTACACAGCATCATGCACACACTTACCTGACTAATTGCACCTGTAGTAAAAGCTTCACTAATGAATCTCTCCCAGGAACAGATGGTTTTACAGCATCCTCATTGATTTAAATGACAGGATAATAGTCCTCATGCAGGACAGGCAGCCTGTGACTAATACCTCTCACTTCTCTCCAGTGTTTAGGCAGTCAACATTTCTCTCCACGTCCATCTATTCTCTTGGCAGCGCTGTTCCATGTTGGGGCCCACATTTAATTAGAAGTACCTCTCACATCGGACTGCCTGCTTTATTCTCCAGTCTCACCTCTCTGCAGGCCTGCAGATATCAGTATGCATGAGATGGATTTGGCTAAGCATGCTGAGTGGGCTTCCTGGCTGCTTTTATAGGTCACTCACCTCTTATTATTGGTCAAAGAGCAGTGCAACTTACTCCCTGTGGTGTGGCTTATAAAAGACTTGTAATGATGAAATAGTGAAGAGATGTTTCCCTGGTCATGTTCTGGTCCTCGAAGAGCAGCTAACGAGAAAAAACGACAATACTATTTGACTGTTTAAGAATGTTAAAACCACAATGGGCATTCTAGACATGAGCCCAGGGGTCCAGGAGCACTTAGAGTCCTGACCAAGCAGCTCAACTAACACGATTATTTTTCCTTAAATTTCAGTTAATCACACTATATATAACCAAACAAAAACAGCTCATTTTGACCTAAACAGAAGGGCCCACAGCTGCCCACAATCACAGCGGATTTACAAGACATCTGACCAGACATTTTAGGAGGAAATGGGTTGAAAGAATGCTGCAACCAAAGAAGCAGCCTAAACCAAAAGAACATCCAGCTTCAACCTTTGAAAATGGAGTTGGGCGGTAAAGTACACCTCTGCACTAATGATCTGCTCACCTGTCCTCTCCCAAATGGTGAAAAAGTTTCACAAGACTAGAATTGAATGAATTCACACTCCACAGGGGTTTTTTTTGTTGTTTTTTTTTTTTGCTTTGCCTCCATGCAGAATCATTTCATGCCAGGAGCAGTACTGAAGCACGTTGTAACTATGGGCAACTGGAGAGGTGGAGAGTAGATGGACAGACTGACAGACGAGACGAGACAGACACAGCCCCATGGAGCACAGAGGAGACGCTGAAACAGGTGTGTGTGAGAACAACTTCATTAAACACTATTATCACTGTGAAAAATGAATATAGCTCTGGCAGCTTCGTTTTCCGTTTAATAAGATCATTTAAGGCCTTTAGTCAAGTTGTAATGGTAATGTTTATTTAATGTAATGTAATGATGATTACTTTCGGTTAATTGAATTATGAATTAGAACTATTCTGTATATGGCCAGTACGCTATGTCTGATTTGTTAAAGAAAGGACAAAAAGCCTAACCACAAACCAGGTTGGCCAGGGACATGATGATTTGGACCTGAGTGGGGACAAATTTTCGAGAGAGGAGGTTGTAGTGGTGATGACAGAATAAGAAACCTGTTGGACTTGAACACATCAGACCAGTATCTGTGAAATAAACATTGTTTTAAACCGTACCTGTGTGTTTATTTTTGTAAAAACAATGACATTCTCTCTCAATGACATCTCTTTCAATCCCTATCCCGGTTGCTTTTGCGCCTAAACCTAACTATGTGTTTGTTACTCTAACCAAGACGGCAATCACATAAACCTCCCAAACATAACCAACCCTCAGCCGTGGGATTGTCACAGCCTAAATGCAACCGTTATTTCAGACATTTTGACAATATCTGTGGTATTTTGTGTAATTTGTCCTGCAATCTGTATAGGCACTAGACCATTGTCCTGCAGAGGCACTGAAGATACTTATAGATATAGATCCTGAGCATCATGTTGAGGTAATTATGTAAATATGTCCATTTGTGAGGAATGTGTCGATGTGTGGCACTGGCCAACTATGCCTAGTCCTTCTCCTGAGCATGCATTGTATTGTCCACAAGTTGTCTATATAAAAGGTTATATTGAAAGACTTTATGAACCACCCCTCCGACACAGCTAACACAGCTTTAGACTTTATTTTTCTAGTACGATATGAGTACTTGATGTACACGCAAAACAGTAATCGTACCGAAACATTTTCTAATTTACCAATTTTATTTATATTTTATTTGTATGGTTAATAGTTGAGGTTTAGAAACACTATTAACCATTAAAAAAAAAATCCAAAACTACAACTACAACGTATATAAGAAGTGGGCGGAGGTTACTAGCTTACCGATGGCAAACAGTACAACAGTAAACGTCATCAGAAATTTGCAGAACAAAAGACTTTGACAGCTTTATTTAGGTTTAGTGAAGGTGTCACCCACAATTACAGTAGAGCCGTCTGTCAGAGAAATAAATATTTTTAACAGAGCAGTCATTTACAAGAGGACCACCAGTACATTTGATGGCAAAAAATATGACTTAGTAGAGAGAAGTTAGAGAGAGAGAGATGTTCAGTGGAGGTCTATGGGAGCCAGGCTTTTTCAAAGTCAGCATCTAGTGTCTTCTATACTTAACTGCTGCTACGGCGTCTATACTTCTACGTATACTTCACTTTCAAGTCGAGGTTGTTGCCCCCTGGTGTGCACACAGCATGGCTGCTCTATAACAGCAGCAGTGAGAGCTGGACTGCTATGAGGATGTTGTGACTTACTAAGCTTCTGTTAGCGGGTCAATACCTTCCCTCTGGAGACATCAGCAGACAAGACTGAAAGAAGAAAATCTTTCCAAACATCTGTACTGAAGATAGGAGGGAAGGGAAACCAGAGTGCAGCATGTACGCAGCACTACCAGCAGATGACCTCCCTGTTAGCAGGAGATCTGAGAGCATTTTACTGGGAATAAGATTGCAGGTTTAGCGATGATCAAACTTAAGAGCGAACCTCACTTCAGGTTAGAAATCATTTCACTGACATTATAAAAGAATCTGCAAGATAAAAAGAAACAGGATTCGTGTCTTCCGGTCCACTGTTAAAACCACAGTAGAATAAAAAAGGTAGAAAAAGCAGCATGTTGAGAGTTCTGACCTTATAATAGGAGTCCTTGTTGCTGTGCTACACTTGTCTTGTGGCAGCTCTTCTGGGTGTTTGTGGATGTGGCTCACAGGAAATTCACTGTTACCAGGTTATATAAATAATTCATTTTGTCTTTATCGCTCATTGTCCTCTATCCGTCTGCTACTTTGTCAGCTAGTAAACTTACACAGATCTCTGCATTGGCAAATTGAAGTAAGTCAATGTTCAGGGAGCGTGGAGGCTGAGGTTCAGCCTGAACGACCCCAAGCAAAGACAAAGGCGGTGAGAGAGACTGCTGAAAGAAAGAAAGTGCATCTGCCCTGCTGGTCCTCAGAGACTAAACAATACACACTCAGAGCATCTGCCAGAGCCACAATCAGCTCTGTGCTCTGAGGCTGAGAACTGCACGAGTATGAGGCACAGCAGCCAATTACAACCAGCTGTGCACAGGTTTTCAGCGGCAAATTTACTGACAATTATTATTATTTATTATTGTTATTATACATGCATACACAAAAAAAAAACCCACACTGAGCGCTTCATGCTCTCATAAAAACAAGGTGATACAAAGGCCGTTGCTGCTTTATTATCGCAACGCCCGCAAAAATTAAGATCTTTACTTAAAGGACCAATATGTAACATATGTGAAGAAATATACATGCGTTAATTGCTTTTTTTGATTTTCAGTGTGCGAACGGATCGTAATATACCGTAAAAGATGAACTTTCCCCAATATGTGACGATTTCAGTTGGCGTCGTCCTCCCTTCTGCTGTCTGCATGTTTCTGTTTTCAAAGTCCTCCACGCTATGGGAAAGAACAACCTCTGAGCTGCAACTACACACTGAAAATAGCAAGTCTTGACAAAGACATACATCTTTCCATGCGGCGATTTCTTTTGCAGGGATATAGTCATATGTAAATGTTCCACCACAGCAAGTTCTCCCCTGACTCTGTTTTGTAAAGGTGCTGTTGCTGCATCCTGCGCTTAACACCACCCAAGGCAAGATGGCTGAATATCTCAGATAAAGGCTGATTTTAATTTTAACTGATGTACAGTTCAGCATTACTCTTGAACTCCCTGGGCCTGAATTACTTTCACTCAGGGCTCAGCTTCACTCTGTACTACAGTGAATGAACCGCTGAACATGCATTGTTCCCCTGCAGTGTGAGTCTCTGTACTTTCCTCTCATACAGGTCAGACTTTATATTGTTTTTGTTATTTATTGCCCCATTTTTGCCAAGGAAACAAAGTAAATGGACTTGCATTTCTATAGCACTTTTCTACCTTGATGGTACTGAAAGCACTTTCCAATGTGTCACGTTCACCCATCGTACACTCTCACATCCGCACACCAGTGAAACGGTGAAACACTCGCTGGGAGCAACATGGGGCTCAGTCTCTTGTTCAAGGAAACTGTAATATGTGGGCAGGGAACAGGAATCGAACTGCCAACCTTCCAGTTTGTGGATGACCCACCATAATGATTTATGAAACAACCTTTAATATAACACAGCAGATAGACAGACAGACAGACAGACAGACAGACAGACAGACAGACAGACAGACAGATAGATAGATAGATAGATAGATAGATA
>JAPQRN010000005.1:6832189-6842268 GCA_037367275.1 Coranthus polyacanthus | reverse complement strand
TATTGCAAAGCACATTTTTTGGCCATGATTCATTCATTCATTCAAGAATTCAAAATTTCACCACGGGTCAAATGTCAACTTCATTGTTGCCAGACCAGTTTTCTGTGCATTATTCAACACCACACTCCTGTAAACACAGTCTGTAAGGGCAGACAGCTTGTTTCTCACTGGAAATGATTCACTGGAATCATATACGTCAATATAGTGATGACCTACATTTAACCAAAATACTAAAATGCACTTACTACATTTTTTAAAATTCCTTCAAAGTCAATACATATATTATGAGTCTGCACAGACATGGATGTAAACTGACACTTGACTGGTTGGAGGAGGCAAACAACCATGAAGATTTTATTTTCTGTAGATCATCAAAATACAGGGTGATGGGGAGGGTGATGACTATTATGTGCATCAGTCTCCTCCGGTCATGTGACCTCGGCCTTGTCTTGTCTCCTCATGCTTGGCTTGGGGGGTTTATAAGGGCATTTTAACTGGCTGCAGTTTTCCTCCATGCAGATCTGCAGGGGCAGATCTTTTAGTAGAGCTTGTTGTAACAACATCTGAAGCTGTCCCTGAAGACAGCGAGGAGTAGATTTATTAAAGCCACCTCTGAGACTGACCCCTATAATACACGGAACATAATAGAGCTACAAAGACATTTCAATTTTCTAGTGATTGGAAATCTAATACCCCCTTCAGCGAAACAAGATCACGGTCACCAATAAATGAGGATGCTTGCTGTATTGATTGACCCATTGTAATGAGAGAAGAAGGAGAAACTCGTGCACCATCATGAATGGATTCTTTACAACACGAGAAGCTGCATAGACTCATCTGTAGGCTCATGGTTATCCAGTAAAGGCACAAATCTCTCACAGTGTGTTTGAGGCAACGGCAGAACTGCACACACACACATCTCTGATTTGATTTGTGTGCAGGTAACAACCTCCTGTCTAATGAATGCTAAATTCTTCTCTCAGTAAACCATCTGCTGTGCTGTCTGAGGCGTTGCTGGTTGATTTATTCTACCTTCACCACCTTACAAACAAACAGTGAAATAAAATTGCATAATTTAGTCTGCTTTGTTGAATGGATTTTCCTGTTTTTCTTCTTCCTGTGGATAATGTATCCACATAGGGCATTAGGGGGAGTTTTTCTGACTTTCTCTGGAATAATTTGACATGGACCAAACTGATTTTTGAGCAGAAATTTCACATTTTGTCTCGATGTTGGTGCAACGAGGAAAGACCTTAGATTGTAAAGAAAAACAGAAAGAAGTGGACATGTCACCTAGTGATTTATACTGTTTTGAGTTTGCATTCTGGTGGTCAATATCGTGACTTTTTGGAGCCAGACAATTTGGACAAAAAGGTGGAGTTGGGACGGTTGAGGGACGACTGGTGAGCGCAAAGTTACAGACACGGTACAACAGGAAACTTCATGAAACATTTGCATAACAACAGTCTTGTTGCCATAACGTCTTAACCATAGCTAGCTGTCTGTCAGGAAAAACCCTTTTTGTTCAATAAACAGAAGCCTTGAAAGTCCAGCTCGGCAGGTAGTGAGCTGTCAATCACAAGGAAAGCTGACAAGAAACCAGTCTTCTCCTAACTCTGAACTGGACGAGACCGGTTTCTAGTAATACTTGCAACTGTTTAGTTAGTAATACTACTTCTGTGTGCATGTGTGTGGATGTGAGATTGTCGTCCTGTATGAGTGAACTCTGTTATAAATCTGTGTATGTAATTATGTATTATATTATATTCAGCTTTCTCTTGCAAATGAGATCTTGATCTCAGTGAGACATTCTGTCTAAATAAAGAATAAAGAAAAGGAGAAAAAGTGTGTGAGTGTGTAAGTTAATATTCTGATCAATATCACATCATTAAGACACGAGTGGATCTGACTAGAATTACAATCGTGTGCTCCATTAAATTATGTGTTGCTTATATATTCTTGTGCCGTGTAAGAACAAATATAAAAACAGAATTTAAAGCAGTAAGGTAGCTTGCTTCAATGTTATAAGGCCAGCAAGAGCATGGTTTTAGGGCTTTAATCAGTTTCTGTTTATATATTGGCCAAGGACAAGGACTTACATGGGTTTAACTCTGTTGTTCCTCAGACAGAGTCTCACTATCCACAGCTTCCTTCTTTCATTTTCTTTTCTTTTATGCTTTTTGATCCACTATCTCGATCATAACCTGCTCAGGAGCAGGTTAGGTGTTGGCATAAGTTACCATGGTGATTTACCACCATAAAATCTAAACAACCTTTGTGACATTGAAAACCCAGGATTAAACCTGAAGTTATCAAATGAACCCCTTCATCCTGCTTCGAGAAATAGGCCGCTGATCGCGTCATCGTCATTAACAGACATTATGGCAGCTCAGAGCAAACGACTTCTCGTTTCTCCATAAACACATGTTCCTCTCTCCTTAAACCTTTTCCTGAGGTCTCACCTTGGAGTTTTAGTGGGAGCCATTAAGACACAAGTAATAAACACATGTTAGGGTTAGATGCGGTTCGGGATTTACTCATGTTTTGAATCAAAAGAGAAAATTGACCTGACTAAAGGAAATGTCATAGGTCATTGAAAAATGGCATTCACACAGACTTTATGATGTTCCAGAAATTATTTTTCAGTAGGTTTCATCACGTCTCACTCTAGAAGTGTTTTAACACCAGGCAGACCTGGTGAGTGAAGGCCATCATGAGCCTCACAGTGATATCTGAAGAAGCTGAACTCTGGCCTGCACTAAAACACACATGCTGGACTAAATAAATACTTAGCATTATCAGATGGTGCCTGTAACTCATTTCTTTGCCTGAGCTGCACACACCATTAAGGAACAATTTCAGACTCATTACCGTGGATGTGATATCAGTGTGGAATGAGCGCTGTATTTAAACAAGCAACATTTAAAGGAAGTTGATGTAAACATTCTGCTTTCTATTTGACTACATCTTTACAAATGCTATTATTGTTGGAAGCCCGACACAAGCATATAAAGCACCCTTCGTACCACAGATTTGTGACGAGACAAAACAGTTTGAGAACGTCGCTGGTAAAGGTTGCAGCGGTGTGAACTGACTCATCTCAGCTCATGTCGAACCAGCTCATGGCGTCGCCGGCGAGTCAGTTTGTCAAATCGCCATTGGCAGGTTTTAGAACTTCTCGCTTTATAGTGTGTGTTTTTCTCAGTATTTATGGGCCGTAGCTCATCTGTTACCGCAAAGTGCAGCGTTATCATCAGCTGTTTCCTCTGTAAGTCGTGTCCCGATCGTCTGTGTTTTCTCTTCTTTATTAGAGGTGACGCCAACTCCTCTAAACAACATAACTGCTCTGGGAATCGCTTCGCCATTTCAATAAATAGACCTACCAGAAGTGCAGCTGTAGGAAATAACTCGCACTATCACTCTCCTAATTCATATTTTAAAGCGCTACGAATTATATCCAGCTACGAAAAAGCCTGAAAAGCATTTAGAACAGAAATACAGAGGTTACAAAGAGTTGATACACTGTCTCGTCTGATTGCATTGGTCTGAACCGGCGGGGTTTGCAAGCAGTTGGAAGCTGTAGCTCAGTGCAGCCAATAATGTGAACCATAGTAGTGGTGTAGTTCAAAGTAAATAAGATGTAAAACATAAAACAAAAATGAAATGTTATTATTTAGCTCTATGGGATATGGTACTCCAGGAGATACTTTGAACGCTGCCTGAATCAAGACATTACATGTGATGTGGATGAAATCTAAGGTCAGATACATGAAGAAGGTGAAATTTACCCTCATTTTCTTCCTTTTTTTCCCTTTTTTTTAACCGCCGATGTTCTTGTTTTCTTCTATTGTGCTTTTGTTGTTTGAGGAGTGAAAAAAATAACCATTTCCCCCTTATTTGTATTGATAGTGTTATTTTCAGAATACACATTCATACTTTGCACAAATGGATGCCTGTGTGTTTACTCTACTACTTGTACGACAAAACTTTTTTGCAAATGGCTCTGTCCTTCACAGAGAAAAAGCAAAACCCACAAGTGTTTTTTTATTCATATGGCTTTGTGTGCTTATTCAAAAAAGGTTTGTGTGCAGTGCATTGACTCAAAAACACCAATTTTTCAAGTCGTTTTAAGGGATTTTCAAGAATTGTTTGCTTTTGCGAGAGATGTAAAATGTTTTGCTGATTTGGTGTGAGGTATTGTGGTTAGAGTTTTGAAAAAGTAGAATTCAGAGACTGTGCCTAAGCAATCGGAAAAAACTGCAATTACCAACTGAGCTGCATCTGAACATACGACCTCTCCATCCTAAAAAAAGCTGAATGATTTCATGTCTTTCAATAATTCTGTTCTGCTGCCACAAGCTGTGTGGGTTACTACAGCACTGGGATGGAAAAAAAGAGTCTGATGTTTAAATGTGAGCATGATTGTATGTTTGTGTGTGTTAACTCTGTATATATGACCTTATAAATAGTTAGCTTTTTTCTCATTTTCTGCATTATCTTCCCTTTAAGCAATCGGTCACATTACGTTTGTTATGTCATGTGCACAACAACATACCATCTTGACATGCTATTATGACAAATGTGTCTTTGATTATGAGATACATTTCAGTAATATCAAGATAAAGTAATATATTATTTAACAGGAAAAGTGCACAGCAATAATCAGCATATCCAAATGAACAGTATCAGAATTCCTCTTTACAGGAGTCAGTGTGGATCCACACCACAAAGTGTTAATTCTACACTTTTTGTAAAGATAGTATGTAACAAAAATGCAGATTTAGTATTCACTCTTCTTCTCACTGTAATTAATATTTAACGCTCCTCAACTCTGACAGTGTTAGCTGTTATAGTCTCCAGTATTACACATGAACTCTCCCACAGTTTTCATAATAATTATTTTCTATATATATATATATTTTTTTCTAATAACACTGTAAAGTGTAAATTATGTCAATGCTGTACAAATATAAAGGACATACTTCATGTCATACTTAAACTTATGTTAAAATATGACACGACTTTTTAAAATGACCTATGTAAAAGTAGTATCACAGTGTAGAAATGTTAGGTAGGTACAGGTTCTGCATTCAAAAGTTGAATTACGTAAAAAATACCGTGAGTTAAAGTATCAGATCTGAACATGTGGTGGATTAAAAACTGCAGAAAAACAATAGGAATACAAAGCTCACAGGCACAAAGGCACAAAGAGATGTTGCACATTTCAGCTTTAATTTAACAGCTTTAATGCAACTCATTTTGAACACAAGCTGTGTGCACAGTTCATAAAATACAGCAGGTAGGGGAATTTGCACTAAGGAAGGTGCAATGTAGGAAGAATATGTGCATCCGAAAGTAACATTAATATGCAGACAGCATTTACTGAAACAAAGCCGAAGAAATAAAGTCCATAGAGAGTCTAATAAAAAGAGTTGTGTTGCTAATGTCTAATTAATTTATTTTACATGAATATTGGAATAGAAGATAATTGTCGTTTTTCCAGTAGCTTTCATTTCATGTGACTGAGTGACTCCAAAGCAATGCTTACTTAAATGCTTCTTCTATTTTATACCAACATTTTTATGGAAAAGTCCGCTTTTTGAAATAGATTCCATGTTATGTGATGATAATTGATGACTAGGTTTAATTTTCTTTTATAATTACGAGATCCTGAACTTGTGGAGAATTGTGAGAAAAGGTGCCTTTTTGTTCATTCCTGAATGCAACGAGCTGCCATAATTTGTGGAAATAACACAAATTCTGTGATTTTTTTTTTGTGATACGAAAAGGTTATTTTTAATGGATTCAGCAGGATGCTCTTATGACTCAGAGAAGAAAAGGTGTTATCAAGTATGAGATTGTATTAATGGAGATGACAAGTTTGCGTGATCCTATCTGTGCTTATCTGTTCATATTTGAATAGTGTATTTGTTACATCCTGAGTAGAAGGCAGAAGGATCTTGAAGGTTGAAATTTGTACCGTGTATTTCAGTCAAACTACTGAATCTTGTTGCGACTTGTTCCTGGTTTTCCGATGTTCTACTTCTTGCAGGCCCCGATGGTTGGTCTGAGTAAAGAGGTCATGGCTGTGTATCTGTATGCTCCACAGGCATTGTGGGCCAGCAGTGTGACCTGAGAGAGTCACTGAACTGAAGCCGACATGTGAGACAGCTGCTCCCAGTGATCCGCTGAGACCTGTTCTAAAACTCTGTGCAGGCGTCTGGCATTAGAAATTTATGATCCCACAACCTCCCACTGGCTGCACCCTGTGAAAAATCAGAAATAAACACCCAGATGTTCAATCAGTGTCTATGGAAGATGTATGAAAATTTTATTAACTGCGGTAATTGCTGCAGTGAGGAGACAGGGACGGAACTGAGCTCTTATCTCTCCTAGCATTAAAAGTAGGATGTAAGGAAGGTTGTTTTATCCTTGAAAACACACCTTCGCACACAGTAGCAGGTTGTCATCGTGCATCGTTTTGAAACGTAGGATTACTTGGAGGATGACGAGAAGTGATTTATTTTATCTACTGGAATTTATATCAGCTGTTATGTGTCTCAGCTGTTGTCCAGTGTAAGATATAATTATGTTTTTGTTATAACATTTATACCAGATTCCAAAAATAGGGTATTGGTATATTACACTATGTTTTAGTTGACAGGTTCACAACTCAGTGTCATTGTTATTTCACACTAGTTGTAGATTAAAGTTATATATCATAATGCTTTCTGTTGTTTTGTGTCTCCATGTGAAGTTGGTGCATTTATACCTTTTGCTCAGTGAGTTTCAACTCAGTGACGTTTTAATTATGATACTCTAGAATAATAATACACTCAAAGTATCAGCATTTAACAGCAAAACATGCACAATTAGGCATATATCAACAGTCAACAGTCACGACAAGTGTGTCATGATGACTTTGGCTCATACGGAATTGTAATATATGTGTAATATGAGATAAATAAATTACCACCAAGAGTGAACATTAATTAGAATTGGTTCTCCAAGGAGGCCTGCAGCACAATGACAAGTGATTCCTACACCTCCCTCTCTAATACTGTACACCACATAAATGAAACACCCGTAACGAGTGCAAGACAGAGATACATTCTTTATTCACTAACAAATGTGTGTGAAGCTAGCTAATGTTAGTTACTGTTTTACCTTGGAGCATCTGAGGAGGCTTTTTATAATCTAATATATTGTGAACGTAGCTCTCAAATGCATATTGTTGTACTTTCTTTCTACTTCTCTCTGATATTTCTGTAGGGTTAACTCAATAATTACAACATAATGTCTGACTGCAGGTTTAATATCTGAAATGTGTTCATTGTGTTACAGTGTTTCCTTAAGATATGTAACATACAGAAATAGAAGAAAGAACATTAATTAATTCTCCATGGAGGCATGTAGCACAGTCCACAAATGATTCCTACAAGCCTTTAAAGCTGCTTGACAAACATTGGCCCAGACTGTTTCCATGTGCTCTGTATGTTTAAATGTGTGTGTTTGAATACATGTTGGTGGGTGAGGGGTGGGAGTACAGGGTTGGGTGCAGGACTGCTGTTACTATGAGCAAATGAGAGTTAAGGCATGAAACTAAGCATGAACAGAGCCTGAAGTGCTTTAGATAGTCGTAGCAGAAACAGAATGTGTTGAACCGATGAACCACAGCATGAGGTGAGGAGAGCTGAGACGAATCACCATGGAGACCATGTTGTGAGTCACTCAAGCAAATTGAATAATTGCCAATGAATCTGTCCTTGGTTTGACAGTGACTGCATGTGTCACAGGGAGGGATGAAATTAAACTTAAAGAGCAAAATACTGTAGAAATGGTTTCTTTGCAGTTTATATTAAAAGTTCAAGCTAAACGGAGTGATTCATCCAATTCCTGTGCATTTCCTTTTTCAGGAGCTCTCCATGGTACTGAATCCTCACAGAAATCCACTTACAGCAGATTTCTGGTTTCAGCCTGTTCCACCTCGAGACGAACAGAGGAACATGGTGTCAACAAACAGAAATAGAAAATATAAAGGACAAATCACACTAATAACAAGGTGAGTGAAGGTAAAAACCCCTTCAAAAGTGTCCACATCCAGGCCAAAGTCTTCAGGTGCAAGAAAAAAAGTATAGGAAGTCACAAAAAATACAGCAGTGTGCACATTGCAGGACTCCAGATATGCCGTATGTATATTTTTTATATATATATATATACACCTTATGACACATCCTGATTGAAGATGGAAGGGTTGATTTTTTTTTAGCGTACATATTTTGTGGCAACTGTCATTTAGTTTGTTTTTTTTTATTAAATTTCATGATATTGTATTTTGTCTCCAGGTGTTATTATATTCTCATTGGAAGGTGATTAGGGCTGAATAATGCCCTCTTAAGAAATGTATGTTGTTTTCTGCTGAGCCTCATCTTGTGAACAGGTGAGGCTGGCACCTGTTTGGGGCCCCAGGACTTAAGGGAGTCCCTGATTGGCTGACAAACTTTATTCCACAGCAATGTGTCCAAATCTGGCGACCCACTCCCATGTGAATAACCAACCAATGGACAATTTGCATTGACATCCTCCCTAAAGGGGCCCATGTCACTGTGTTTAGTTCCCTAAGAAATTCAATGTATATTTTTGCACTTTTTATATTGTTAGTAAAGTTATTTACAGTTCTTCATGTTATATATATTTATATATATGTAAGTTATGCAAAGTGCAACTTTCAAAGAATTGTTGACCTCAAGTTATTTTGTTAGGCTTACTGTACTGTACTTAATCAACTTACTGTTGGTTTTGTATTCACTTCTATTAATGTGAACACTGGTTGGAAGGTCCCAACAGACGGGTTCTCTATGATACTTGCCTGAAGATGATCCACTGGATTGAAACGCTGCCCACATATGCTTTATAAATTATCAATTTGGAGCCCTACAGTGTGCAGACTGCTATATGTTTTGTGAAAGTAAAAATCTAAAATGATTATCTGAAATCATTACAATCCACATCAACCTAAGAGCACAGTGAAAAACCAGTGACATTCTTAATTCCAGTCTATCCCCATCTAATTACACCCCTTTATGGTAAAACACAATGTTTATAAAAAAAAAAAAAACATCATCATCTACTTTGAAAAAGAGACAAGTGACCTAGACAGCTAGTCGTGAATCATTTGTTCATGAACTGCAAAACTACTATGAGTAAATCCAGATTAAAAGCTTCATGAGGAAGACAAAACACATCTGCGATTAGTACAGTACTCACCTGTATGGCCGTGTATACATTCATAGGCCATTATATGATGGAGTTTTCAACAATTGGTGAGCGATATTCCAAAGGAAATAATAGCAAATTGTGCAATAATACTACAATATGACTACAATATGCACTGGAGAGCAACATTCACAATGTAGCTAATACAAACTCTTTGTTAGCTTCAAGATGCTAACTAATAGTAGCTAGCTTAGCACACAGTTATTAGGAAACAAAAATGGCTGAAGACTAATTATAAGTGACACGTTTTAAGTTAGGTCTTTTTGTACCATTTGAGGCTGAGTAAATAATATCACAAAAAAGAAAGGGCTGTAACATTAGCCGCGGCACAGTTTCCTTGTTTGTTAACAGCTGTGTGCTAAGCTAGCCAGCGTCAGTTAGCGTCTCACCTTGGAGCAAAAGAAGGACTTTTTGTTGATCAAATTAACAATATATTGTGAATGTAACTCTCAAGTGCATGCTGTAGTCCTTCCCGTTAACTTGTCTCTGATTCTCTCTGTCCAGAAGTGTTACATGCTATGTGCATACATTTGTTATTAGATGACCACCTATCCGGAGGTTTTTTTTTTCCGTAAAGGGAGTTTTTCCTCCCCGTTGTCGCCCTGGGCTTGCTCTTGGAGGTTTTGTTGAGTTTCTTCTCTGCATAGTATTTTTAAGGTCTTGACCTGAATTTGTGAATTTCCTTAGAGATAATCAAATCAATTATGATTGGTGATATGTTAATAAAAAAAAACTGAATTGCATTGAATTGCTTTTATTTCCATATTGATCATTTAGTTACTATGTCATAAAATAAGGTACAA
>JAPQRN010000005.1:6808615-6826875 GCA_037367275.1 Coranthus polyacanthus | reverse complement strand
TCTTGACCCAAACGTACAAAAACATGTCATGAATGACCATAGATCTACATTTTCACCGACTCCTCCCCTGTGAAAACACGGCCTCTGAAAGTCTTTTTAATTTTTTTGTATCATTTACATCATTTAAATCTTGTTGTGTCTTTTACATCACTTTAATCTTTTTATATCTTAAACGTGTTTTTTGTCTATTACAACATTTCGGTCTTTTATATCTTGGCCTTTTTACATAATTTTTATCTCGTTACGTCTTTTACAACCGACGTCTTTACATTTCACATGGCTTTGTTGAGGTCGACATTTATAAATTCTTCCAGAGAACACTTTTCTTCTGTTTTTATTAGGAAAATGAATTCACATATCATATTACTGCTATATATTTTCCTCTGTTAATTGGCGACCCAGTAAAAACAGCTCCAATACCCATTTAGGGAAACACAGCTTTATTTAACTCACAAAAGTGCAAAGAAAAGATTTTCACTGCTTTCACTTTTCACTTTGTAAATCTAAACTAATTTAGACGTTGATGCCTGCAACACACTCGAAATAATTGGATTTAGTTCTTATTGTGTTTTAGAAAATTCCTAAATTGCCTAAATAACTAGATATTGTATTTATTCGTTTGTATTGTGTAAAAGTTGCCGTAATGTCTGTTTGTTGAAACAATGTCTCTGCTGCTCTCTTGGCCAGGAAAGTTGCAGGCTGTCGTTTTAATCAGAGCTTTGACAGCAGTTGCGCTGCTGTGCACGTTATAAACAGGGTGAAAGCACATTTTGTTATTTATAAAAAAAAAAAAAAATACAAAAGGTGTTTTCCCAGGTCATTTGTCTACTTGTCAGAAAGTGTTTGAGCTGCAGCCATGGTTCATTCCACGTCAAACAGCAACTCAGTTATTCCACATAAAATGGGAAAATGAAACCCTGGAGGAGCGTTAGCTGAGCTTGTTAGCTCTATAGACTCTGAGTGTGATTGGCAGGAGGTTTATTATCAATCTGACTGGGTATTAGTGAGCCAGTCTTCCTCATCAGTTGGTTATTAAAATAATTGAACTGAACAGACTGAAAGGAGGAGGACTGACAAGTGAACTCCATAGTTGTCTTGAATTGGGTTTTTTAAATGTAAATCTTGTAATTGAGTATGTTTGTCCCTGTGGCTTTTGTCAGTGAGTACAGAAGCAGTGGAGAGTAGCGGCTTGTTGTCTAACAGTTTCATCCTCTACGTCCAGCGTGTCCTTTCAGAGAGCGAGAAGCTCATTCTGAGAAGGAGCATCGCAGACGGCTGTGTGGGATTTTTAATTAACCCATTCATTCATGCATTATGAGAAAATGATGCACGTTTTTCATATTCAGATTTATGCTAAAAGCGAAATGCATTTTACTTTTTGTACAATATTCTCAACTACTCTGTACTGTGACGAGGAGAAACAAGAAATAAGGAATATTATTTGTCTGTGTATGGATGTGTAAAGTTGGAATGTAATGGAGTAATTACGTGTGATCGCTGCTATTAATATGTGTATGGTCCGTTGCTGATTTGAATCATCTTAATACAAAAGATTACAGCAAGTTACGCAAACATGACTTAGTGTAATTAATTTCTGCTGTTACACGATGTCCACGTTCATGAACAGTTGGTTTTTGACAGTAACTGTATGATATTACTATGGATGCACTGATACTACCCCCAAGTTCAATCAAAAGTTGATCATAACTTCTAAACTGCAAAAGTTAGATTTTGACTCTGGAGTTTAGGAATAAACTGAGTGTTAAGTTAGTTTACAAAGTCAAGCTCAGCCCACAATTCGGGCTTATCATTGGTAGTTGATCTCAATGCCAGCTCACATCAGTTTTTGGTTTTTTTTTTCAGAATAAGGGTAAAAACTGGAATATTTTGAATCCACAACCAGCGGAAGCGCAGCAGGCTGTGTCATGACAGCTACGTTCGGCTTCACCACATGCAAGGACGAGAAGTTGAGCACAGCCAGCCACAGATGTCAGATTTCTCCCTCTTCAACTGACTCTTGGCTTCCTCGGCTATCTGACTCATTTAGATATATTTATTCATTTATTAGACACTATCAAATAAAGTATGGTGATTTCAACCATGTGGGCTGTTTTCTTTAGCCCATTTCTTTGTGGTTGGTCAGTTCTGAACTCGGTTGTCGAACCTCTTCCAACAAATAACCATTTTGTGGATTCTCTGTTTCTTACAATGGATCGACATAGATTACAATTCATCTCTTATTTACATACCTCATAAATATGCAGAGTGTTTATGCCATGGGCATGACAAAGTGTCTCTTCTTCTGTAATTGGGGTATCCATGTTTATCTCGCTTTCTGTGTCACTGTTGATTTGATGTTTCAGCCTTGTTACAGTGCTTTACAGTTGGTGCAATGTGTCACCCTCAAACTCTCACCGGGTGGATTCTTCAAGTACATTGCCTGGTTTTGTAGAAGTCAAAAAAATCAGCAGTGCGGCTCTCTAATCACTAAACTATGCACCTTATGTTCCATTCTAATGAATGCGATATCTCAGGAACGAGAGGGAATATTTTCAGATTTGACAGAAACATTCACTTCGATTCAAGGATGAACTGATTAGACTTTGGTGACCAAAGGTCAAGGTCAATAATGAAATAAGTAAACTAATAAATAAACTAAACTTACTAATGTCACTAATTTTAGGTTACTAGTAAGTGAAAGAACTGTTTATGATGCAAGGATAAAGGACTCACCTGATTGAACCTGAACATATTTATAAAAGACAAACAAAGGTTCTGGTTAAATACATATTCATGTTACTGTTTGAAAAAGTGTTTGTCGCCCTTGTGGGTTTAGTGTGTGTTTGCCATGAAGTGATATGTAATTAGTAGTTGTTCTCTAGCACCAGACAGGGGATAAAACCCCTCGACTGCCTGTAGTAGTTGCTGCAAACCAAAATATATAATTATGAATTGTGTGATGGTGGACAATTTGAAATGGAAATAAGGGTAATGATGACACATGAAATTCAGGCATTTTCTAATTAATAGATAAACTATTGAGCCAGACTCCTGCTCTGACAATGACAGCTGTGAAAAAACATTACATTATGCTGACACACTGCGTCTTGGTAAAGGCATGACACAGGCCAGAAGCTGGATGAAATTAAATAATGTTCAATTTAATTAAACTGTAATTAAATGATGACAGTATAATAAACCAATTCTGAGCAGCAGTGAACGTCCAGCATCGATTCAGTGTAAAGCTCAAGACACATGAGCATAATGTTGGGGTCAGTCGAGTCATCTAAGAAAACAGTTACTATTGTATTAACCGGATTTTAAACCCACAACATGTAGTATTTCTGGATTAAAATATCTCCAAACAGCAGGGCCAGTGTTACATGTTTTCTTGACTTAGATTAGATATTCACTGTAGCAGTATGTTTGATTTGGCTGCCTGTCAGGGGTGCGTACGTCACAAAATGAAATTTAAATGAAACTGTAAGCTTTTAGTGAAAAGCTCTGTTCTAAGTTCAGTCGCACAGTGTATATACGTTTAGGGCTTTTACTGTGAAAGGTAATGACGGAAGTGACGGATCGTCTGCTGTTGTTTTGATTGAGAAACGCCCAGCGCGAGAAAATACATACTGTGTGTTTAAAGTAGAATTCTAAACGTCTTTATTAATAATTAAATGTCCCATTCTGTTGATTTTATTGATGTTAATGAAATAAATATTGTTAGTAATTTGTCTACAGTTCTGAAACCTGGTTTGCCAAGTCTTTAGAACTATGAATGGAAGTCTTAAAGGCACAGTATGTAATATCTTCAGGGGAACATGACAGATATTGTGTATGATAATTGTGTTACCCAGATACAGGTGATGGGTCAAGGTACCCACTGGCTCATCTTACCCCACTCTCCCCTGCGTAGTGTGCGTCGTGTACTGCCTGGAAGCGTGCTAACAAAAGAATCTTTGAATATCCAGGGAATACAGTAAATAATCCATGCAAGATAGAATTATTATAAGAGAGCAGGCCAGCTACAGGCTGTGTCCACACTGTATTGAAGATATTTCAAATGCAGCAGCTGGAGACGGTTGTTATGACAACACGGCTGTTATTGAATGCTGTAGAGAAAGGTCACGATGTGAATGTTTCTGTAGAACAGCACAGAGTGTTCATCTCCACTTTACTGCTGTGCTATGTGTGATACACCTGGGCTAATACAACATGATGAGAGCATTAGGATATGTCAGCTTCCTCTGTATGCATTTCTGAACATTTGAACTCGCTCTCTGAGGATCTGGAAGAAAAGGTACGAAGAAGGTAGTTTGCAACACACTAGTGTTATAATACTCAAGACAGACCACGTTTTGAACGACTCAGTCTCGTCTTGGAATCAACTGTATTTTTACTTGGCCTTGTCTCAGTCTTGGACAAAGGGAACTCAGGATTTTATTCCAACACCAGTCAAGACCATAACTGCAGGGATAGCACGAAATTGCCTTTGCATTTACTGATTTACGAGTTAAAGCTGCAAGAGCCAAAACAGAGGAAAAAATGGCATAATTTGAAAATACTCTCTACTACTTCTCTCTCCTCTCAGTCTAAATCAAAATACTAAATATAAATATAGATGACCTGATACCATTTCATGCCCCTTTGGAAAAGCGAAGCTGCTCCTGTGTCGAGTAGAGCAATAGAGTCGCATCTGACTGAATCTGAACAACAATTGGAAATTACAGCCGTCAAATTATTACCTGTCTGAAAACACCTATGATGGGTCATATATACCCCGTCACAGGGTAAATATTCTAGATTTCAAAGTTTAAAGTTCAAATTTATTTAAAGGTAATTATGGATTTTGGCCCTAACGACACCAAAAAACTATCAAGCACTGCAGCTTTAATGTTGTCACTGACCTTTGATGTAAAACTTCCTGCTTCAAGTGAAATGTTAACCTGTTTTTCATTTTAAGTTTATGCAGTTCTCTGTAGTTTTCTGTAGGAAGCTGTGAGGAGATATCAGCCAAATCTTCTGCAATAACATTTGTCAATCTGATCCGCGAAGAGTTCATTTGTAACAGTGTCCAAAAGAAAACACACACCAGTGTGTAAATTCTGCAGTGGAATGCTTATTATTGGGACTTTTAATGGCACTTAAGAATCAGAAAGAAAGGTCATGTAAATGATGCTATCAAAGCTATGTAGCCACCTTAAAAGATGATTGTTACTACAGTTTTATACTAAGAAAAGTAAGTAGTTTGTCCTCATCATACCATATACACTATTTGTAAAACTTGGTGGACATAATGCCCTTGTAGTTTTAGTCTTGTCTCAGTCTCGATACACTTTGGACCTGGTCTCGGGTTGGGGGGTCTTGGCTACGACGCTACAGCACACTGAATCACGTCGTGTAATGCAGCATTAATATTAAATATCTCATGGGTGTGAAACTCATTGCCTCTTCCTCTACAGTTGCTTCAGAGCGACTCAGCTCTCCACTGTAAATCTCTGAGTCGAATGTAGTCTGACACGCAGAGATTGTCAGATGCTTTAGACAGTGAGGGGCATGGACGAGTGATGTTATATGTGTTCCCCCGGCTGTCGGATGCACTTACAGCCGACTCACAGTCCATCCCCTGTCATCCCCGTGCTCCCCTGGTGCTGCTCACTGCGCACACACAGCCAGTCCTCAGAGCTGTAACTAAGCACACAGTAAATGGCCAGGCTGCTGGAGAAGTCTCAGGTGGCCCTCTGGAAATGAACTGAGTGGCCACCTGTCAGATGGACTCAGACCGGACCAGAGTACAGTATTGTGCACCACTTCTTCCTGGAAAGCAGCCTTTTCCTCTCCAGTTAGGAGTATGAGAAAACCTTACAGCCATTGATTCAGATATCCTGTCTAAATTCTAAAAGGGCAACCATATAAAAAGCTTTAAAGGAGCAGTTTGGTATTTTGGGGTATACCTACAAATGTAGTTTCTGACTATCACTCAGAGCTTTAGTGAACGAACCACTTACCACGCATCATCCCGTCACATTGTGAGCATCTACACTCTTCTCAAACAGGTCAGGCTATAGCATTTTAACTTTGTGTTTATTGGGGAGATCAGTTAAAACAACAGGGAACTTAAAGGCATGTGTTTGTTTCCATGTGGCTTTGTGACTGTAATAGTGATTATCTTGGCCTACCTCTCGACTACATTAGCCATTATTTTTTATTGTGACAATAACATTTGTCATCGTATTGTATAGTTGTAACGCCCAAACAACATAAGAAGATGATGTGTCATGGATCCATTCTGTGACTGCAAACACTTATTAGTATGGATGTTCTTCATTTTCACACACAACTTTAGGACTTAAATGTTATTGACTTTGAGGCACCACTCAAAACTGTTACTTTGGCAAACATTGTATTTGTGTATGTGTGTGTGATCCATAACTCGCAAATGATCAGTGCACCCAACCCATTACAATTTATCCATTATAAATGATGTGTCTTCTGCCTTCATCTGCGTTAGAAATTGTTCACTTGTTGTGGGTGTAGTTTGGGCTGAGTTCTTCTTAAAGATTATGTAAATTTCTGGGTAAATCAGTATAAACAGTAAGGTAAAACTGCGCTGTGTGTTTACTGTTCGAAGGGATTTTTTAAGGTCTTAAGGTTGATTCATTTAGTAATTCTGTAAGTTCTATCACCCAACACACTCTGTTCTTTTTCTTTTACTCTTATCATAATAGCTAAGAGTTGGTCCCTGAGATTTTTTGCACATACCATGTGTATTTGAAAAAAAAAACTGGAATGCAAACATTATTAAAGCGGCACATTTATAATATCTTTAAAAAAGTGAATTTAAAAGCGTTTTCAAAAATGTGTCTTAATAGTTGTTAGATGGTGTTTCAATTCAAAGTATGACCAAAATGTGAACATAGCGTGTGTGTTTGTGTGTAGCTGCTTTCAGCGGTTCATGTGTTCAGGCTGCTCTTGGCTCCGTGTTCCCGGAGCAGAAAGCTGCAGTCCACACAAAGATTTGGCTCTGCAGCGACAGACTGCAGTGGAGCAGGTGATTTATTCCACCTGTCAGCACAGCAGATGCTCCAGTAGGATGCTCCAGTGTTTTCAGCTCCAGCAGATGCCTCCTTTCATATATGGTGACTCAGAGACCGAAGCCAGAAGGCTCTCTGACAATTATATCCACTCCAATCAATACTGGCTCCCAACAGGAAGGAGCTCTGATGTGCTCCCACCTCGTTTTGCATGTCTGATTGCACTTGAGATTGTTTTGAACACAGGGTTTAGCATATGTGTTCAAACATGGCTGAATTGTATGCGCATTGTAATTAAACAGTAAAATAGGTGGCTTAGAATGTATATTATAGGATGCAAACATTCACTGCCGCTACTTCTACTTACAGTCTGGTGAGCAAAACTTATATAACTGCCGATATTTTTAGACTCCAAATGTGAATGAGCCAACGCTAGAGCTGAGTGCAAGTTGCATTTTGCAAAATAAGACTTGAAGTGAGATTGTTTCAGACATGGATGCGCAAGCAGAGTACAAGAGAACATAACAAAGTGTACTGAACACACTTATTACGAGCTGCTGTTACACTAGTTCATCCTGGTAATAGCTCTGCTGCTCCTAAATTGAACCACTACCTTCACAGAATAAATATTTCAGGAATGCTAGACACAAATGTTCACAATGCATGATGAATGAGGAAAAGTCTTCAGAGTCCAAATTATGTGTTCAGTTGACTTTGACCCGTCTAACTTGAAGGACACGTATTTAAACACACACCCCTCTGTGGAGTAAAGAGGAATTCAGACTGATTTACTACACTTCTTTTCTGGATCTCTCCACTAGTCTTGGTCCCGGTCTGAGCTGTCAAATCAAGGTGGTGCACTGTCGGAGCACTAGCTGTTTTAGCTGGAGTTCACCACCATGCAGTTAATACATGGATCATTTCCCCTCAAATCTGTGCGTAGGGAAGGCTGTCTGACACAGTGTGCGGGGCAGAGCGAGGCAGATGGCTGAAAGTCTTGGTTTAAAGTTCAGGGGAGATGAGGCTGAATTATTCTTTCTCCACAGAGCTGCAGCCCTCTGACCACAGTATGTTTGCTGCGATCATAGACATCATCTTCTAGTGTCCTCTTGTCTTGCATGAGGTTTTAGCTTGTCTCCACACAGTACAGATCCTCTCTCAGCTGTTACTACATGGAGCCTTATGGCTATTCAGCTGACAATGAAAATGAGGAACACGAACTTACACAGTCTTTGAAAACATGGTAGACTAACATGAGATAGAGCATAGCATTAGTTTTGGCAGGCCACAAAGTCCAGTTCAGCACACAATCCCAGTCACAGTCTTGCTGCTCTCCCTGTCTTAGGTTTCCACCTATGCATATGAAAAACCAGGAGGGCCTCAGAATAAAACCATACAGCTAAATATAACTTACTGCAGATAAAATAAGTCTGACAAAACTAGTCCTGACTTCCCTACTATTTCAGTTAGCATGGCCTTCCATTCCACCGCTTGTATGTAGCAGCTGTTTTCAAGGTCCACCTTGCTACAGTAAATTATGACAACAAACTACAAGCGATCAACACTGAAAGTTTTGACAAAGGCACACATTTTTTTATCTGGAGGGTTCTTTTGCAGGGATTTAGTCATTTCAATACCATGGCTCACTTCTCCACGAGCAAATGTTCCAAAAAAAAAAAACCCAGATGTCCCTGACACTATTTGAATTTATTGCAAGGATGGCCCCTTGAGATGTAGCATCTCGTTTTCGAGGGGGTCATAAAAACACAAATACAGAGAATATCGAAAAATGCAACTTTGCAATGGCACTGCCACTGCATCCTGCACATAGCTTATTTGTTTAAAGAAATATAAACAAGCCAAACAGCCAGAGTTTTTTCACCAGAATGATAGTGGACTGAGCGAGATCTGTCTTCAGCGTTGACAAAATACGTATGAGTGGAGACAGCCATGGTTATGCAAGACTAGGCTTATATTTGTACGTTTTGAAAGATCAGTCGGTCATTCCCCATTATGTTTAAAACACAATATCTCTGGAACAGCTTGACAGAATGTCTTCCGATTTGCTACAAATGCTCATGTGAACTCAAGGATAAACTGAAATGATTTTGGTGGCCAAAGGTCAAAGGTCAAGATCACTGTGACCTCATGTCTGCCCATTCTTATAAACACAATATCTCAAGAAGGCCTTGAGGGAATTTCCTCAAATTTTGCACAAAATAATTAAATTTTAGTAGATAAAGGTCAGACGTCAAGGTCGCTTTGACCTCACAAAACATGTTTTGGGCATAACTCAGTATTTCAGATTGTGAAGTTAGGAAACTGGAGACATCTGATTGAATTTACGGTTGTTTAACCTTAGCCATGACGTTGTTACAGCCTACGTGCAACAGTTATTTAGTATTTTTTTTAACACTATCAGTGGTATTTTGTGTCTACGTGCATGTATGGCATTTTGGGAGTGATCGGTAGTCTACCTATTCCATTGTTTAGGTATGAGGATGTGTTGTAAATAGCCAGTGTTATAAGTAATTGCATGTGTCTTTGTAAGTGACATTAATGTGGAAATCAGTGTTCAAGGCATCGTGCCAACAGGACTAGCATGGAAAAATCAAATTCATTTCAACACCTTATCATCACTGAGTTTGCAGTACAAAACAGAACAAAGGCATGTTTTACAAATGGCCCCGGGATGGCTCTTCTATTGTATGCCTGGATATCTCCTCCTCCCCTGCCATTTACATGACAGCTCACATTCCTCTTATGCCAAACTCCAGGCCAGAGAGGAGGGGAACTCAACTGGTCGCTGCACCTGAAATGACAGATGGTATCATGGTAGAAAGCCGTATATCTCACACCACTGATCAATACATGTAATAAGAGCGATAACACCTCCTCATTTTCCCCTTGCTGGTTTGCCCCATGCTAAGAGCTGCCTCTGATCAATGGCTCTTCAGCATGCTACAGTATGTAATGGTCTTCATCTTTCTGGACAGGGCTATTGTTGCTATCAGTGCAGCTGGTGTGGAGTAAAATGGAGTTCACAATTTACCTGGTTGAATGGGCTTGAATGATGAGCACTTCTTCACTCTGTTCTTTGTTGAAAAAACAAGAGTAAAAAAACTCTTGCAGTCTGTGTGATTGAGTGACAGCTTGTATTGATCCGATGATGGCTCCAAACTCTGAGGCCTGAAGTGTAGCAACACTTGAACCTGACAGATCGATACTCCAAACCATTTTTTTTTTTTTTTTTTGCAATCATGCAGGCAATGGCAGTGGACTGTAGAGATCATTCAAATGTATACAGGCCAATTTACACTACATATTCACACCTGAAGTACAGCTGGAAGGGATAATGTTAACATCAGGAACCCAATGAGACATTTCTGTTTTTGCATTTACCTACTTTTGTCATTTTTACAGCATCATGAAGTTTACGCATCCCAAGAATCAGCACAACCTCAGATAACTGTTTACGTCACTCACTCAAAGATATACACTATATTAGCGTGACAAAAACAAATAAAAAAAGGGAAAATGAGGTTTTACTTATCTTATTCAATACAGCACTACAAACCTCAACAATGGGGGGAAAAAACTGGGTTCTCAGCTTCTTATGTTTGTGAGTTAGGCTCATTCTTTTGGGCAGTGTTCATACAACATGATATATACCATGGTAGTTCCTTTATAGGTCCTTTAAAATGCTATTATTAGCATTATATATACTGTCTGTCTGTTTAATAGTTTCTTGTACAAATGGTGTCCTAGTGCTCAAAAACAATGCATCTGTAACACACTCTGTAGCCTACATAATCCACCACGCTTTGGTTAATTAATGTAATTTAATAATATGCGATGACATCCAAACCTTTTACAACTTTATAAATTAGTTTCCTTGATGGAAGTAAATGACTCACATCAACAAACTGAGGCTTGTTGTAAAAAAAAGTTCTTTAGCTCTACCTTAAGAGGAAAAAAACAGCATGTTTCTAGCTCACACCACTGCAGAGTTATGATGCTCTAAAGATATCATGTGTTTTTGGGGAATGCTGACACTCCCCCCCAAAAAACCCCTGAGACATTTCCATGTTTGCATACTTTTGTATTGCCTTATAAAGTTGTCATTTTTTACCGTATCACGCTGTCAAACATTCAGGCTTTCTGTAGAGTTTGTAGAGGGAAATTCCCTCACCCCGTCCGGTCTTCACATTTTATACATGAATGTTTCAGTGTGAGCAGAGTCAGTGATCAATACGAGTGGCTGGTGAGGCCATCTTCCTCATGGATTAGCAGCCTGGGAGCATGCATTTCACGAGGCCAATCATTTGTCAGGGCTCTTACTCAAGAAGAAAAGGCCATTTTTATTCAACGCTCAGCTGAAGGTCATCCAGTGCAAAAGCGTCTCTGTGGAAACCTTCAGCAAAACTGTTTTCTCAGTTTTGTGGAAAATATGAAGCGAGGAATATGTTTTCAAAGTGAGTGAAGAAGTTTACACACTCCCACTCTTGTGGATGAATCTTTTGCATTGAATGTCTTTGTTCTGAAGGTTAAGATGAAAAAAAAGTCTGTAACATAAGAATCTCTGAGCAGTCTGTCTGAGATGCCGCCTGTTAAAAACTTAAGCCTCTTATATCTTTATAAAAAAAAATCAAAACTCAGTGCAAGCTGTATAATAATAACAATAAATGACAGTTATATAGCGCTTTTCAGGACCCAAAACAAACATAAACAAACATAGCATGAATCAATGTATACATCATGTGTGACTGAAGAATGGAACTGTAACCTCTGTCAGCCACTTGAGAGACCTCTTGAATCCAGCAATATTATATGTTCCATGTCTGAAAATGGATCATTTAAATGCTCATTTCAGTGTTGGACAAACAGAAAAATAAATGAACAAGAAAATGTTTGTATTTTTTCTTATTTAAAAGTAAATGTGAAAAAGTAAAGGCTCTGAAATTTACTAAAAGTATAAAAGTAAAAACTAGGTCAAGGACATTTCTGCCGGGTAGTTCTGTTTTTTTCAAAGCAAACTGAACCTCACATCATGTGTGTTTTGTCTTTTAAGTCACTTTCATGTTGTTGTGTCTTTTACACTGTTTCCATCTTGTTACATCTTTTACCTTGTTTTTTGTCTTGTTAATATCTTTTAACTTGTGTTTTTCATCGTTTTGTTAAATCCCGTTTGTCATTTTTGTCTTGTTAAGTTTGTTGTGTGTGATATGCAGCGATGATACACCAAGGGATTGTCTTCTTTATGTGTTACTGTCCATTCCACTGAGGCTGAAATTAGTCTTGATGTTGGGAAGGTGTGCAACGATGCAAAATAAAAATTGTCAATACTTCTGCTCAAATGCATTAACAAATGTATAGAGACGAACAACCAACAAAACGTAAATGATCTGTTCTGTATTCTGTCACAAACATATACACAGTAATGAAACTGGTGAGCAAAGGACAAATACAAGTTGATCTAAAGTGGTGATATTTCCTGTGCGTGAAACCTCAGCAACCCCATTTCCTGCATCTATAAGCTTCTGGGCACAATAGATTTTTTTTTGACATTAATCAAAACTTGGGGAAGAAGAGCCTTGTTACAGCAGCTGGTCTGCGGTTGAACGGGTAGGTCACGGGGAAGTCGCCTGGAAGATCGGCCTTTGGTGCTTGTGAATTACATGCACTTTTCATTATTCTGTTTTTGTTTTTTTTTTCACAAAAAATCACTACAAATGCAGTCAAACGTTAAAATCAAAGGCTTATGACATGTCAGCACACACATTATCAGATGACTGATAGATCCAAAATTTGTCTCTGCACACAAATTCATTACTGGTGTGTCCATATCCCTACCACTGATTGTAACTCAAGTGGTCTCAGAGGAAACAAGACTTCTGCACCTCCTCTTGACTCTGTTTACAGGCTGTAGAAAATCACGGTGCACGATTTTGGCAAGTCTTTTGACAGAGAGGAGACAGATGCATTATTTCTGCTTCCTGCAGCTTTAGTACTGAACAGTGGAGCTTTTCAGACAGAACAAATGTTTTTTTCATAAATGCATTCTCTTTGCTTTGATGAATACTGTATTTAGATTAACAATCCTCTCCACTGAGCAGGCATAAAGCCACAGGCTAATGTCCATCTTTCACAATAATCCTATAATCTTACAAGGCCTGTAAGATTATTCTCATTCCAAATCCAATCCAGCATCTGCTCTTTATTTTCACTCATCCATTTAGCAGGTCCAGCCCTCTCAACTGCCTGTCGCTCTGATGCTTTGTTCTTCTCTCTTTCATCTGCTTTCAACAAAGCTCCCTGCCTTCATTTATTCCCATCACACACAGCAGGTGGATGAGTCACACTGCAATGACCTTTTCACTAGATAATGGTCAGTGAGAGGCAGAGGTTCTGGAGCTGAAGTCTGTGGCTGTGGTCAGGAATATGTGGTCAGGACTTAGGAGCCAAAGCTTAAGTCACAAACAGAGGGGGGGCCCGCGACTTAAAGACCATAAACAGCACCAAAAAATCTTGGTGGAGTCATCTATTCAGACCATAGACTATACATACAGTTCACAAAAATGAGGACACCCTTTGCAGTTTTGAAATTATTTCACTGTAACTTTCCAAGCAAGGTGTATTCGAAGCACTGCCCTTAAACGTATTGCACAGTGGACATTCTCTAATTTGTTTGTACATGCACTGCCATTCCACAAAACACAACAAAAATACAGTTGAGAATTCTGAAAGCCCGGGATATTTTCGGTTTGAAGTTGGTCTTCGGCATCTTGGTTTTTGTGGAGCCAGAAGTGGCCATAGTTGGACAAGAGGGTCGAGCTGGGAAAGAGCGAGAGATGAAAGGATTTAGGGCAACAATACATTTCTGATGTGCTGGCCCAGACTGCTAACTGTCCCCAGAGTCAGAACCGAACATGGAGAAGCAGCGTGTAGATATTATGCATCACGTGTCTGGAACAAACTCCTACAACACTTGGTCGGCAAGTTATAATTTTTAGCCATATTTTTCCACATTTTAGCATATTTTTATTTTTCACTGGATGAAATTCCAGTAAAATTACAGTATTACAGTATACAAATAAAAAAATATATAACATTGGCCTATATTTTATCTAATGTTTTTTTTAGATATTTTAAAGCAGAAGTATTAGCTTTAGTGTTTTTAGAAATGTGCTCTGCTATGTTAATGCTTCAATGCACCTTGTCTCTGTGTATGAAAGGAGCTGTACAAATAAACCTTGCGTTGCCTTGCATGTTGCTGGCTTCCTGCAAACAAATGACTGAAGGAAGAAAACATGTTTTGCTTTGTGTTCTTTCGTCTAACTGCAGCAGATTAAATATGTGTGTGCCTTGACTTGAAGGCTGCCATTATTAAATAAACCAGCCACGGAGAATGTGTTCTTTATGTGTCCTTGTTCTGTGGCACATCCCCCCTCTGGAATATCATATCAACTCCGTCTGTTTGACAAATGTGTGCTGACTGTTCGGTCAAGGAATAGAGGCGATATTTGTGAACAGGTGCTGATTTGAAATGAAAGTGAAGACACTTTTCTAGGCCTCTGTGTCATGTCACAAAGAAGAGCAGTAGAGGCACATCTAACACAATCTGAACAGTGATTGGTAATTTCAGCAGTCAATCACATATTTAGCTTCTACCTGTCTAAAAACACCTATCAAGAGCCATGGAACCGATAGGACCAATGGGGTCCAGGCCCAACCTATTTTTGAACATCAAACATAAAAACACTGAAACCATTGGTCACTATATAAAGTATATCAATCACACACTGCCCCCTGCAGCCAAAATCAGAAAGCAATTCATGTGTCATGTGACATGTGTCAATGACTTTATACAATTAAATCTTACCGCCACTTCATTAACTTTAAAAATAGAAGATTTTTTTGGGGCAACGCCAACAAAAGTTAGAAAGGTTGGACAGCCATCTGTTGTCACTGGAGCCAACCATGAGGAGTGTGCAGCAAGCTTTAAACGGGACAATCCTGCAGCTATTTATGTCCATTGCTTCGCACACTGTTTTAATTTTGGCGAGATGGACGGTGTGCACCATTGCAGTGAAATCTGTCCTTGACAATTACGCTGCATTTTCTTTCGTGATGACAGATATTAAAGAAGAATGTTGGTAGGAAGGGATGTTGGTAGGAACACTTGGAGGATTTTGGCAATCCTGGACAAATTCAGCACATTCTTTAGCCTGCACCGCCTGCTGTGTTTTTCTATCACAGAACAGCTGTCAAGGACTCGACAAACTGTAAACATATTACAGTATATACAGAAAGCCGTAGCTTTTACTCAAGCCTTTCTTTAACGAAAGAGGTCAGAGAGACCCTACAGATGCCCCTGTAACAAAAACACCATGCAAAACTGGATGCTGGAGAGCCAGCACATACATTCCAGATCCCTGCGGATTATTACAGGGGACTATACTTTGAAGTTTTGGATTTACTTGATGGAGAGTTGGAACGGTGTTTTGAGCAGAGAGATCTGCATGTGGCGGCTGACCTAGAGCGCCTGATTGTATCTGCAGCTAAAAGGGAGATGGTCTGGTCAGATTCACATCTTCCATAATGGCACTCTATGAGAGGGATTTTGACTTTGACAGTCTGCACACCCAGCGTGATATGTTGCCAGATGCAAGTCAGGCTTTTGAAGCAGGCAGAACAGTATCAGTGGCATCAGAGACATTGGCAACGAATGCAACACCTGTGGCAAAAGCTCTACTGCCAGAGGTGCACAAGCTGTTGAAACAGCTCATGCCAAAATATTAATTTATAAACTTCAGTATTTAATAGAAAATAATCACAAAATGCAAGAACAGAACACGCTGTCACCATAAAAGACAAATGGATTAATGATTTGTCCAACAAAAGGTGAAATACTCATTTAAAATGCAGAAATTAAATCCCTCCTTCAGTACCATGGACAGCGGCACTCAGCGAGGCATGCCAAACACTAAGGGCCAGATCCACAAAAGGATTGCATGTTTTTTGCAGGTGCAAAAAAATATAGCGTGTAATTAGCAAAGCACCTGCAAAGGGTGGAATTCACTGCAAACTGCAAACCACTGTAATTTATAAAATGACATTTGCGTGGATGTAAAGTAGGGAATATTCAAACATTTGGCGTAAAATTGGACCCTTTCTATGCAAATAAGCCTCATTGCAAAAAAATGTCTAATTCAATAAAGACCAGTGTAAATTGCATCACGCAGTTTGGATGGTGCAAATACTGCCTGCTGAAAGCTGGTGTTAACTGCTTGCAAACTCACCTCTGACTCAATGTTCCTCTCTGTATCTCTCTCTGTCTCTAAATCTTAAGGTTTGTGAGGCTTGAATGACATTGAATTAATGTTTAATTATGTTAGGTGCAAAATCTCCAGCCAGATATTAGAGGGATCAGGTCGGTATGCGTGTTATCTCTGAGTTTCAGGTACTTAAATATAAAAAGCGATGATGGACATTACACTGCCTTACTATGAACAAATCCCAAAGTGTAATAGCTGCAGAACACACAACATTAATGACTGTCAGATCCTTACTGATCTGCTGTTAATGAAGTTACCGCTGCTGCACCCTCAGCATGAATGCTCACTGCCTCTTTTGGAGATCGGAGACACTGTGACACCAAACAGAACAACAGTGCTCATGTTTCTGCAAAATCCCAGGTCCATTCAGTGACACTGTGTGCACATCTTTTCTCATTAGTTTTCATTATGGACCAATCTGTGGCTGAAATGTGAAGAAACACCTGAAACACTAGAAACTTCGATGCAAAGCAAGGGCAACTCAGGTGCAAAACATTATGGGCATGTTTGCACCAGCATGTCATTAGTGCAATATCTTTTGTATATAGTTGCAGAAAACAGAGCAGATTGTAAACGCTGTAATCGCAAATGCTGAACAATTCCCTGTGCAATTAGCGGGTGCAATCTATTCTTTCTGGATTCTGCCCTTAATGTACATGATACAGTGTATGTCAGTTGTCAAACTAAAACAAAGAGGCTGTTTTGATGACAGACTTTGGTCTTAGTCTTATTTTTTTTCTTTTAACGATCATAAAAGTGGAAAAGCAAGTCAAGTCAGTTAAAAGAGCAAAGAGCAGGGCGTTGTGGATGTTCACGATGGACCCGACTAATTCAAAATGCACCTAGGATTGGCCAAAACCTCTCCTCGTAGGGTAGATTATCTACAGCCCGAACATGGAGGCCAGAGAAGGTGGTAGAAGTCTTGTTTAATGAATTACAGTATGCTTAAAGGTAATTATAGAATTTTTACCTCTCGATAATGCATACTGTAGATTCAAGTTAAAGTAAAATTATGATAAATGTACACAAATCTTTTAATTGTCAAGACTTCTGGCTTGTAGGATCTAATTACAGAAATACAATATAGTATTTTTAATTTCCTGATTATGAGAATCCTGCTTTTGTTACCTTAAAATGAGCTGTTTATATCTACAGAGGAGGCGGGTCAGAGTATACAGTAACTTAAAATGTACTTTTTTTTCCTTTTTTATCCCTTTTGCTCTTTTGTCTCTCATACATAGGTGTTGCCCATCATCCAGTTTGTCATCATTTCGTTGTCGCAGCAGAACGAGCAATCCCTTCATATTTTTCCAGTAAATTACTCGACTCCTCTGCTGTCAACGGGCAAAGTCAATGAAACTAAGCTAACATCTGTATCAAGTACCACTTTTCCATTTACAACAACTATTTTCTTGCATATAATGGATTAGTTACTTTTAATTTTATAAAGTTTATTTTAACTTATATTTTCTTATCTTATCTTATCTTATCTTATCTACCCCTGTATCAAACCAGTGCATTTTTTTCCTAATACTACTTAAAGCATAAACCACTGTCACTGCAAAGGATTTACCATTTTTGATGTAGCCGCTTCTTAACTCAAAAAGTCAAAAAGAGTCTAATACATACAGATACACACACACACTGGCTTTGACTGAAAGCTGCCATTAATCTAAGCCTGGGGAAATGCAAAATGCAGACAGAGTGAGGAGGAATAATCGAACTGAGGCTCAACCAAAGGTAAGTAGTATTGGCGTTGACGTTCATCAACTGTGCTGATATCAGTGCTCAGCCCTGTAGAGGAGCTGATTCATCATCCCTATGTTCTGATGACAGAAATCAGACAAAGCAATGAAGCAAATTGCATTGCATTCAGCGTACTACAAGCTCC
>JAPQRN010000005.1:6753283-6784891 GCA_037367275.1 Coranthus polyacanthus | reverse complement strand
CTAAGAACTGCAGGACGACAAAGAATGTGAAGCTGTGAAGTATCATTGACTTTTTTTTTGCTGTGTCCGTGCAGTGAGTGTGACGGTTCCTGGAAATGAAAGGCATGTAATCTAAAATATCAGCGCAGGGAGTGCTGAGTTTCATGGCATGTATCAAAACAAGAGCAAAGAGGAAGTGATTAAAATTCATTAGCAGTGAACTGAAACAATCTTTCTGCTCTGAAATAGAGGCAACAGGGCCTTCTTCTCTTCTATCGTTGCACTGATCTGTTACATTTTAATGTAGGAGATCTGAAAACAGTGAGATTGCTGATGCATTCTGCTGTTGATGCAAACACAGTATTCCTCCATGTTTTCCTTTTATTGAACAGAGCACATTTCCACACCACTAATTCCAATAAAACAACTGATTGATTCCATCGTCCATCTGCTGCTTTTTTACAGAAACACTGGTTTCCCTAACAAATGACATAAGGTGGCAAAATGTAGTAAAAGGCACTGGCTCAGAAATTAAACAATTACCTGTGCGAAACCAAATGAATGGGCAGAAATAGACCCAGAGCCTCTGGTGTGTGAAGGTGGATTTGCTTTGATAGAGCAGTTGTGTTTGACTAGTAGGGATGAACCCTCTCTAATAGAATCCACTCCAAGAAAAGCACTGTTTTCACTCACTCTGTCATTCCCACTGAACACAGTGCTCCCTCTTCATACAGCACATCAAGTGTAAGTCACTCAGGGCCAAGAGGCACGTCGGAGGCTGAGCCCCCTCGCACTGGAGCAACACTCACCCGGTCACGCCACAGATAAATTGGCCTGCCATTCACACATAACACCAATAGATACATTTCTATAAGTTCATTGTGTTTTGCTGTCTTATCCCTAATAGGATGCGATTTATTTCTCAAAGGCTGATTTCATGGCATCTTTTCTAAAAAAAAAAAAAAAAAATTGCAACGAGTTCTGCAATGTGTCTCTGTGTTTTTTGCAGCGAAATGTTGGGATTGCGTGAAAATTGCAAAAATAGTTTAATTTCCTGTGAGTATGGAAACGTGCTGTTCTTTCAGTGGCCATTACAAGAGTCATCTTGGTATCTTTACAACCAGAGAGGGTTTTGTTGTACGCAGCAATATGAATGAATGAATAACATTACGTAAAAAAATATTTAATTTAAATAATAACAGGAAGGAGTTTATTGTCCTGGATTAAAAAAATAAAACCAAATATTCAGTAGGATTGCATGTTACAATCACACAATGCAAACATTATGGCGCTCCTTGTTGCTCTTTCTTTCTCTCTGTTGCGTTGACTCATATAATGGCTTATCTGCTGTCAAGTGACTCAGATAGAGGTCAGGAAGTAAACAGCAGAATGGATGGGATACAGGAAAGCCTGGACTGTGTTAGTTTAGACAAAATATTAACAGAAATAGCATATGTTGAATGCGAACTTGATGTTATGAAGAGGAGCCATTTTTCAACTAAACTAAAAAAAATTCCTGCAAACTAGGGAGTAGAGGCAACTACTGCAGACGACAAACGGCAGCTGTGGATTCATTTAACAAACGTTCGATGCTGCAGTTCCTCAATGTTAACGTCAAGGTTGTTACCTTAACATTTCTGCATTAACCACTGTCAAAGGATCCCTGAAATGTCACCAAAGACGTGGATCTGTGTGTTGGGTAAGTTACAGAACCTCTTACTGTTTATGCATCAAAAAGCCTGGGACAGAATCCTTCATAGTCATCAGTCTAATTACAGTGTTCATTTTAGGTCTTTTCATACCTGAGGCTGGTGCTGCTGCACTTTAAAGTAATTTTCAATTTAAAAATTGAGAGGACAGTTTTAGAGTTTACTATGAGCGTACACACACACACAGATGAACTGTGCAAAATACAAGTTGAAAAAAATGTTCCCAAGCCATTTTCTGGTGTTCAATTTCTTGCATTTTCCCCTTATGAAAAAACTGAGTCGCTTGATAAAAGCTCCCTGTAGTTTCTTGGATTCTGAAAAAGTAAGTTGAAAATACAAAATATAGGGAAAAGTCATAAAACTCAAGTACAGAAACACAGTATTTGTACTTTGTTACTTCCCACTTTGTTGCTGTTTGGATGCTGACGGTGTTAATAGTCAAGGTTCATCAGAAATACACTTCATCTTCTGGAGACCATGATTAGGAGAATAGGTTTTCAGCTAATTTCATGGAAGTCGGGTCACAGAGTTGGCAAGGAGTAATCACATTCTGATTGTGGCATTAAACCAAAGGTCAGAGAGTCACCAAAACACTGCTGCTGGGCTTATCAAACAGCTGGCTCCACATCAAATATCATAGCAATTAATCTATATCATTAAATGAGAAAGAAGTGGATCTAAACCCTGTTCAGAAATCAGTATTCTAAATATGGATGTACATAAGACCACACACACACACACACAGAACACAGAGCATGTTCTGTGTGCCTGGTACACAAAAGCCAATTTAATAACGCACTAAGTGAAAATATTGTCAGAGATGTGAGAGAGAGAGCGAGTGTAGCGGTGGCAGCTTTAATGAAGGCTGTAAGGAAGATTAATGAGAGCTTATTGGAGCAGGCAGCAGAGAGCAGGCAGCGCCTTTACAAAGGCTGCAAAACAAAGAACAGAGATCTTTGAACAAGGTGACGACTGAGCACGACAATTAAAGCTCAGAAACACAACGCTGCTTCTTTTACCGGGACAGAGCACAGGTGAACACCGTTTAACCTCATCATAATCAGAGTGTAAGTGATGAGTGAGGAAATTATGTTTATTTTTAGAGTTGTTAAATAGGTTACAACAATGATAATTGTTTATTAGAGGATTCATTTCCCTCCAGACTGATGACTTATGCCGGTATTCCAGTGACGGTATCAGCTCAACTCACCGTGACTCGACACAGCCTTTTTTTGCGTTTCCATTACGTGAGAGCAGGGACCACCAGGTACTATCAGATACTATTTTCCCTAAAGCGTTAGTAAACGTGGCATAAAATCATGCAGATCACAGTTTGGTCAATCCAGAATCGGCACTGCGTCAATATGTACATGTGTCATCATGTCACAATGTGGGACACCAAGCCAAGCTAGCTGGAAATTTTCTCTTTATCAAATTTTCTTGATAAATCAACCACAGATTTGAAGTCGAAACAACTATATTCTTGCCTTAAAAAATGTAACTACATTTTATTTCAAAATAAAAACAGTTATAAGTTTCCTCCTCCGCTGGTGCAGTCACGCTGAAGATGACGTCACAATAATGTCTATGTTGCGTCGCTATGACGACCAGCCACGCTGAGGGGGGTACCATACCTGCAGTATGGTAGCCCTGCAACATGCAACGTGCTGGTGCCAAAACTGAGCCAATTCGAGTTGCAGGCTTAAGGCATTCGACATATGCAATAAAATGCCGGTGGTGGTCAGTGCTCTGTTTTGTTTTTCTGGGGAGGCTGCTTGACAGACAGACCCGGGGAAGAAACACTGGGGAAGGTGGTGGAAAGGGCTACATGTGCTAAGTTGCAAGCCATCGTGAACAATCCTAAACACCCCCTGTACAGCACTTTCAAAGCTCAGAAGAGCAGTAGCGGCAGCGGGAGCCTCATCTCGCTGCGCTGCAGGACAGAGTGGTTCAGGAGGTCCTTTGTACCTGCAACCATCAGACTGTATAATACAATCATCAGACAGTCACAGGGGCACTGAAATACTGGACAATGTGCAACATGTTTCCTCCATCTTAACTGTCTTGGCACAACCATATCATAAGTCCACAACCTTATCGTAATCTATTACATATTTATTGAGTTTTTAGCCTGTTTTTATTTATTTTTACTCATGTTTTTAAGTCAAGGTGTATCTATTCCCTTTGGACACATAGCTTCAGGTATGGTGTACATGTATTTATTTATTAATTTCATGGACGTGTGTGAGAGCTACTGGATACCTGAATTTCCCCAAGGGGATGAATAACGTATCTATCTATAGTCAAGGTGAGTTGAGTCGATACCGTCAGTGGAAAAGCAGCATTACAATCAATGATATTCAGCTTTAATAATGAATACATTGAAGTACTTCATACGAATATAGTCTGAAGAGTGCCACTGGAATCATCATATACAGGACTTTTACAATTTCTTACGAATTTGCGTATTCCAAGCTTAAAAGCGTCGCTTACGTTTGTAGTTTTTCAGAGCAGCAAACATCTTCAGTGATCTGTAAACCCTGACACCTTAGTACCAACATCTAAAATGACATATGTGTACATGTTCAAGTCCACAGAGTTTGTTATTCCTCCATATCCGTCCCCGACTGCCTCCTTCTGAGGTTTGTCTCTATTTCACGATGTCACCTGACTGACCTCACTTTTTTTTTTACATGCACTTATTCAGTCAACTGCAAGAGGTTCGTAGTGTTGTACTCGAGATAGGTCTTTGAAGTTGGCTGCATTTTGACTCGGTCTTAGACAACGAGGACTCAGGATTTCATTTCAAGACCGGTCAAGTGCAGGTAAAACATTAAACTATTTGATTTATATGTTAACATCATCACTGTGAAAAAACATCTTTCAAACATTCCTTTTAGGTGTTAAATGTTTTGCCAACTCTTAATTCGGCTACACACTGAAACTTAGAAGAAAAATACACACCTATCCCCTTTAGACTTTAATCAGATGATTTTTACTTTAGTGTTGTTTCAGTGTTATGTTAAGAAAATTAACTGGTTTTTTCATATCACACCATAATCTGTCTAATATTTGAAAAACATCCCATAATGCTCTGGTTGTGTATCTGGTCTGGTCTTGGTCTCAGCCCTTCAAAGTCTTGGCCTTGTCTTGGTCTCGGTTAAGGATAACATTAATAATAATAATAACTTAACAGCAACACTAACGTTAACACCAGTCATTTTATGTCCTTTTATGACCCACAATGTTCAAGAACACCAAAAGGCAGCAGAGAAGCAGGTCAAGTTAGAAAGTAATCAGAAGAAATCATTAGAAATGGTCCTCTGTCATACCTTTTGTTGTTGATGGTTAAAGTTTGGGCCTGATTAGACCTGATGAGGCCACAATCCAAAACAAAGCACCGATCGGAGTGGCCTGTTCTACAGCTGATCTACTAAAATTTCTGAAAACAAAAGCAGCCAATTCATTTTAATCATGACCAAGACGATCTAGCAAGAGCAGTGCACGTTAACGTTGCACCGAACTGTACACAAGCACACCTAACGAAGGTGTGGAAATTCTACTAACGACACTGGTACAGTTTGTTTCTGTAATCTGACAAACATAATATAAGCGCATGTGTTTCTGTCAGGAAACAGCATGACAACGCTGGCCAAGCAGAGGCAGCAGAAGAAGAAGTTTTCTTCACTAGAATTGCAGGTGTTAATGGAGGACGACTTCAGTAAAATACTTAAAATTCATAATGGAAAAGCACTGTGGGTGAGGTAAAAGCAGTAAAAAGGAGGAAGTTTAAAAAAAAACATGACATGACTAAAGGCACGGATCTGCAAACCACCGTTCCTGGACCCCATGCAACTCTTTAGCTCCTCTCCAGTGGCTCCCTGTCAAAGAACTTTTCTTTTTTTTTCTTTTTTTTACTTTTTGCTACCATTGCAGGCCTAAAGCCATTTTTGACATGAAGCCTCATGACATTTATGTGAAAGAAAGAGTTTATTAAAGCTTGACTTTTTGGAGAGCCACCCAGCCTAGCCAACATTATCTACCTCTGCACTCTTCAGATTAGTGACCTCAGGACCAGGGACAACACAGGTGAAAATGCAGACTGCGGAATCCAGGCCAGGGTAGACTGAAAAGAACCAGAACCGACCAAATAAATAAACACGAGTGGAGGAAATTCTCCTTCTTCTCCTATGTATTCTCTGTTCTTGGTGGCATTAAATATCGGCACGATTTGCTGTAAAGTGACTTCCACAAACCTGAGTAAACCATGTTGCATAATTCATTTTTTCCTTCCCAAGATTTTGCGATCCGAAAGGGAAATTCATACAAATACATACGCAATAAAGCCAGAATACAGATTTGTAGTAAATCTGGCCCATAATCTTGGAGCCGAAGGTTGCATTCTATCACTAACTAAAAGGACGGTTTGTTTTCTCTGCAGTAAAGGCTATAGTGGACTTGTTCCCTCCCACTCCAACTTTTCTTTAACACCGTACTAAACATGTTGAACTGTGCAGGAGTTTTATGATGGAATCCACTGATTGTCATTGCTAATGCAACTTTACTAGATTGATTATCTCATATAAGAAAATTGATCCAAGTATTTTGTTCCATTTAGCACATAGCAGCAATAATAGATATACTCAATTGATATTCTTAACTGAAATTATGCTAAAGATCAAGCTTCATTCGGACAGAGGCAAGTAAAATGAAAAATGCAGCGATGAAGACAGAACACATCAAATGAAGCTAATCGAAATATCGATGGCGTCGCTCGAGTGGCTGTGATTTCCAGTCATCGACCACGCTGGATTGTTTTCGAGTAAGATGAAAAAACGCAGATCACTATTGATTAGCTGGTGTTTTTCTTCCCTACTGAACGCCCATTGATGTTTCTGGCGCTGGTTTCAGGGAGGATTAGCTGCAAAATGCTGACAGCTATCTCAAGAGTCTCCAATCAGGCTTCTTCTAAAACCCTAATTTATCTCTTGAATGCATGGGGGAGTTGTGTTGGGAGGCAGGGAGTTTTATGTGTGAGCATCAGCACCCCCAGAAACCCCTCAATCTTTATCTGTTGCACACAGAGCTTTAGGTTGGATCAGGTCTTGTTTGGTTGCAGACTTACACCAGACTCCTCACCTCCAGAGAGGCAGCAGCTCTGTCTGAGTTTCCATTTGAACTGAAAAGCTGCGTTTCATTTCACATTTACTAATTTCACTTCTCTATTACAGTGTATAATTATAATCACATATTGAATCTGTTCTAACAAACTTGGTTAATTAAATTGGTAGCTAACTAGATTTTAATTATGAATTTAAAGTCAGCACACAGCAGGAAGATCTCACAAAACCCTTTGGAATCGACTGCTTTACTTTGTACAAATATGCCTTAAAATATGGTCAGATCTTTATGGAAACAAATTTGTTTCAAAGTAACTACGAATTTGAGAGAGAATTAATCTAACTGAAGCAAAAAAAAAAGAAGTAATCTCAAAAGTAACTCTCATAACTTGCAAATAAATGACTTGTGTAATAGTCTTTTCTTTATTTGATAGCATGTACTTTTGTTCACAGTTCCCTCTGCTTCTCTCTCTCTCTGTCTGCTTTCCTTTTTTTTCCCAGCTTTCCCGTTTGCGCTGCCTGACTTTTTGTTTGCAGTTGTGACACAGACCTCTCACACGGGGAGGTTCTTTCAGGGGTTCGTCCCCACCGGCTGATGAGTTTTTGATCGTCAGCTCGGTGCCTCGGGTGTTGTTTTGGCAGAGACGGATCACGAATGAGTCAAACATGGACATAGTAAACAGAAACGCTCGCTCTCTCCAGACTTCACTGGATTTCCAGTGAGTGTAACTATTGATAGTATCTGTATATATTCTGTCGTGTGCTAAATATTTGTATTGTTAAGTTGGTAGTGAAGCTTTGTAGATTAGCTTGTGCTATGCGATGATAACTCTTATTAAATAACACACTAACGTCATGAGAGTCAGTGTCCTTTTCTTCTTCTTCTTCTTCTTCTCTTTGTTGGACAGTGTAACACTGCAGGGCCTCAACAGGACTCAAACAAACAAAGGATCCAGTCAGTGTATTGTCTATTAAAGCAGATTTTAATCCAGCTAATGCTTAATACCGCAAATTTCCACCGTGAGTTAGAAGCTAAACAAAAGCCAGCAAAATGAGCACACGACTTGCTCTCTGGTGTAGGTTGTGTGGTTGGTTTGTCCAAAGTACAGACTTTTAATTCAGTTTGATTCAATGTTATTTACATAGCCCATATTAAAAGAAAAACATACAGATACATACAGACTAAGTTAAAATTCATATATCCTTCAGCTCAAGAAAATAAAATTCAAAATGAAACAAGTAATCAGTGATTTATTTACAGAATATTCAGTCTATCTTCAGTTTAGTCTCCGGTCTATCTTCCAGTCGACTAAGGTGTTGTACAGTCTGATGAAGGCTCTTCTGTAACACTCAGTCCTGCAGCATTGTGAGGTGAGTCGTCCACGGCTGCTTCATCAGAATGTGGTGAATAGGATGATCCGACTCATCCAACATGTCCTCCACCTTATTCAACGTGCATCTCTCCACCGCAGTCCCCAGTGAGTCCAGCTTCCAGTTCCAATAACCGAGACAGCTTTTTCCACCAGTTTCCACATAGATTTGCCTCAAAGGATTTTACAATCTGTACAAAATGCAGCACCCTCTGTCCTTCAACCCTCGGTTCAAGTAAGGAAAAAGTCCCCCCAGGCAATAGGTGAATTAATACAGGATTTCATTACTGGCTCCAAATTACTTCGGTTTCCTTAGAAATTAACAAGTAAGAGTGTGGCATTGAAGAAGGAGCCTTGGCATGGAACTTTTTTTTTGTTTCTCCAAGCTCTATTTTCCATTCTTTACCCAACTTTTCATGTGAACAAAAGAGTGCAACATGATTAATGTCTTCCAGGAGAAACTGTCTGAAAATCTGAGTGGTTATCTCTGTGCAGTTGAAAAGGAACTAGGTCTGTGACAAAGGTGTTGACATGCGGTACATACTGTGACAGCCTCTCCACACTGCTTCCCTGATCTCTCTCCAAAATACTGTCCTGTGTGTGTCTTTGCAGTCTCAATATGACAGATGATACAAAGGTGAACACATTTAGACAGCCTGTCCTCGATGGCATGCATGGTGTTGACAAAGGAGAGCGAGACAGAAGCTCAGGAACTGCACACGTTCAGACTTTAACACATCTGGCCAGCTGTTGCATGACATGCAATTGTTTTTCTCCCCAGATTCGAGGGTTACAGATGGGATTAGACAATCCAACAACTCCATAGGGACATCCAGGAGCATGTCAGTAGGACTCCCTCACAAAGCTAGAGAATTTAATCTTTTTGCACAAATACATAGTTGATTTCCACCGACTCCCAGAAACGACATATATGCACGAACTTTGAAGATACAAAATAGTATAGCGCTTAAAAAATACTTCATAACTGTTACATTTAGGCTGTGACAATGTCATCATAAGGGAAGGAACTGAAAAAAAGAGGAAAAGAAACGAAACGAAACAAACCTGAACAACATTTACGATTGGTTGGAAACAGGAAACAAACACAAGTCTTCTGTGTGTAAATCCAAAAAGCTTGTTATACCATCTCCTTCTAAGAACTCCCTGTTTATCGACAGCTAGCTGACATTATGTTTTCGTTCTTCATTTATTTATATGACCAGATATGACCTTTCTGAGAATATCGATTTCATGGCGAGTTCAGGATATGTTTAAGGGTAAGGCTATTATACTTTTATGTCCCACCCTTTTTTGTCCCGTTCTGACTGAAAATAAACTGATTTGTTCAATCAATTCTGAACATTGCGAGTAGTGAATGCACATTTATTCAAACTGCATAAAAACCGATCGTTACTTGAACCATTGCTATTTGTCTGCTGCTGGTGCATTGTCCCTCAGAGACTCTTCATTACAGTGATCCATAAAGTAATCAATACATTGGTTTGCTGGCTGTACTGCTGGACACAGAGAGGTGATAATGTCTGTCTGGAGGAAAACACATTGTATTGCTGCATGATCACTTGCACGGTGCCAAATGCTGCCTGAATATGTCTCTGCTAGATAAATCAATAAAAGCCTCCTGCCATAATGACTGTTGACTTTTTTGCAACTGCAACATGTGGATCACTCATAAACAACCTTTACTTACAAAGTGCTCTTGTCTAAACGTGTTCCTCTGTTGTGCGACACGTGAGGCCTGACCTCGTCGAGCTGTCCCACCCACACTGCCCTGCGACGACAGCTCCAGGCGTAGAACGCAGGTTTGTGAGAGCAGTCAGGAAGCTAATGGAAACTGAAAAACACTGATAAGACATATTTGCATAAGCAACTACGTCTGGATGCTAACTGAGCACCTCTGTTCAATTAAAGGATCCATCAAAGCATTCTCCGTCTCCACCTCCTGCCTGGCTGCAGGTTGGCGAATCCAAACACACTTTCTCACCACATTCTCCCTCACACAACTAAATGTTAAGATAAATCGCACACATTTAGGAAATGTGCGGGAAAACTGTAAACATTTATGTCATCATTTTACTGAGCCGGGATGGACATTTATGGCATTTAGATTCATTTAAAATGATTGGCATTACAATATAATACCAGGGGCTGAAACACTAACAAAATACCCACAGCTCCTCTAAACACATCATGTTTAGTAGATTACAGGATTATTTTTAGCACCCTATGTCTGTAGGAAAAGGTATATTGACAAATTCAATATTGTTAGAAAACATCTAATTCTATTGTGGTACATAAGGATTATTCATCAGCCATGTCTGCCTCTCTTTCACACAAACACAGTGAGATTAAAGCTAAACTTATTGGAGTGTTGTATCCTGTATAAAACCTTTTTGCAGATTCTCCAGAGTAGGTACAGGAGGGAGGAAAAGCACCATTAGAATTTATTTACGGTCAGAACAGAGACAGATATACAGGACAGGCAGGGTGTAGTTAACTAAACCGAAATGATGGGTCACATAAGCTGTCGGAAAGCTCATGTTAGCTACAGTACGACAGTGTCACTGCGTAGCTTTTTGATGTATCCACATTTATCCACCTACTGACCTGTATCCAATTTTGGCTCCTTAAAGGCTCAGTTATTCAGCTCGACAGCTTATAAAAACTTCCACTTCTTCTGGGTCCTTCTGTTGGTAGTGCATCCCAACACACAAAAGCTTTTAGCACGTTTCACGTTTTTTTTGTTAGCAGACTGAACTGATAAGGGTTCGTCACGCTACATAAAGACAGCAGAGAACGATGGACATTTGATAAGGAGACACCAGGCTCAAAGCTCTCCTTTTTAAATCAGATTCGTTAGCTACGTGAGAGCTCATCCAGTTATTAACAGGTTTTCCACCGTGTGCATCTGCGTGATGTAAATGCGACTGCTGTGGTTTGATGGGTTTCTCTTCCTTGGCGTCACTACTGCTGTGAAGATTCGGGGGATGACGTAAGCAGACGAGCTTTAAAATGATTTGTGTAAACATCAGATGTTTAATTTAAAGGCAAAAAAAAAAAAATGTGGAGGCCCTTCATTAGAGCCAGTGTTTGTTTTGTCTGTTTGGGGGTATTTAGTCAGGAGGATAATAACTCTCAACGGGGTAACAGGAAGGTGGATGCCACCTGCTATGAAATGGAAAAAAAAAAGAAGTCCGTTCTGAGAAACATGGCAGACTGTGTGGAGGTGACCTTCTGCCTCTGTGGATAGGAATGACTCTTACTATGGTAAAAAACAATAACTCTTATTTTCATTATACACTAATAAAGGCATAATTATGAATATGATATTCCATTTCTGCAATTGGAAACTGCTAAATGTTACCCACTGTACCTTTAAATACCAAATGTGATTATGTGTTTTTGTTGTAAAGCAGTACTTATCATAAGTAACTTTGAACAAACTGTCTGCAAAGCAAATGCAATGTAATGTAAAGTCTGCCAGCTTGTCACACACAAGTTTAATTCCTGGCATCAAACAACAGAACAAAAACTTATTGCACTTATTAACTGGCTATATTGCTAAAAATGTAGCTCGAAGCCTATATCCATTTATTTATATGCTCTCTCCATCTGAATCACTTAGGGAAAAAAAGGATATTACATTTGTAGCAGATATATATTTTCTCCATGTCAATGAGCTGTATCTGATTTACTGGGATAATGGCGGGTTTCTGAGGGCAAGCAGGGCAAAAAATGCAGGCATAAATAAAAGAAGTAATGTCCCTACAAGGGGAGAAGAGGCTTGAACACAAATAAAATGTAGCCCCAGGAACCATGTGCATATGTTAAAGCAGCTCTGATGACTTATAATCATAAGTAACATAATTCAACTGAATAAAAACATGCTGCAAATGTAACATTTAAATCAGACAGCAAGTGGCACGAGCTGAGTAATTAACCACTTTAACATCCTCCGTGACAACCAATGAACCTTTCACTGTCTCCATAACTCTTTTTTTTTAATGCTGGGGTTGGCATATTGAGTGGAGCTGGAGAGAGACAGAAGCCACAAGATGCCTCGGGAGAATAATAAAAGAAAAAAAAGGAAAGGATAAAAAAAAAACTCTCAATCCAACAAAATCTAAAATCCTGAATACCGATTACACCCAAGTGTTGAAACAACTGCTGTAACAAAATACCAAGTATTTACCTGTTTTTAAAGATAGCTCACAGTACCAACTCTACAAGGCTTTGCCTGCAAAAGGAATGTATTTGTTGCAAATAGAAAATAGAAAAGCACTCACTAAGCAGCTCATTTCCCAACATATTGTGACTTACACCCAAAACTAATACTCCAACATTCATGATATCTACTTTATTGGATTCACTGATCAGAAAACATTCCTTTTACCTTTGGAATAATCTTGGAATCATGTTTAGTTTAATAGTTATTCGACAAAAAACCCTAGATTTCCCTAATGGTGGTTTTCTTCTGGATGTAGCTCCATAACTATTGGAGATACAACAAATCCATTCACACTCTACTGATTCAACAGACTCTCAGCTACACTTTGGTACTCGTTGCCTGTCTCTATCTTCATTAGTTGTCTTACAGCGCCTGAAAATCCGCAAGCACCATCATTTTTCCTGTTGTGGATCATAGCATCCAGAATTTTGCCAGGATCCGGATCAAACTATGATATATTAGAGAACCTATAGCCAATGTATCCTGCATTTTTTGTTTTGCCAAGCAATCTGACCATTTATTGTGGAGTTATATAAACATATGCTGAAAATGGCCCTGTCTCGCAATGATAAAGAATGCTTCAAAAAATTCCTGGATGTAGATGGTAACCCAGAACCACCACCAAAATTCAATCATCTCTTCTTTGTCCCATTATCAGCATTTCCTGAAAATTTCATAAAAATCTGCTCATAACTTTTCGAGTTATCTTGCCCAAAAACATAACCTCCTTGGCGGAGGTAAAAATGCAGTGTTTGCAGGTGGAAATGCGAGTAGAAAGAATGGTGCTAGAGTAAACGTCACAAAAAACATCAGAATTAATAAAACAATCAGGGTCTAAGATAGGACTTTTCATGGTTTTGACAAACCTACAATATGGCACCGATGTGAAAACCAAGCCTGGGTTTAACAAGCTGTTTGTGTCCGTGACTATTCGTGCATAAGGTTTGTCTTATTGTCAGTTCAGTTTTTAGCATTGTTAACATTTGTTTGAATAGATTAACACATGTATTCTCCTTTTATTACTACTGGATTCTAGTAGAGTCTGTGTTTGTTGTTTGCAACTCAACACCAGTGGAAACGAGGGTTCTCCTTCAGTGAGTTTTCCAAGGTTTTAAATAAACTGAAAGGGTGAATTCAATTCTTAGTAATTACTGCCTACTTACAGTATGTCTGTGCTGGCCAAGTCTTTATGAATGTTGAAATCACATTCCTATAGAGTATTTTATTATTTCTGTTCAACCATTGGGTGCTTTGTAAGCATAGTAATTATATTTATGCTTTGTTTGCTTTGTTATATATATATGTTTCATTTTGAATCTTTTTCTGACTATATCAGTATGATGCAGCATGCAGTGTATTGATTGCGTAGTGCAGACTTGGTGAAACTGAACCATTAACCCATATTTGGTCTGAGGTCAGGGTGTTATGGCCAAGGGGCAACAACTGATAACAAGCCAATGCGTTAGTATCTTACAATAATAAGAGTGTAATACCACTGACAGCAAGAACAGCAGGTTCAACGAGGCCTCCGCTATCTTTCCATCAGGAGTATCTCAGTTTTAACAACCTACCTACCAACTCTGAAAATAAATCTTACTTGAAGTATTCTAATAGAGATCGGAGGAATCTTCTAAAAACCTAACCTAAAGCTTGAAAAATGGGAGGAACGCTGCATCAGACATAATTTGTCTGATTATTCCAGCATGGAATCACATGCAGCTTTGAGTGGCCGGGGACTTGTTTATCATATCTTGAACAAACAGAGCAAGCATGAAACAGACTAGCCCTGGGATTATGAACCCCTAGAGACCAAGATTCACCACCTTTAAAGAAAGATTTAATGGCAACTGCATGCCGACTGGTTTATACTGTCACTTCACAGCGAGGAAAGTCTGCTCTCCAATTTGAGACCTGCTCCAATGTCCTCTTTGCATGAGTTAAAACATTTCACTATGATATGATATTTAATTAATTATGGTACTGGCACTATCTTCTCACAGCAGCAAGGTCCAAACATGCGAGCCGGTGGAAGCCTTTCCCAGAGATCACAAACCCCCAGCAGAGTGTGAGATTCACCACATTTGAAGAAAATGGAAACATGCAAAGAAAACAGATTTTACACAACTAGATGTCAAAGGAAGCTGTGCAGTAGGAGGGTGATGAATTGCAGTGAGTGTAGGCTAATGCAGTGTGTATTTGTGCAAGCAGAATAAATGAATGCACTCCGGGATATATAAGGAGTGCCTATGTGGGTAGGATGCAACATGGAAATGGATGACTGATGTTACCTTTGACAGCCTCGAGGGGTGGAATGTTTACTGTTGCTTGGAAACATCAGCACCATCTCTCCCAACGGCTTTACTGGTCCTGATCAGAAAGCACTGACATAATCAACAAGTTTTTTTCTCCTAAATATAAAACATGTTCGATATTCATACCAGCCAACCAGTATTTTTCACATTACCAGATAATCTCAGACCAACAAGCCTTGAATCAGAATGTTCACCAGATTGTCGAGAAGGCCCTAAATCAGCCTAATTATCTTGTAGTGCTACATTGGCTAATATTAGCATTAATTCAGTGTTGGATACTATGGTCTTTTAGCTAGCCTGCTAATTAGGGGAGCTAGCACCAATTAGTGTTTATACTTTTAAGCCAATTGTATAAACACCAGTAGCTGAAATGAACTACTTGGTGGCGTTTAACATGACAGTGTTAGCAGTGTGGTGAGTTTTTACGGTACGTTAGCAGTAGCATTAGCTTGGTGGGTTTCACTCCTCACTCTTCTCAAGCTCCATCCTCTCGTCTAAATATGGTCATTTCTGGCTCCAAAAAGCCAAGATGGCGACAGACAAATGGCAAATTCAAGGTTTCAAATAGGCTTTTGATTTGTCACGACTGTATATTATATGTATGCATGCATTACAACAAAACCATCCTATCTTGAAAACTGATAAGGCCATAAGCTGTTCACACAAGCTCCTCATTAAAAGAAAAATGTTTGCCTTGTTATATTGCTATTCTTTTTCCAAACTTACCAAGTCAATAATAAACCAAACTATTTCAACACGCAAATGCCTCTTTGACACAACTTAACATAAAGACTGACGTCATGGCTACTTAAAACTTCTGTTGTGCGATAGCTTCAGTTTAAGGTGTATTTGCAGGGTATTTTATCCACCTCTTACATATATCTTCGTTTGTTAACTGGGTCACACAAAGATAACAATTTATACTCAGTCATTTTGAGCTTGTGAGTGTATCTCTACTGAGTGTCTGTTTTTTTATAGCCTCTCTCTCACACACACACACAGCAAAGAGTAACTGTGAATTGGATTTCTCTTTCGGAGGAAGTCACAAACTCGCTTTGATGTTTCCTCATTGAGTTACCCTGCATGAATGCAATCTAGCAATCCAGCGAGGAAGAGAAGAGAGTGTATAGTGGAGGTGGTGTGGCAGGACATCAAAAGCCTCATTTCAGCCACACTGAAGAAAATCTTCCAGGTGAGTGTCTGTTAGGTCACACTCAAATGTCTACAGAAGCGATGCAGATTGGAGGTTTCTAGTTATACTCAAATTTTTTAGAGACTGGGAGGATTTTTTGGAGGCAGAAATAATCTTATTGGCATGGTGACTTTATGGTTTACAACTCCCAGCAAGAAAAGTCTACTCTGATATTTGAGACCTGCTCCATTGGATGTCCTCTTAGTTTAAAAATAACTCTGTTTTAATTAGGGCCAGATCACTGACCAGTGTGAAAACCCTCTTGAAACTGTTATTCCTTTTTTTTTTTGCCAAGTGAATTTTTTCTTTTGAATCTTTTGAGGGACTAAACATGCTGAAAAACTCAGGAAACTTTGCACACACTTCACATGGGGAAAAGTTTTACATTTTATGGGCCTTGAGCAAGGGTGTGGCAAAATGGTTCAAGCCCCTAGAAAATCTGAATGCATGAGGTTTCACCTAGACATACCAAATTTGTTAGGCACATGTATCAAGTCCAGACTCACAAAAAAAAGCCTCTTACATCTATACCCTCTGTGTCCAACACAAAGTCTGCCATTTTGGTTTGATAATGAAGTTTCTACGAGGTTTGTTCTGGCCTTTGTACTTTAACAATTTCCTCCTAGAGAATTAAAGTGAAGATGTTTGCAATGAAAAGTTCTCAAAATGGTGGCTTTTCTGTTAATTACTGTATGTTACTGTGGAGATGCAAGACATTTTGATGTTTCACCAGAAATGGATCAGTAGCGTTCCCCTATGTAATTTTAAAAGTTAAGCGCCACCATTAGGTTTCACCAAGACGTACCAAATTGGGTAGAGACATACAGGCACACACAAAAACCTCTTGGACCCATACCCATGTTGGTCTGCAATGATATATAATTGGTTGCTGTTCTCTAATGCTAAAGAGTGGACACAGAAAGGGATGTTTTACTCCTTTGAGCAACATCTGCCAACTGCCCACAATAAAACACCTTCACCGTGACCAACGTGCACGATGGTGCAAAGGCCCGATCATCACAGCTTGCAGCTTTAACTCTTGTAGCTGTCTTTAGTCTTTTACGGTGGCAGGTCGTCCTTCTTTATTGGGTAATTTTTCTTTATCTTTTGTCAGTTCCTGACTCATTAAATTGATGTACTTTACAAGTACACAAGGGTCATAAAATAGTATGATAATAAGAACACAATATGTCTCTTGACAGAGAATCCCGGACAGGGAATAAAGCCAAGAATGTTAAACATGTGGTCAGCATTATTAACCACTTGACTACCAGGCCACTCCCTGAACTGTTCATTATTTTAACATATGACATTTTTGTGTGTTTTAAGCAGAGAGTTGTACTAATGGCTGTATATATCCAGAATAAAGTTCTTGATTCCAGCAGTAAAGAAGTATTTTTTATTTCAAGACAAGACCACTTTGAGGGGTTGAGACCAAGTCAAGACCAAGACCAGACCAGATACACAGCATTACAACCTGGGGCAACTAAAACTGTCAATCCAATCCAATAGACAAAAGCCTTGATTGACGTCAAATATGATTTATAAAACCAATTTTGATTAAAGGTCCCGTATTGTGTAAAGCAATTTTATTGTTGTTCACCATGAACTATAACTTTAGAGGAAAATCAAAGCAAAGCTGACTCTTTGTTTGGATATTATTGTCATAGTTTTTATTTAGTTTACATTTTTTTGAAAGCTGTTTTTTTTTTTAATTATTTATTTCAGTTAATGAAATTTCTATGGCTAGCTTTAGTCTTAGTTTTTGATAACGATAATGACCCAGCATTAATCTCAAACTGAAGTTTGAGTTCATTTGGTTTTAGGTAACAGCTGATTGGTTGTTTCATTTCACACATCTGACAGAGTTGTGCGTGCTTGCTGCAGTATGTTGAACACGAATTCCACATTTCCAGCACTGAGATGCACTTCCTGTTCATGATTCTGTGTTTGGTCAGAGATGTTAAACTCAGTCAGTGAGCTCATTTCCATCGGCAGCTGCTCTGCCTTCAGAAGCTTGTAGAAGGAAACCTTAAGCCTGTACACAGTGTGTTTGTTTTGGTTCTTCCCTCCATGGTCCAGCCTGAAAATATTAATCATTCAGCACATAAAACACCTCCTCAGTGGGGGGAATAATAAAACGATTTAGACAAAGTAGAGGTGACTGTCTTAGGAATCCTTATGTCACACATATGAGTATGACGACCTTCAGCGCTGCTGCTGCTGTAACTACTCTGCAGGGACGAGGAGGATGCCCTGCAGCATGATTAAGAATTCCCCGCTGGCTGCTGCATTAGTATGGATGCTGAGTAGGTGAAAGTCCTCTCTTGATGCTGTGACTCTGGGCTGCTGCTGTCAGGAACGGGAGACGCCTTCATCCAGACAGAGAATAACTGCAAACTCTTAACACAATAACAGACAAAAAGCTTGAAAGTAATGAGACCACAGAGTCCAAAAGTGCTTCCTCATTGTCTAGACACCTTGCGGACCTCTGGACCCGCCTCTCCGACACACACACAATCACACACTCTCTCCGTCCACACTATCACTTTATCAGTGAGTTCATTTCCATTCTGAGCGCTCTGTGCTGGTGGGTCAAAGCCCTGATTGTGTGGAGAGCTGATGGAGGCAGAGACTCTCACTTCCCAGTGCCTTTATTATGGAGGAAGAGGCTTCCCTCGGGCTCCCTCCTCTTACATCATACAGGGAAGACATAAACGTATTCATAGCAGTCACACCAGCCCGTGCATTGTTTGAAATAAGCCCACTGCTGAGGGGTGGTGCAGGTACAGAGCTGGCAGAGCTGGTAGATGATGGGGAGGGGGAGCGGACTGAGTTGAATTAAAGCAATTCAGCAAGCTCAGAATCTTTGTTTTCCCCAGTCAATTTCCTCTGACCATGTGCAAAATGGGAGAGAAGTGTTAGCAAAAGCCTTTTAATCATCTTTATTTTCCATCCAGCTGCCATCAGAAGCAAAGAGAAGGAACATGAAAAATTTAACTCAAATCGATATTAATTCAGAAAGCTGATTTTCCAGGAAAAAGCCATATACATTTATCAACATAGGAAAAAAACTCATTTGGTTTAGCAACACTGATCAAAGCTGTTTTTTAATATAACTAATTACAGAAATACAGAACTTAGAGCAACACCAATCAATATTTTTATATTAACTATGTATGAAATGATGTGAAACAGAGTCGAGCTGGTGAACATAGTCATTGTGGAAACAGAAGCAAAACGGGAGGGCATATCATCATGCATAAAGTTGCCTTTAGTGTGACTCTAAATGTTGCTTGGATGGATGCAAGTGCGCATCATTTCCCTCAAGTTTTGACAGTTAATCTCTCCCTATAGTCTAACTTTGTTTCAGTCATCAAAGTAGACAGCTATGCAAAATATTTTGTGATTCTGCAAATATTTATGGGCTTGAATACTTCACTAGTATAATATTTCCTGATGTCTGACATGATTTCCACAGCAGACATTCTGACTTGTTTTTTAACTTGGGAGAAAATACAGAAAATACAAAAATGGCAGAAAATACACAGATGTAATTGGTATCATTAATAATGGCTGCATCTTACTCAGGTGTATCGGTTTCAGGCCTTGGAAATGTGCTCGCTGGTTCACTGGAATGGCCTCCTAAATGGAACAGAGCCATGGTTAATTTTAGCAGTAACACTTGTGCTTTGGTTTTCTGCTTGAAATTTGCATGTTTCCCTCATGTACTCCCCCAGGTTCTCCCCACCATCAAAAACATTCTAACATTAATTCTAAGCTTCTAAGCTTGGTCAAGTTGCTTAAATCTTGGTCAGGTAGCTGTAAGGTCGGATGCTGCGATGTGGCCTCAACCTAACCCTGCCGTATTGGTTGTGTAATGCATTTTGGAGCCAGGCTGGGCAACTGAACGGTTTCCTCCTAACACGTCTAACAGATTCTTGGCAGGTATTGGTCATTAAAGCTGTTAGTCACACGTTTTATAACATCAAATAACTTATTTAAAACAAATGGATCAGAAAAATGACAACTTCAGCACAAATCACTCAAATGAAAACTACCTAAAAGGACAGAAATCGACTGGACTTGTACTACAGTTTAGTTTGGCCCAAGTCCCATTGACTGACATTGAAGGGGAAGGGCTTATGATCTATAATGCAGCCAGCCACCACGGGAAGATTGAAATGTTCTGGCTTCTCTTTTGGGGCATCATCATTATGTCCATACATCCATGTCTCTGAGCTCTACCCTCTTGTCCAAATATGGTCACTTCTGGCTCTGAAAAACCAAGATCAAAATACAAACTTGAGGCTTCAAAACAGCAGTCCATAAACCAATGGGTGACGTCACTTGCCCACTTGTTTTCTACAGTCTATGGTCTGCATACATAGAGTCATTCAAAGCAGGTGCAGTACTAGCTCCTGTGGTTTCTGACTGATAAACGTCATCAGCGTATCTTCATATTCTCTCACTGTTCAAATAGATGTGGATAACAGAGGATCTCCTCTCTTTGAAGCAAGTGACCATTTTTGCATGTTCATTCAGCATTCCTGTTGTCTGGTAATAGTCTCAAATTTTCAGACTCTGTGCAGAGGCAGACTTGGGCAACGTTAAAATTTACTTCACACGGACCCACTTGGACTCCTGCAGACAAGAAAGCAGGATTTGTCAGGAACAAGAAACTTTTTACTTATTGGTGTCAATATATTTACACCCAAAATGAATCAATACAAGGTTAATGAGCAACCTAAAATCTAACTTGAACATAAACCTTTCAAAACTGTATTTAAATCTAGAGCAACCCCCCGGTTCCCCTCAAAGCTGACAGAACGTTGGGTTTCAGCCACATTTTCAGTCACCAAGCTCAATAACGCAGCTGTCTCCTTTTGACAGTTTGTCCCAATTACTGTCAGTGATCTGCTCTTCATGTCTACATTTCCCTCATAATTATAGTGCAAAGAAGAGTTACATTTGTAACTACAGGTCTCTTAAGTAATATCTCAGACAGTCAGGAGAGTGACAGAAATGTTCTATTTCTATGCAAAGACATATATGTTTTATTAACTAGGTGCCATGATCGGAGTGATCATGCTGTTGCTTTGTCCTTTGGGGACATGGTGTCATCAGCATGTCTGATTTTGTTATCCGATTTGTGATCTGATTTTGTTGTCTCTTGTTGGGTTCTTTAAATTAAGATATCACCATCATCTTTAATGGACCATTTTCATGCAGTGGCCACTTTCTTCTTCGCCATGCTCAGGGTGGGAAGCTCAAATGCTGTTAGCAAAAGTATGATGTTCTGCTGTGTTTAAGTTGTATCAGCGCAAAGAATCTGAAAAATGATCATTTCATCACTTTCTAATTTATCAGCAAATGAACTGAGGAGGGACATTTGGGCCATATTTCAAGGTATAACAACATATTTGATAGTCTATTAACTAGCCTACCATTTGACAGCTAATATTAGCATTCTGACACTTCCGAGTTAACATTACTCTCTGATAACGGTGCTAATGTACAAGATTAGTTACAGTTTCTTTATTAATTAAATAAACACTTGGCTTCTGAGGCTCCAGCCACAAATGGGTTCTCAAAAAATCATATTTTTTAGGTTTTTCAATTAACTTTAACTTTGTGTAATTATATCTCAGTCTCTGACTGGACTGATAAGCTATGGTTAGCTCGCTAGCTAATGTTTGCTGCCTTTAGCATTTTCTGATATGTAAGAATGTATCTTTATTTGACAAAAAATGTAATCTTTTACTTTTTAAATTTTAATTTATTTAACTAGTAAAACTAAAGACGATGTTCTTTAATTTAAATCCCTGAAACTGTCATAAATTGCTGCATTTTCATGTTTAGAGTGAGACTTGTACACAGATGTATAATGTACATTAAATACCCGACCTCTGAATGATATATGTGATGCAACAAACCGTACCTGTGTTAACACGCATCAAGGAACATGCAAGGCAGCTTAGCATTAGTAGAATCCTTCATGGTTTAACATGAGCTCTGATAATCCCTGAAAAAGACTCTTGTTGTCCGTGTGGAGTTGAAGGACCAAACCAAAACCTTCTATTCGTTGCTCTCATCCTGAAGCTTCTGCATGAGCTGAAGATAAGAGGCCTCATTTGGAGACCTGGGGTGCAGAATCATCAGCTCAGGGATGCATACACTTTGTCTGATCACAGCCTCTGTGGCCCATGTGAAGGTTGCAAACGTGACTGGACTTGGAAGCTCGGCTTTCTGCTGAGACATTGTTTGTGTGCTATATGGCATCACTATGCATGGACATTTCTGCCGGGGGAAAATATCAGACAGTGGGTCAGGGATGGAGAATTGTTTTGCTTGCTTTTATGGGTTCATGTGAATGTCACTGAATGTTATTGCTGTGGGATGAATGACAATCCATCTCCTGTGTTTCCTTTACTCTGGCCGTACAGTGTTGACAAATAGAGATGATCAGCGAGTGTAAGGCAGATGATGCCAAATGTTGGATTTTTCCATGTAGACGTGACACTGGAATAATGTGAAAGCTATCAGAGTAATGAGGTGACACTGAAGATCGACCCCTCCTCGTTTGTCTCTATTTGTCTGTATTTCTGAGCAGCTAGCAACCAGCGTTTCATTTCACGTTGTACATGGTAATTTCCACACAGCTACACTGCTGGCGGAAAGGCGGGAATTCAGATCACTGACTTAAGTAAAGCAATGCAATGCACTGCAGTTTTCTGAAGTGATCTTTTCACAGCGTCATCAAAACTATATGAATATGAAATGTGCAAGCAGTGATGATCGGGCCCTTGCACCTTTGTGTACGTTGGGGTTTTACTGTAGGCAGGCAGGCAGACAAGACAAATGTTTTTCTATGGGGCACTATTGAGCAATTTTGGGACACAAATGCACAAGACCTGTAAAATCTCAACATTTTGCCAAAATGCATGTTCAAAAATGCATTCGGCAAAAAAAGAAAAAAAAAAATTATCTTTCTGGACTAATGTTTCATTGCATGACTGTATAAGTGGCATTTTATCATCATAGTCAATCAAAGTGGATCCATTTCAATCACAAAAATCCAAATTTCTGTCTATAGTTGGTTATGGGAAACATACACATGTTTATTCAACCCAATCACAAGAAAGAAATGAGGCCAGAAAACACTGAGGTATAATCTTAAAATAATGATAATAATTATGAAAAGAAATGTTGACATTGAGGTGACTGCTCACTATGGATATGTGTAATGTTAATGTCATTTCTCATTGAAGGAAGTTTTTTAAGATTTAAGCAATAAAAGCACTTTGGTTAGGGTAAGGAAACAATTGTGATTTGGTTTAATTGTTGTCTGTGTAAACGCAATCATAAAAATTGTAAATTTTACGTGTGAGCATAATTTGTGTTAACTGGGCTTGAAAACCGCCGTGATGACTCCTGTAATCGAACTGGTAAAAGTGGTGGAAACAACAACCTGGAATGGAAGAATAAATAAATTCAAATCACAGAAGTCTTGTTGGCAGTATTAGTCTTTGATGTTTGATGTAAAGTACACACAACACAGGGTCAGTGAGTGCAGAGAATTTAAATAAAGCAGCTTTACAAGTGACCGTCTGGATGAAACAAAGACAGAGGCAGACGCTGCAGTAGAATTATGGATAATATAACACAAATAAAATCGCTTGCATGATATGATATGATATGATATGATATGATATGATATGATATGATATGATTTCCATGTAAAAGTACGTAATGTAGTAAAAAAAATCTGAAGAGCAAACCGTAATGTGTCCCTGCAGCAGCTCTGGGATTTATTTCAGGCTTTTAGAGGGTCACATCTGCTCCAACCTCTCTTTATACTCTGTTAATTTTCAGAACATGTGCAGGAATCACAGGTGTATCTGTATGCTTATGTTCTTGTAACATGTTTCTTTTTACTTTATTCATCCCCGTCATCTACAACATATGCTATATTACCTTCTTTCACACTGGACAAGACACTAACATCTGGCTTTTTCTCAGTTATTCAGTTATTTATTGGAAAAACGTGCAACATTCTTCCTCTTGTGCAAGATGCAACATTGGCAAGACAGTGAGGTGAGAGAAAAAACTCCACAACACAGGCCTCCGTGATGTTTGAACTGTTACCTATTGACCGTTACGTTCGTGACGTTGAATGTGACACTGAAACAGAACACAAAGGAAAACTAAAAACCTGCTATTTTTAGAATAAAGTCATAACATTAGAAGAATAAATTAACGTTTCACAAAAAAGTCACAATAAGATTAAGGTTGTAATTATATCTGACAATTCTTAATACAAATTAAGAAAACAATGAACATAATGAAACATTAAACCTGTTGGCTCAGCCACAAAACTATATTTATCAAATACGAACAGCAGCTGCTGGGCTGCTGCGTTTGGGTCAGCTGGGATTTTTGACAACTCTCGTAATATTAAACCTTTTTACAACTTTATTCTTGAAATATGATGACTTTATTCTCTCTATATTATGACTTTTGTTCTCGAAATATTACGACTTAATAATAATTATATTATTTCTGAATTTTTCACCAGATTTGTTTGATGCTGTGTGGTCGTAATACTCCTCCATACTGTGTGAAAGGAGTCAATAGTTTATTTTTAGCAGGTTTATGCATATTTTAAAAAATACGATATACGACTTCCTTTTGGAATTATTGGATCAATGACACGGTTTCATATAAATAAGAGTGATGAATGAAATCTAGTGCAGGTCTGTTCTGAGGTTGACAGCTATGACTCTCTCTTTTTTCCTTCTCTTACAGACCTACAGTTTTTCTTTTTTTTTGGTCTTTGCATCCCTGCTGATTTAACACAGTGGTCTCATTAAAAGTAATGAGGAGGTTCAGCTTTATCAAACAGTTGTGATGTCAGTCTGAGCATAGTCATAAGGCTGGTTTATATTCCACAAATGCTTTTTTCTGATAACTTCAGGAAACCTCTCCCACCTCCCCTTTCTGACACTGACACTATTAGTGTGTGTCCAAGCATTTCTATAACTTTCCAAGAGATAATCAAAAAAGAAAGGGACCTTTTAAAACAAAGTGCGGTAGACTACTCTGTTTTAACAAAACAAATTACTCGACATGAAATGAAGACTGATGTCTCATTAAGGCTATTACCTTTGTCTACAAACCCTCCCAGCTCGTACCGTACATCAATGTAACATCAGAAATACATTGGTCTCAGATTTGACAGATGTCATTTGATTGAAAACTGGTGAACTCCAACATTGAATGGATGGATGGTTGTATTTTGGTTGAAAACGCTAATCAAGTTGACATCATGATTGTTGTGGCTAAAATCCGTTTTGACATCTAAACATTTGACATTTCCAACCAAGATTCAACGTCTGCCCAACACCGGAGGTTGACGTTGACTTCATTTCACTTTTATCAATGACTTGATTGCATGAATCTGTGATATGTCTGTGGATGACGAAATCTGCAAATAGTACAGCTGATAGCTACAATTTAAAATAAGAAAAATACATAATGACTGTTACTCAAATAAACACAGCATTTACGTTGAAAACAGGACACAGAGTCCTGTTCTGCCTTGGTGGATGCCACCTTTTCTTTCTTCCTGCACCCATTCATACGTGGGTAATTTCAATCCTTTCCCAGATCGACCCACGTTGATGTTTTTGTGGTGAGGTCGGGTTGAATTTTTTGAACACACAAAAACATACATAAAGGACCCTTATTTTTAAAGTGCTGTGTCTAAGTATGAGCAGTTTACCGTAAATATGCTCGAAAAAAAAAAACATTAACCGGGTTGCATTTCATTTTTTTACAAAATGTATTTGCTGCTGCAGAGGACTTGTATATGAATCTAATTATTCCAAGGAAAGGTTTACACACAGCATCACTAAAGTAAAGCGAGTGGAGCTTATTGCACTGGTGCAGATTGAATCATGTGAGTGGGCTGTACAGTAATTTCCATTATGCACATTTTTTCGATTATCCTCAATGAAGGCAAATGCGGTTTGTGTTGTACCTGACTATCAGTCAGCAGACAGCACAGATGATAGCAGCCTTTCACTGTATATTTATAGCTTGCCAAGGCAAGGTGACATTGGAGGATTGTTATTGCAGCAGCAGAGACTCTGTTTCATTGGAGTGGATAATAATTCACTATTCCCCTACAGGGACAGCATTTAAAACAAATCACTACCTCCAAATGTAATATCCCAAAATAAAGCATTACCCCCCACACTAAAACCGTATATCAGCTGTCGGATTTCTCAGCTATGCATCAAATGTAACATCAACCAAAGATCGATTCTGAGGTGGTGTCATTATTTTTCCTCCTGTGGGATTGTGATATCATTTACAGATTGTGAAAGGCAGCAACATCTCTGTCTTGCAGGCTAACAAATACAGTACATGCTCACTACAGCAACAGTGATGTAAAAATGTACAGCTGACATGGAAATGTTGCATGAATTTGAGAGAAACACATCTGTCAGCTGTCAGTTGTTTCATTGAATTGTTCCTCTGGAGACACAACTGAATAAGTCACACATGTTCACATAAAACAGAAACTATACTACTACTACTATATTCTCTTGGTGCTATTGTAACAGAAATTATTACAGAAACTAACAGAAATTGTAGTATAGCTACTCTTCTGTTATCAATAGAACTATTCAAATTTGGACACAAGTAGTAAAACACTTTATCAATATCGTATTAATATATGGTTTTTCCTCACTCAGACCAAGGGTCTAAGGACAGAGAGTGTTGAATAATGTACAGACTGTAAAGCCCTTTGTGATATTGGGCTATATAAATAAAATTGAACTGAATTGAATTGAATATTGACAAATCTGTCTTTTATGCCTCAACAGGGGATGGGGTTAGGGTGGTACAGGGTCAGGGAGTTGTACATTCAGAGCATGTTTGTATCCTTTCAGAAGCTTCTGTAGGAATACCGACTACTGAGGATAGATTTCTGTAGAAACCTGCAGATTACTTTGTGAAGTCTCAGCTGAACAATTTTGAAACCGCAACATCTGAGTAAGCTAGACCAGTGTCTGAGGGACGGCATAATGGAAAACATGACATTTCATTTATATATGATGCACATCAAGAACTATCCATACATATGAACTGCATTATACCATTAAGACCTGTAAACACAGTCTAAAACCTAAGCATTGTTTAAAAACACCTGACATTTGATGGGTCAAAAAAGATTGGGAACAAGAACTGGGGACAGGAATAGCAGAAGCCATCTGGAATAAATGATACTGAATTATGTTAATACATGTTCCATTAATGCTAGGTACTGTCTGATACAGTTGAAAACTTTGCACAGGCTGCATTATTCGAAAGTAAATTTGATTAAATCTTCCCAGAAGTATCACCAATATGTGACCACTGTGAGCAAGCAGAGGCAGATTTACTCCACCGTTAAGCTCTGTGCCATAAACTTCAAGACTTCTGGGCGGCAATACTTTATTTCTTTTCAAAAGTTTTCAAAATACAAATACAAGACGAGATCCATTTTACATCATCTCCCCCTCAAATCTGGTCTCCTTTGCGCAAAAAGGAAAAAAAAAAGAGCATCTACTTCTAAATCCTGGAGAACAACACTATGATTTGAACAGATTTGGTGCTACATGGAAGGAACAGAACTGTAAGATGTTCTCAAAAACAAACTTCACACCTTTGGACAACACTGCTTTCTGTGTGTGTGTGTTTTCATTACTGTTTGTTATGTGCTGTTATGCATATATTCTAATCATATTCCAATTTACAATGCTGTTTCACAGTTATACACATGCTTCACAATAGAAATATTTGAAAGAGGAAGAGAGAAATATAGAATATATAGTATGCTGTCTCTCAAGAAGACGGCAACTGAGAGTAGGAAAAAGAAGACACTGTGCTATATAAAGATGTGTCATTTTTGGTTTGGCTTTAGATCATTTGCTATAATTCACAGACAAGCAGTGGCTGCTGTGGGGGAGCTGTGGCACAATGAGTCTTCGTTTGTATTCCTCTGAGGCAGATATCTGGTTATAGAGAGATAGAAGGTGCTATAGGAGGCTTTATGAGTTTCCTGTCCAGAGCAGGGTGCCATTACTCAAGCCATGTCACTGCTGATCTCAGCTCAAACACCGCTGTCCCAGCTGAATAAGGAGCCAAATAAAGGAAATCCAGTTTATCAAGTCTACTAAAGAGTGAATGGTTTGGGATCCTATCCAGTTTGGCACTGCATCTGAGAACAATGGGAAATCTCTTTCCATACACAGGAGATTAAAAGGGTCACAACTGCCGAAAGGACTAAAGGTCATAGGAAAATGTCTGTGAATGTCAGTGCACTTTTAGCAGGTCTCTAATGGCTGACAGTAAATGTGAGCCTGTAACTCACCCTACTGACATTTTCTCATTCTTAGACAGAAGAGTTTTCTTTGTGTGTTTGTTTTAAGTAAGCACCAAGAAGGACGTCATAGACTGTTTAAAAGAAGTCGATGGAGTCACTGTAATGTCACACTTTGGTTATGGAAGTTCGGTGGAAGTTTATGGGAAACTTCAGTGACCTTCAGTGGTATTACTTCCACACTGGCTTTAATTTCAAGCCGCTGGGTTTTCAGTAACCATAATAAACCTGTTGAGGGACAATAAAGCTGAACTCGGACTGCATTTGCCTATTTTTTGCTGGCAGTGGAGTCACAGACTTTTTTTACTGACAATTTATGTTCAGCATTGCTGTTTAGAATGTGCTAATGTACATTCTAAGCAACTTTATTGTCCTGCTTATTATTAATACAGTGGCTGCAGTGCTCTCGCTCTCTCAGCCTTTTCAGTGTGTGATATTTAGTGGCATCTAGTAGAGAAGTTGCAGATTGCAACCAACTGAATATCTCCTCTCCGTCCGCTACGGTGGTTAGAAAAACCACAAAAGAAATTGAATTTGTTAGGGCTAATGTTTGTTTTGTCTGTTCCGGGGACATTAACTCTGGTCCACACTCGAATGTAGTAGTACCTTAACGCTGGATGCTACCTGCCATAAAACAGAAAAAAGGAGAAGAGGAAGAGGAAGAGGAAGAGGAAGAGGAAGAAGAAGAGGAAAAAGAAGAGGAAGTTGAAGTGGAAGTGGAAGTTTGTTCTGAGCTACTTAAACATGATGGACTCAACGGCTCATTCTAAGGTAAGGAAAACGCAATGATTCTTTTTTTCAGGTGATTATGCACTAATGAAAACATAATTAATAATAATAATAATAATATCCCATTTCTAGAATTAGATACCCATAAATCCCCCTAAATCTTACACACCAGACCTTTAACACAAGGAGCACAAGCTAGACTAGCTTAGACACCTCCTTAGTCAAATGCTTCTCATTTCCCACCGCCGGCCTCTCATTTATCAGCGCCGGTTTATCATTGGCCAGATCAGTAACTGGCTTCTGCAAAGATGGAGCCTCCACCAGCTGCTCAGTATAGTCTTTATTTTGTCTCTTACGCTGTGCAATGAAGAACTGAAGTTAAAGAGCAACCTAATTTGAGAATCACCTAATGTGTTGGTCCTAATGACCTGACAGACAAAGCCAAGATGTCCACAACATGACCCTAAGAGTAGTCCAAAAAAATGCTTCTTCTATCCAAAAGACATTTGTACTGTGCTCGTTGAAATTTATTTTGGAAGGGAGTGTGGAAAAGACCAGAGTGCTAGTGTTCCCCATTACACACCAATGGGGAATGCAGCCAACTGCCTCTGGGTGTTACATTCAGCCTTGATGGATACATAAACATTTCCCTTCTGGGAAACCATTGTTTCTTTTATGGCGGTAAACTGTAACAGGTAACTGTGTACTCACTGTGCACTCTGTTTTATGTGCAAAATATTTTACTTTTTAAATTTCATAAAAACAAAGTCAAGATGAAAACAACAAGGCAGACAATCTAAAATTCTAAGCTTTTCTAAATAGCTTTGTTTGCCTAAATATGCTCCATGATTACAGTACATGATTACACATTTATTTATTAAAAACATTCAGTTGCATTAGTTTTGCATCATGCTGCAAAATCCACATTCCTCAGCCAAATATTACTTCATGCCAAATGAGCATTGGAAAAAAATAAAAATTATCCAGTTGTGTTTTGGCGTTAGCGTTAAGGTGTTTAGGCTTCTGATTAAACAGATGGGTTCGTTCTAGGGCAGCCCCTCCAGGAATTTGGACTCTACAATATTGCAAGCATTAATGTGATGCCAATCCCTACATTATTTAGAGGAGTTTTGTCCAAGTGTTGGAATGTTTTCAATGAAATTATCAGAATGGCAAGCTGCCATATTCTTCAGAAACAGACGCAATCCAAGTGCTTTCTTGTAAACTTACATTTCTTGGGAATATGGGTCTGTGAGGGACTGCCTTTCCTTTAAGACAAATTCACACATAGTGTTTCTTAAAGAAATGCTACTTAAGGTGCTTTTGTTACTGGAGGGGTGGTGGGTCAGGGCCATGGTCTGAAGGCTGGATTTAAACATGGCTACACATGAGGTAGATCTACCTGGAGGATTCAAATCATTAGTAAACCCCCTGAGCACTAACCACTCGAGAGACTTCTGTAAAGAGCAGCAGCTGCAGCCAGCAGCAACAAAACTCTTCTTCTGTGGTTAATGTGGGATGAATGACAGGAATGCACGGGCTTTGCTGAACAAACCCGTTCACTCTCAATCTACCAAAAAAGTGTAGCTACAGTCTGGTACAAAGAAACAGTTTAGAAAAAGTTTTTGTCTCTATAGCTATAGTTTTCCCTTCATAACAACTACATGTTGGTACATTTTTATCTAATGCAGCTGTTTAGGCTTAAAGCTATGGGTCGCTGTGAGTGACAGGTGGGTGCCGACCGTGTTTGCCATGTGGGCATTGATAGACAGCTAGCTAGGCTGCACCTGAGTCTCGGTTTATTGAATCAAACATATTTTTATATGGGTCCACACCAAAGGGCAAGGACTTCAATTCCAAAATGAAGCCAATGCAGAAACATCTTAAAGTGTAATACGACTGGCTCCAAAAAGCCCTGGCTTCCATAGACTTACAATGAACTTCTCTCTAAAAATAGTCAGTCAATAATTGTTTTCCAGGAGTCATTCTGGTCACATTTGTTTTATTTGGACCCTCTTATAGTGATCTGGTGGTCCAACCTCCGTTCATAAGATCTCAGAGTGAATAGAAGGCTTGTTGTCTGCTTTGATTGTCAGGTGTGATTGGCAGCTCAGTCACCTGCCGAGCCAGACTTTTGGAGCTTCTGCTTGTTAAAGAAAACGCATTTTTTTACTGATAGACAGCTTACCTGGTAGTCAACAGGTTATAGCAATACCATAAAATGACTTTGTTATGCAATGGTTCATTAAATTTACCATTTAATCGAGTCAGTGAGCTAGCCTTTATCATTAGCTCACCTGTGACCCCTCAAAGACAGCTCTGACCCCTCGTTCTTCTGTAGTTCCGCCCCTTTTGTCCAAATATGGTCACTTCCGGCTCCAAAAAGCCAACATGATGACAACCAAATCGCAAACTGCTGACTTCAAAACAGCCGTTCAGAAGCCAATAGGTGACATCATGGTTCCTCTGTCCTCTAATTATATTCAGTTTATGGTCCACACACCTCTATAAGAAGGTT
>JAPQRN010000005.1:6735324-6750243 GCA_037367275.1 Coranthus polyacanthus | reverse complement strand
ATTTGATGACACAAAGTTCAGTTGATAGCGTTAAAAATTAACTGTCGCATTAAGGCCTAAGTTTGAGCACAAAAACAACCTGGTTAGTGTTAGGAAAAGGGGTTGGGAAAAGAGCTAGAGAGAAACAGAAACAAAAATAAACATTGCATTCACCTTCAGTTTGAAACAGGACACAAACCATCCCCAACCACCGCTGTGTAAATATTCGCTCTGTTTAAAGACACACTTTTTCTTTTTTCTTGAATTTTCTTGACCACAAGAGGTCACCAAACGGCCGCAAGAAATACGCAAACATCGATCATTTAAAGCCCTTTCACAGTGTTTCACTGTGTTTAAATTGTCTCAATGCACTTTTCATTTCAGAAACAAGTGTTTCCCAAGGCCATTGTTTGAATATATTATGTAAAAACCGTCTTCACTAATAAAATCCCTGTAAGGCATACACGTACTGTACCAGGTAAAGGTGGGTCAAGGGATACACGGTAGACTCAGCCATTTAAACAGGCATTTCCAAAAATCTATAGCAGCGGGCAGCAGAATACTGTGGTTTGAGATATGAGCTCAGACAGCTGCACACAGCAGCATGTGTGCAGGATGTGAAGGTGCAGTTCACCTGCATCAACATCTGCTGGGCAACCTGACTCGTACACGCTTTAAAACACAACACAGCTCAGTGGAGGGTGCTGGGCTGGAGAAGTACCAGCTTCCTATAACCATCATGTGCTGCCACACTTAATGATTCTTCTACACATTGAACCCTGTTCAGACCAAAGAACTTTTTTAGAGCGTTGCAGGTACAAATTGCAGCAGTGTGAACTTGGCCGTCTCAGCTTGTCTCAAGCCAGTTGATTGCATCGCCGGCAATTCACTTTGTCTGGTTTTAGAACATCGCACTATATAGTGTGTTTTTCTCAGTATTTATGGGCTGTAGCTCATCTGTTACCACGAAGAGCAGCACTATCATCAGCTGTTTCCCCAGTAAATTCTGTCTCCTGTGTTTTCTCTGCTCATTAGAGGTGACACCAACTCCTCTAAACAACAGAACTACTCCAGGAATAGACAGGAGTTCTCAACCCTCTCGATTTTTGTTTTTTTGTTTTTGCCGTTTCATCAATACCAGAAAATGCAGCTGCAGTAAACAACTCAGTATCACTGCCATTCATATTTTAAGATGCTACAAAATATATTCGGCTGCAAAAGAGTCTGAAAAGCCATCACTGTTTCGTCTCGTTGCATCGGCCTGAAGTGGCAGGGATTCAGAACGTTGCAGACCGCAGTGCTGCAAGTAGTTGCAATTTTTGGCCTGAACTGTTCTTTGGGACCTACATCAAATAGTGTCCCTCACCTCGACTTTTTATTAGAATCTCTTCAACTGTGGCAGATGCATCCCTGTTTTCTAATCGGTTCATTCAATGCTCACTTTCAGTCATTTTGGATTAAAAATTACTTTTGCATTTTACTTATAGAATATTTTCTAATACCAGCACTTTGTATTTTATGGTCAAGTTTGTTTTTTCATGTATTTTTACTGTATTTACATCTCTTTGACCCAAAGCACCATTTGTTTATTGTCAGCATCAGAAGCAGTTGTTTGACCATATTTGAAGAAAATGGTTGCACTGGGGAAGGGCGAGGAATGACGAGAATGGTGAGCTAATGCTGTAACTTACTGATCTGTCACAGTAAAACAGTAAACAAAACATATCAGTACACCTCTACTTTATATACAGTACTTTTTAAAAACCATCTGTATTTATATATTTGAACTGATCGACTGTTGGATTAGTGGGCAGCTTTTATTCGAATTGCAGCATGGAACTTTGTGAACGGTGGTGCTGATAAAATAGTCAGCTCATTCTGACCGATGTCTTCCACATACAGCAGATTGGTGTGCTTCCTCAGTATGCTGCCAATAATTTCAGTAGTGATCGTTTCATGATGGGGGGTCAGCCCTGACTGTCGCTGTCAGTGACAGTTTCAAGGTTGGGTGCTCTGCTGCTGTTCAGGCATTTCCTGCACACTTCTGCCTCAGTGACACTCTTCTGTCACAAACTGCCACTCTGTGTTAAAGCCCCATGACTGATGCACCGCTCCCTCTCCCCTCTCAACTCTCTGTGGCATGACGTTCTGTTAGCCCACTTAACAAATCCACACCTCTTTAGCAGGCTTGTCTTGCAGAATGGATTCAAAGTCAGTGCATGCTGAGTGGTGAGGAGAGGTCGGGATACACTGGAGAGACTGAAGTGCAAAATATCACCAGCATCTCTCTCCCTGTTGACCTGAGTGGATCAGAGAGAGTCTTTTGAGAGAGCACTCAAAGTAGGACTCACTCCCTGTCGCTCTGAATCAGTATGATGCAACGCAACTATCATCTGAAAAGGATTTGCGACTGCATGAGGCTGCAGGACTCTAGGGTTGGAACTTATGCTAAGTGTCCCATCAGCAACAGACTAGATGCCTTTTCTTACTTTCTTGGTGGTTTAATTCACAAAACTAGAAGAAACTCTGATAAAATTTCAGAAAAACTGATATAACACTCCAGCGCATAAAACAGTGATATGTAATTAGATTGTGTTAAGTAAAGACTGACAGACATTGATTGAGGCAGATCTTTGTTTGAAGTATATTGTAGCATATTTTAATACTAATTTGTGTCATCTGTCACAAACTCTGCTGTGGGTTGTATCACAGCGTAGAAACATACGGGCCATATGGTCATCAATTGGTGGACTTTCAACAGCAAGTATTTAGTCTCCTTTTTTTACATGTCATGCAGCTCCCAGGCTCTCCGCTGTGAGGTGGACCTCAGAGCGCCACCTGGTGGGCCTGGTGGGCCACTCCACTTTTAATGTATTTATTTACTTGCTAATTTTCAAAGCTAGTTATTGTTAAATCTGAATGTGCACAAGAATTCACATAACAGGCTTTATATGTTGATAAAAAAATCTTTTCCCCTTGATATTTTTTCAAGAATACTGAAGTTGAGCAAAACGCTGCAACTGCTTGTTAAAAACCAATTCACAGCCTCTGTACATTCCAGCATGTCTCATTGTCATATCACTGTCTGCAGGGCCATAATGCATTAAAGCTTTCTCTACACTGATTGTGTTCTGTGCTAATCGACACTAATAGAATTAGCTTTCACCAATGCATCTCATTAGGTGCTGAGTGTCCCTTGGCCCTGTTCTTTGCAGAGAGAAGCCGCAGCCATCGAGTTAGCACATTCATACAATTGCTTTGCACACTTCTCACATCAAAAGTCCCGAATCAGACTCATGATGTAAGGCACCGGACTGCCTCTCAAGTGAACTTAGTTTGATACCACTCTGCCACCACATAAATGAAAAAGTCAAATGATGGATGACAAAATAATGAAATGGTGTTTAACATGTATTAGCCTTGTGTGATCCTGACCACGGGGGGTTTAATGGGCTAATGAGGCTGTATCCCTGTGAAGTCCTGCAGTAAATCAGCAGGAGCCCTCTGTTTAATGCTGACTCAGTGTCGAGCACTCAGCTGACTACACACCTCTGTTTCCACCTGCTTTCTATTCCATCGCTTTCAACCGCCAGCAACACTGGCCAGTCTGATCCCACTATCCCAATTTACAAATTTCTCCGACAGGATGCAGTGCCACTAGTGTTTACCATACTATTAACATACAGTAACCGTAGCGACAAGAAGTGGACGAAGCCTCCACAATGTCTGACTGACTGTTGTTTTGAAACATTAAGTTTAGCATTTTGGTCATCAGCATCTCCAACACCAAGTCGACTTGGTCTCAGTCTACCAGCTACTTGATAAATGTTGACAGACACAGTTGTGTTTGGTAACAGTAAGGTCAACTTTCCACAATCTATAAATACACTAATTAGCACTAGCTGGCATAATTAGCAGGCTATCTGACAGATCAGCTAATCGAAAAAAAAGATTTGGATACTTCAGATTTGGTTGGTGTCATCTAAAATCCTACGGGATGAAGCTATCAGAAAAGTGAGTTTTTGTTGAATGGTGTTGCCATGGCAACATGGCGAGCTTGGTGTTTCGCCGGATCCTGCTCAAATGAATCAATTAAGACACATCTGGTCATGCCTCTTGGACACATACCCTACACCCAACAGGACATGGCCTGCTTGCAGCTTCAACTGGCACTGCTGTCACTTATAATACTTACATTTAATTCAGCATTAATTAATTTAATTTTAAAAACCGTACGTAAACATTAATAAAATGTTGTAAGCACTATTAAGCAAGCAGTGGTTACCAATGTGTATAAATAGAATTCCTTCTGTGGGCACAAAATTATAAACACTTAAAATGTACTTAAAACTACATTATACTGTATGAAATGTGTATATACTGCCTATGAATGTCGAAAGAAGGGACTGGTTGGTTGTGGCAGTGAGATAGTGAATGTTTAACTTAATGTAGGGGTTGCATGAGTGAAATATCATAGCATTTCACAAATGCTGTAGTCTGTCTATATGGTTTAAATGTATTTGCATTAGAAGCTGTTCAGCGTAGCCACAGCCATAGCCATAGAAACAGCCACAATAGTAACCGTAACCCCAGCAATAACCATAGTCACAGGCTCCTGCTCCAACAATGGCTCAACTCACATCCTATAGCTATAGCTGTGGCTGCAGCCAGTTGTACAGGCCCGCTGCCTCTCTGTGTGGATCAGAATGAAGGCTAAAGGTCTTTACACACACTCACAGGTGTGATGAATACTCGCCCACAAATATTTTGTATCAAAACTTTTCATACTGGTGGCAATGTGAATTTGCGACAGTCGTGACACGTGTTCAATAAAAAATAGGAATAGTTTCACACCAGCTCATTCGTCACAAATCATCTAGCTTCATATAAAGCCTGTGTGAGTTCCACTCTGTCTGCTTCAGTGTCTTCTGTTCCTTTGGGTAGTCTATACACTGTGGAAGACACACAGCGCAAACTGTATTTTATTCATATGACATTAAAGCTGCAGGAGAAGAAATCAGGGGTAAAAATGCCAGAATTTCCTTGTGCAGCTCTCTCCTCTCGGTCCAAATCTAAAGACTAAATATAAAGATAGATGACCTGACACCATTTCATGCCACTGTGGAAAAGAGAAGACACTTTTTCAAGCTTCCGTGTCGAGCCACGGAGTAGAGCAGTAGAGGAAATCTGAACAGAGAGAATCATGTGTTTGACGTGTTTGAAAACACCTGTGATCAGTCAAAGTCCACAGAAGTGGGTAGAATTCTTGTTTCTTGTCTGACAACTTGAATTACAATATGCTGAAAGATAGCTATGGAATTCTTGCCCAATTATGTCAAAGAAAACTGTCAAGTACAGCAGCTTTAACATTACATATGCTCCTCAAGTCTAGATGTTTAATGATGCTACTCCACATGTCGTCCTTCAGTTCATTGTCTTCATCATTTTTGTGTCCTGTTTCACACAAGGATACAAAACAGGGTTTCTAAACAGGGTGGCTAGAAACCAACAGGTCCACCATTGTTGTTGTGTTTATTTGCTGTGTGAAAGGTCAGAAAAATCAATCTCATTCCAAAGAAAATATATCTTGCTTTTTTGCAGCATCACATTCACATTGTGTGTCAAAGTATTCATGACAAAAACAACAGTTTGAAAAAATATATCGCATTAATCGCACCAAAAGTAAAGAGTGCTGCAAGATAATGGATAGTATTTCATAAATAAACTTTTATTATAACATTTTGTGTACACCATACTACTACTATAAGCACATTTACAGGTTGAATCCTAAAGCAAACTACGGTCCAAACGGTTTTTCATCTTGTTCAGATGAAAAGAGGTGGTCTCGGTCCAGATCAAAGTGAGTTGTGGTTCCATTCATTTCAATGTGAAAACAGTTTTGGGATTTTTCAGACTTTAGGACCAGTTACAGCAAACTATCATCCACCATTAAACAGAAGAAAAAGAACCAGAATAATGAAAAAATGAGCACAAAGAAAGAGGAGGAGACAAAGTTTTTAATAGAAATATGGACTGCTGAAGTAAGAAAAAGTCTTGAAAAAAAAAAAAACACGAAAAAATGCTGTGACTTTATGTATTTTCTGAGAGGATGAGAGCAAAACGCCACCTGAAGATAAACTGCAGCGGCACTAAAGGTGTAGGATGCTGTCTGTCATTCATTTTTCTCCAGATGGAAAAGGCTTCCCATCAGGTTGACAACACACCGACATCAGACACACACTGATCTACAAACCATTCAATAGGGAGAGCAGCTGAATTACACATGTAGGTACAGCATGTGGTGCAAGGTTCTTGAAATGTGAAAACAAAACAGGCACACGTATATTACTGTATATTAGGGATTGACAGGTTATTTGCCTGGGAGTTTATCACATCCGATGTCGTGCATATTTACGATTTGTATGTTTTTAATGTGATGTCCAGTAAAAAAATAAATAAATAGTTTAGAAATGAGCTATTTTTGGTCTGATGTCTTTGGTCGCCCTGGCTCTGTTGGCTCTGTCTGACAAGTAGGTTTACTGTCAAATCTTATAAGGTCAACAAGTCCAAGGCTTTAGTGCTTAAATTAGTCTCTATTTTTAGATTGTATATTATATTGCTACACAAAAGAAAAGGGTTTAGATGCTCTGTATAACTTTCTGTCCTCAGAGACCCTCACATTCTCGGTGCAGTTGTGTTTTTTTATCCATGCACCAAGGTCCATGGGACCTTTTTGGAGAATTAACTGTCTTATATGCTTCTATATATTTTGATCTGCTATCTCGAACAGAAACTGTTCCCAGAGCAGGTTAGGTTTTCAGCATAAGTTATCATAGCGATTTACCATGGTAAGAAAATAAATACCCGATACTGAAAACCCAAGGTTGTTAATCCTGCTTTATGATACAGGCCCCAGTTCAATGTCAAAAATAAAACATCAGATATTTAAATATTTAAATTAAAATATTGTTGAATTGTACCTTCTTTATTGGATTTGAGAGTCAGCTGAAAGACATTTCATTTCAGTTCCTTAATTGGCCATTTTTTCAAGCCATTTTTTATAAAAAAATAAAAAATGGCTTGATCCCTATTGTATACAATACTTTTATAAGTTATATAACATTTATAAATTCTACATATATATATATATATGGATGTATTTTCATTGATAAATGACCATGTGTGAAGAAGGTGTGTAAAGGATGAAGTAGCATAATTTAGGTCCATTGAAGAGAAAAAAAGCACATCAGCCAATCCCTATTGTATATAGTATTTTTATAGATTAAATAACGTGAATGACGATGTACATTTCATGGTTGTTTAGTTCCGTCTTATTTAGCGTATAACACATGCACTTGAATCAACTCTAGTGATTTATCTGACCTTCACAGCAGTTGTTAAGATTTCCTGTTTTACAAACAAACTGATTGTTCACTGAAGTCATAAATGCTGCAATATTTTGTGGATACAGTGAGAAAAAATTCCTGTGGGAGTAATAGGAGCCATTACCATCCATCTTTTTTTCTTTAATAGTCTTTTCAGGAAGAATAGAATGATTAGCTGCATATCCAAAACTAACCTTTGATGTTTCTTTCAAAGCTACAACAGAATCATCTTTCAATGTATCCAAGAGGCTCATCGCTGGCATAGACAGCGAGGCTGAGCGGAGTAAAGCATGGTTAGATCTCTTCGAGGATTTCCAGGGTTAGAGAGTCCTGAGCCCCAGCCAGCCAGCGGTGCAGCTCTGAGACGGGTTCCCCGCTGGGGGCTTTGAAGGCAAGCACTGCAGCTTTAAAGCACCCTGCCACCACTGATCCCGCTGCTGGGAGCTGGGACTCTGAGGCCGTCAGAACCACACAGCCCAGAGCCAACAGTAACACTCTCACATTCTGTGGAAACCTCTGGGCATGTGGAATTCACCTCCAAAGAAGATATTCACTTTGACTCCAAGTGAAAATTTAATCCAAACACGCTAACAGTTAAATGTAACCAATCAAAAGAAGTGAGTGAGGAGTAACCACAGACTGTTTGACGGGAATGGGAAAAGACGTTACACACTGGTTACTGGACTTCCATTTTGAAGCCTCGATTTTGCGTTTTGGTCGTCTCCATCTTGGCTTTTTGGATGTGACCGTTTTTTGGAAAAAAGGGTGAAACTGGGGAAGGGCGAGGGGTGATGGGGGAAGCTAATGCTGAACACTGAAAACAGTAAACGTCATGAAACATGTGCGTAACAAATTCACTTGACAGTCTTGTTAGTGTAACTTCTTAACCAACTACAGTAGAGCTGTCTGCAAGGAAAAAAATAAATATTTCATTCAATAAACAGAAAATGAGCGGACAAGTGGCTGTCAATCAAAGTCCAGCACAGCAGACATCAGAGCCTTTTAAAATCTTAATAATGGGGCAATAATTTACAAAAGGACCCCAATGGCCAAAATATGTGCTTTTTAAACACAAAAATGTACTGTAATGTAAAGTATTTCCTGTCAACAAGAACTGAACATGTTCACAAGCAGCTGTCCTCCTTACTGTAGTCAAGTAAACAGTCTTGTGCAACGAGAGAATGATAATCTGAATAAGTGCTATCGTTGCAAATCAAAAACACTGGTCTGGTCACGAGTCTTCGGAGCTGTTGCAACATCTAAGAATTTAGTCAAAATACAATTAAAGCAGCTTCAAAACTCACAGAGCGGTAGCAATTTCAACCCCCGGGTGTTTGTCTTGAGGATGTGCCCCTTATTATCGGCTGTTGGGCCTGTGTCTCTGGTCGGAACACCTGTACTACAAAGAAAATGCTACAATGCTTCATTATGCATGATTGATTGGTTGTTTTTGGGTTTTTTTTTTATGCCTGCCTGTTGCCCACTTGTATCGCTACCAACGATGCACCTGTACCATCTGGCACCGCTCCAGACTGCCTACACATCATCATGATCATGTGTCCTTGAAGAGGGGCTTTTTTTTTTTTTTTTCCTTTGTAGAGTTGTTTTTCCACACAAACATCTCAGTCTTATCCCTTAAGACCAAAATCAGTTAGCTTCATAGACAAATATGCAACACGGGTTTGTTTACAACCTGTCTGATCATCTGACCGCAGGGGTCTGTTTCCGCAGGTTCAACAAACTCAGAGATGCGAAACTCAGGGTTTTCATTTCCACAACAGCTGATCAGAGATAGTACAATCAAGTCTGAGTATGTTCACTCTGAGTTAAGTGTGTGCCTGGTGAATGAAAAAGGCCATTATCACTGGAGCTAAGAAATGATGATTCACCATGGCAACGGGTAATCAAAATGCAGAGCCGTCATGTTAATTCAGTAAAAAAAAAAAGAAAAGAAAAAAAAAACCCCATGCAGAAATACATGCCTGCGTATGAGGACTACGCACACAGTTGTCTTGAAAAACAATTAGCAGACGCAGAGAAAGAGCCTGAGTATGGAGGAAGAAAATCCATTTTTTATCATTAATAACTTATTTAGTGCTGGCCATTCGTTTAATAGACCTACAAAACCACATACGGTAGGTGTAGCAGTTGAAATGGCACCTTGCTCAAACTGAACATACGGCGGACCTCTATATTATACAGACGCTAAACTAATTAAATTATTTTAGTTAGTTAAACACTATGTTCAATAAAAGGTTTAAGAGTGCAGAGAACTGTCCTCACAAGCTGACAGCTGTTGTAATGCACATATCACATTGTTATTTTAAAAAATTCACTTGCAGAAAGAATGATTTTTTTCTTTTTACAAACTGAGAATGTTTAATATGTGGCTGTGCAGAGATCGCGGCTCAAATGAATCACTGAAAAGTGATTTTTTTTAACAATAAGGCCACCACTTGAAAGAAATTTGAATTGTCCCATAAATGACTAGGAGTAATAGTCTAACAGAATCTGTATGTAACATTTAATACACATGTGCATACACGGTGTGTCACGAATGCCCTCATAAGTCTGCAGTTTGGATAATTCATGAGTTCCCTTTTAGTCTGTTAGGCAGTAGCATGTCTGTACACTGAATTAACCAAACTCACCTTGGGTTTATTAAGCATTGTTGGATGGTGTCAGACTACAGCACTAAATAACGGTGCACAGTGGAGGACACAAGGGCAAACAAAGGATCAGGTTTACTTTAGTCCTCCAGGCCCACACAGGAATTATCCCCCAACGGAGTCAAAACACTGAAGATCTGGACGTGACAAGGTGACCGAAGACACTATTAGATGTTTATCTTAACAGCTGGATGAATTCCACCTGGAGCAGAATTTTCTGCAGGGTTCACTGGACTTGGAGCTCTGTTAAGGGGAAATGAACACAGCAGGTGGAGGGGGCGGAAGGGGAGGAGAGGAGCACTTTAATGTCAGCTGGAAACAGCTCAGACACAATCTGTGGTTTGTATGAAATAGAAACACCAATGCACCTAATAGATGTTTTGAAAATATGCATAAAACGTGACAGAAACAAACAAGTTGATGAGTGTGCAGAAACACTGTGGTCATTCTTGGTTTGATATCAAGGCATAATAACTCTGTTTTTTCTTTTTATAACAGCACGTGGTGGATATTGCTGATCATGATCTACAGTCACGTTGTGCTCATGAGGGATATACCTTCACAGCATGAAAAGGGTGCTGTAAATACAACGAAGCAAAATGTGCTGTTCTGCTGAGAACATCAATAGATTTGGAGAACCTCATGCATGAATGTTTTCTTGTTTTTCATTTAAATTTGTTCCTATACATCGCAATAACAGGAAAAGAAGCAATTAGCATAAGTAAACACCCCATTAAACCTATTTATATAAGGACAGTGGACTTCAAGGTTCAGTGTGTAATATTTAGTGACATCTAGTGGTGAAGTTGCAGATTGCAACTAACTGAATACAGCCTCTTACTTTCAACTACAGAGGCCACAATATGTAGTATTTCTACTTTAAAATATTCCAAAATGTCAGTGAAGTGCAATGCAGAGATATGAACTGAATTCATTCACAGCCACGGCCCGACATGTCACTGTGAGTGTATGTGACCACTAGAGGGAGTAGAGAGTCACTCTGAAAACTAACGCCAAGGGGTCTTTGAGCAAAGCATCAGAGTGTGATGAGTTGAGGATAAGAACCGGTAAGAAACAACTTTCAGAGTCACCATTGTTCACCATTTATTGATACACGGTTCAGACTAAACTGTGACAGTTCTGACCTTGTTTGGACAATTCAAAATGGATCTTTAGTACAACTATTGACAACACAGAAAACAGAGGTGATTTGTGTTTTTCCTGTGGCTGTTTTCTGTCTACAAACAGAGCTAAGCTAACAGAGCTATAATGTAAACTATTGGCCGATGCCACATTATGAAGATTATAAGACTGCAGTGTTGTTTTGATCAGCTGCCTGGGTTTTTTTTTTTTGAAGGAGAAAACTTGATGATACGTAACACAGATGTATGTAAACAATGAGCTTCAGACTTTATTCAGTGAGTGACAGTCTGTGGAGATGTAGCGTTAATTCATTGGTAGTTTTGGTAGCTGTGGGTGCGTTCTGGTACGTGACTTGTGAATATTAATACTACATATAACTGCTTTGAGGAAAAAAAAAAAATCATATTTTCAGTTGAGGTGCCACAGCGAGAGATCACCAGTGTGCTGTATTAATGCTGTATGTGCAGTAGAGAGAACTCAGTTTGATCTCAAAATGGGCACCAAAACAACAGCTGCTAGGTTTACTATTACAGTATACCGTCTCCCAGTAACGTCTCCCAAAAGATGAAAAAGAGATTGCTGACATGCTAAATTTAGAGACTTAAAAGTATTTTGGTATAACGCTGCTTTAAACCTCTTTTAACAGACCCGGCTCAATATAATATATCCTATTTAATGCAGAACACGCAGCAGCATTAATCAATACAATATTATACAACAGATGAAATGACGTGAAAAATTTTGTGAAGATTGCAATAATGACAGCCCCATAGTGAATCCTCAGCACCAACGCTGCAGGTCGCATCGGTTCTTCACTCTCATCAGCCTCAGATTAGGAGAAGGTTTATCTGCTAAGGGCAAATATAAGCTGCTAGTGTGCATATTAACTGCCTGTTCCCCCAGCCCTTATGCACAGTTTAATGCAGTGCAGTTAATTAAGGATATGCAACACGTCACTAGAATCCCTACACATACATAAATTAACAAAGCAGCAACAATATCATAATCAAGTGGAGTAAAGCTGGTGCTTTTTGGGCTCACTTGGATAAAGCAGTGGCCCACTGTGCTCTGCTGGTAATCCAGTATATCCTCATTTCCCACAACAGCTGCACTGAGTCATTTGCTTTGTGCATAACATCACGTGAGTCAAAGTCACCAAGTGTGCTCCTCTTCAGTGAACACACAAGAACATTTGAGAATGTAAACATACTCTTCTTCTCTGGTTGGTGGACAGCAAATTATCATAGCCTCCATCGCTCAACTTATTGGAAATTTACTGAGCATATAGAGAGGTACAATCAGAGGTGGCAGAAGTGCACACATTCTTTATTCTAGTAGAAGTACAGCTACTTGCATAAAAAAAAATACTGTGGTAAAAGTACTGATTCAACTTTTTTTTACTGCAGTAAAAGTGAAATTGATTAAACTATTCTAACATAGAATAAAATGAACAATATATATGAAAACAATGAACATTAACTTTGCTCCAATGTGCAAGTAAAAAAAAAAAGCCTTTTCTCTGTTTTGTCTTACGTCTTTTGAATTGTTCTCGTCTTGTTACGTCTTTTCTGTCGCTTTCATCGTTAGCCTATGTGTTTTATCCATGTTTACGTCTTTTTCGCCTGGTTGTGTTTGTCATGTGTGATATGCATCAGTGGATACACCAGTGTGTTAGGCTGGGGGGCGTACTATGATGCAAAATAAAAAAAAATCGATAATTCCCAATTAAAACTAAAGTAACGAGCCTGTTATAAAATTAAATGTTGGTAAATGTAGGGAGTAAAAATGTAAAAAAAAAAACAAAAAAACACTCAAGTAAATGTACAGGTCCCTGAAAGTTTGACTAATTGGTTTATTTATTGACATAAAAACCAAAATAAGGATTTAAGGATCTTGCCCCCAATTTTCAGGCCCTGCCTCGTAGAGGAGCCACGAATCTAGATTTAATACCATTAATATTTCATTTGAAAATGGTGTATATTTTTAAATAAATTTAAAAAGCGAGAGGTCGAACCGCATCTCATTATTTACCGTCTACCACGCTCACTGGTTAGTCTGGATCCGCTTTGGAGGCACTTGAGGACCCCCGTCCTTCGTCGGGCTACTTTGATCCGGTTCAGACTCCGGTCCGCGAGAATCCACTCCTTTTTATTTGCCGTCCCCTCTCCGAATGCAGCGCTGTGATTGGACGGCGGCTGCTTGCTTGTCAGGAAGAAAGAGCTGCTGTGTTGAGGCCGAAAACTCAGACACAACCAGGACCTGGACGATACTGGAATACCTCCGTGGAAGGGATATGTACACTAGCGGACAGTCGGAAGGCAAGCCGTAACCAGCTGAGCTCCAGAGCGGCACCGGCCCAGTCTCCGTGCTCCTGTTGTCGAGGCCGCCGTCGTTTTTTTTTGTCCCCCCCCCCCGCCTCCTCTTGACTGTGTGCCGCTGCCTGCTGGTCACAGTAATCCGGACCCGCTGCTATTAATGAGACTGAGAGGAGACTGGAGCTGTTGTGTGTGTCGACGCAGCCACAAACCTGTCTGAGATTTAAGTCTCTATCTAGTCCGGAGGGGGGAAAAAATAACGGCTCCGCTGCCGTTGCTACAAACCGGGGCTAACGGCTGAAGCTGGCGGACCAGATAAACATCCCGATAAAGCTTCAACTATATGGAACAAGTAAGCGGCGGACTGTCGTCTCATTTTGCGCAAGAACTGTTATGACTGACTCATAGACACCAGTCTCCTTTTAAAACGGCACCGTGGGCTGTGCTACCAGGGGATTTACTTGATTAAGGCGTCCAGGAACCAGCAGTTTGAAGCCTCTCTGCATCAGGTGAGTGGCATCCGCAGTTATTTACGACCGACTAGCTCCGCGACCTTACCTCACCAGCCTCACTCGAGCTGCCTTAAACCGCTTGCCCCCCTCCTCCTCCTCCTCCTCCTCCTTCGATATTTTTGGCACGACTTGCGCGTTTTGCACTTGTTACCACAACCTTAAAAGTCATTGTTGTGAGATTTCCATATAATCCCGCGTCGTATACAGAGGCAGCGGCGCGGCAAATTTGGGTTTAACATTCAAACATACAGAAACCAGGGCAAAGGCGGTCCTTTTTAATCCTCCCCAAACAACACTAAATAGAGGAGCGGAGAGGATTAGCGGCACATGGGTTCGGTCAACCCGCCGCTGAGTTTAACACCAGGCGGGCTCTGACTCTTTTTAGGCGGAGAAATCTGGGTAGCTTGTGCTAAAATGATGTGTTTCTCGCAGCCTCTTTTTTAATTTTTTTGTATTTTTTTTTTTTTTTATATAAGTATGCCAATTGTTGTCCCCTTCTGGTCCCTCGCGCGTGCTGCAAGTGTGCACGCGGCTGCCTCGACAGCCGTACGTAACGCTGGCGCGAGCTCAGTGGCAACAGTTGCGCCGATAAACAGAGCTGCTATGTGTAGAAGAAGTGACCGTGATCGATAACCTCACCACAAAGCTAACGCGACGCTGTTGGAGAGCAAGAGGCTCGGGCTCACACGAGACGTGGCGTTACGTTACAAAAATATATATGAAACAAAGGCGACGCTGCTATAATCAGTCGCTATTAGGGCTGGGTACCGAACTTCGATAGTTTTAATACTGTCTAGCATCGATAAACGTCTCGTCATTTAATAGCAAAAGACACGCGACTTTTATACGCGTTGTTATTAATTGTGTTTAAATAGCCCAGGTTTATTTTTTATGTTCTAAAGCTGATTCGAGTGGG
>JAPQRN010000005.1:6716741-6732735 GCA_037367275.1 Coranthus polyacanthus | reverse complement strand
GGGATGCGAGCCGTGCTGAGATGTAAAATCGCAGAGCTGAAACCGACAACTTTAATTTAAAGCACGTTGTGGTAAATAGTGGCCCACAGTGGAGTTTTAAAGACGCCTGACGCAATGATGATAGTTTCCAGGAGAGAGAAGTCGATCGGCCGCTGCGATCCCCGCCCCTCTCCCAAATAATCTGACAAGGAAAATGCATTACAGCATGCATGCCTGAAAATGAACTGTCTTATGTTGGACTGAACATTTAGGTCAAAGTAATAAATGCTTAAATAAATAGATAAGTCTGAATCACTGAACATCAAACTCAGAGTAATAAAGCGAGAAACTAATGTAGAAAATCTAGGTGGGAGTGATTTTTATATGGAAAAAAAAAAAAAAAAAAAAACTTTTCCCTTAAAGTCAGTGATTCCAGTTGAGAAGCCTAACATTATCCATCAGCCACTATCGGTGCCAACTTCTGCCACTAGTTTGTAAAACGTCCTATCATACCCACTGGTTAATTGTCCACCTCTAGTAAATAGGTGTATATTTTATGTTACGAAACTATTGAACTTTGAGTGTTATAACAATGCGGAGGAGCTGAAAAGGGAAACTAAAAGATTTGCACCATACTGTGAAATGCAATTTTCTTTGTGTTAAAATGGTAAAAAAATTGGTATCAGAAATTAAAAAAGTACTGCTCAGGAAACCTGCATGTCAACTGCATAATTACTGCTTTAAATACAGGGTTCCTTTAAACCACATGCTACTTTCTGCCCAAACAATGCATTACAATACATTCCCACGTACATTTCTGAATATGCGACTCGGTGCGTTTCTGTGAAAACCATGTATTGTTCAGCTCTGTGAAAATCCATCTTTCACACTGTCCATTTGATTTTAAATGCAGTGTGTAACAGTGCAAGAAAGAGAGGGGGAACATTTACTTTGACCTTCAGTTTATCTTTTACAAAGGCTGTTTCCACCTGATGCTCCATCATCACAACAGCAGCAGCAGCACCTAATCAGTGATTCTCTTTTTTTCCAATTATTATCTCTAAATGTCAAAAATAATAACAAATACACAGTGTAGGCTCCCAGAATAGGGCTGCAACTAATCTGATCATATCCTTGATATTTAAATAATGTTTTGGTCTGTGTTTTTTGCAGGAAATCGTAAAACATGGCATTTGTATTTTGCACACAGTTTATGGTGATCTCTTTAGATTTCATGTGCACTACGGAAGACGGATATGTGTAGAAAACTCCCACAGAGGGGCTGATGCCATGCCTGTGAGTTTAAAGGTTAATTGATTGTATTAAAATAGCACTGAATCCATTTCTGTTTTAATCTAATCAATTTAAAGACTAATCTGTCCAGCTGTAACGCAGAACTCAGTGCGACCTCGTAGGGATTCAGTTCATTGTGATATGAAACAAAGAAAAGCAGCAAATTGTCAGACAATAATCACTGTTTTTGCCAAATCAATGGCATGAATGATTAATGAGTTTTCTGGAGATCAGCTAATTGTTTCAGCAATATTACCCCCATCAAACCATGCGTATTGACATCAAAACAATTATTAAGCTGTTGCTGCCATCAGACGGAATATCTCAACTGTGAGGATTTTTTGGGGGGGACGTTGCTTTTTTGAGTTTATTATTTTGAAGGCTTCACTAAGCTTGTGATGAAGAATTTTCTATCTCCTTCAATTTAGAGATAATGGTTCTCACACATCAAAGGTTTAGACAACACCAGGTCTCATTCAGCCTGACTCTGGTAAAAGTACTGATTCAACTTCTTTACTGCAGAAGAAGTGAAGGAAGTACTCAAAATATAAAAGTAAAAAGTAGGCCTTTTGAAGGACATTTCTACCGGCTGTTCCTGTGCAAAGCAAACTGAACCTCACCACATATTCATATAACATGAAGATTATTAAACCATTCTAAGGTCAAATGAAATAAAAGTCAATATACTGAAAATAATGAACATTAACTTGGCTCCAATGTGCAGATCAGAAGAAATGAAATCATTGTGATGCCTTTCTTCACAGTCCATTCTCCTTTTCATGTCGTTCGTCTTATTGCGTCTTTTATGTTGTTTTCATATTTATTTCATAAGTATTTGTGCTTTGTCACTTCTCATCTCTGTATTTAAATGTGGCATCTCGGTTCACCTCACCTCAGAGAGTTTGGCCTTTAGATTAAAAGTAAAGTTTCACCTTTTGTGTCAGTATCATGGAGACCACCAGAAGACAGATAGTAGCTCCTCTTGTCCCTGGAGACGTGTATCAGTATTATGTCTGTTTGTCTTCATTAATGAGCAGGGAAGCTGGCTCTCAAGGGGATATATGCTGGAACAGCAAACAAGCCTGTTGTGTCCACTGCTTCATTGATTTGCCCGTTCAGGCCCGGCGGCGTTAAACAGTCACATTTCAGGTGATGCGCTCATCACACTGTAATCACTGGAGATATTCTGGAAGTTAATGCCCCTCCGCTGGAGATAAGCCTCAAACGGCTGTATTATGACTGATGAAGCAGATAGGAGAACAGTTTGACCTCTGCACACAGTGAGGTGGAGTCCACGAATTGCTCATACTGCTGGATGTGTCCTACACAGCTTTAGTTATTTTTAGACACATTTTCAACTGCACAACACGTGGCATTTTTCAGTGTGCAGCATGTTACAGGATAAAAGTGTACATCACTGTCTTTGGACATGACTTTTAAACTTTATCTCGTAGGTAAATGGGCAAAATGTAAATAGTGCTTTTCTACCTTAATAGCACTCAAAGCACTCTACAATGTGTCACATTCACCCATTTGCACAATCGCACGCACATTCACACACCACTACGACTGAGTATCAAACGTCAATACTTTTATGGCGCCGACCAAATTGCTTAGATGCTGTGGAGTTTTGAAAAATGCCTGGTATCATTTGACACCAACTTTCAAGACCTAAGGAGTAAAGCTCATCAGCATCAGTGCGTGCAGCTCATATGATTGGCTTTAGACATTTTTATTAATGATATTATGTTAACTCACAGTGTGTAATCGCTCTAAATAAAAACAATAGTAAAAGATGTCAGATGCTGCAGATCCGCCGTTATTATGTTTGACAATCAAAGCCCTAAACATATAAAGTGTGTGACTGAACTTGTAGTTCTGGATGGAATGACCATAGAATCGTATTGTGAAGATGGTGGTATTTTCACGATATATCAGTGTCTCTTTTTTTTAATATTGTTTGTGGTTTATTCTACTGTGAGTCATGCACAGAATATAAAAACATTTTAATGTCAGGTATAATGAAGGTTTTTGTTACTGTAGGGTTTACGTGGCTCCACAAAATGATCCAATATGTGAAAGAATCAGTTCGCATACACCACCTTTTTAATGTGTTTCATCACAGTGGACTCAATTCAGTTTATTGCTCAAAAATCCTGTTTTGGCGTGCAGTGCCTCTCTTTCAGACTATATGCCTGCCTACCTGCTGGATGCTACCACACTGAAGAAAACATGATAAACAAGCCATTTGCTGGAGCTAATTGGAACTGTGTGATAGCGTGTCGCTCCCTGGATTTATTGTACCTACCAGATTCCTATCAGAGCACTTGAGGGATTCTATTTAAACAGGACAGTGAGGCTTGCACAGAATACAAGTATGTCATGTTACAGCCTCTGCACTAACTGCCTATTGGCACAATAACTGTTTTAAAATGTCACAAAAACCCACGTGCCGCCAGCTGCCCCTCATAAAGTCAGTGAGAGCATTTTATCAGCAATAGCCCAGTATATTTTTTTGTTTTCTTGCCTTTATGTTTTGGTCAGACTCCAGAATGAAAGAGTCGGTTGTTTGCTGGAAAACATGCATCGTGAGTCTGTTTGCATCTCTTCTTTCCGTCACTGTTCAGGAGACTGACAGAGTGAGGAGTCAATAAACAATCTATCATTAACTCGCTGTATGTTGCTGCTAGATTGAACCCTGTTTGTTTAGGTCCATTCCTTAGAAAAGGAATATAATGCATGAATGTATTTTTTTTTAAATTTATTATTTATTTGTTTTTAAGTTTTGATCAGATATAGTGTTTTCAGGGTTCTGTTTACTCATGGAATATAGATCCTTTTGGTCTCTCACTGTCTCTAATTATGTTTAGTGTTTAAAACTGTGTCTAACACGAGTGCAGCAACATAATAACATGATCCCTCACCACTTTCCCACCACTGCACCCTGCCACTGATAGTTTGTTAGAAAACAAATCCACGCTGGAGGTCTCTGTGGTGCTGGATTACTCCTTTGTTCTTTCACTTTTTAGAAAATTAGTCAAAGTCATTAGACATTGCTGAAAAAATGATACCTGACGGGTGTCTTTGAGCTGAAAATCCACGTGTTAGAGTCCTGTCTTGATAGGACATGCTAAGTGATTCTGACTTTAGACAGACAGTGTGAATGTTTCCCTCTGTCTTTTATAAAAACCCTCCTGCAGCTTCCTGAAACATACAGTCGACCTGTTCATTTCAATATGCCTGAATGCAGCATTTCTCGAAGAAGTGCATCAAGCAGTGCACTGAACTCAGGTGCATGAAGTGCAGAAATTTGGCTCATGATTGGAGGAAACGGCACAGAAGCATGATTCTGTTACTATTGGATAAGATGCCTCTACTCTCAATTCAGAGAAAATGCTTTAGATTGAGAATTTTTTTTTCTTCACCAGTGGCGTAAAGCCTGTGATCCCTGGATGATCTGCCCTATGATCTGTATCATATAACACACCACAAACCATAAATCATGAAGTGTGCAGAGACTTTTCTTTCTAATATTTCACAATTTCAGCCGTATAAGACAAATGCAGGAGATATATTTTTAATATATGTAAGGTTGTGCCAAAGTACACTCTGTGTGCATTACAACCCAACGTAAGGTGTGGGTCATTAAGTCTCGAGGCTATATTTTTAACTACTGGTATATACAAAATGATTCCAACTTATTGCCACTTTGGTTCTGAAAGTTTCTATTACTAGCCTATTTACAAGAAAGATTGAGATATTAGGCTGAATGACAGAGCACTGATAAGTTAATGACCTAACATTTACTCTCTGGTGACTCTGACAGACATTTTTGCCAGTGCAGTGCAGTTGGTTTTGCTTATTAACTTTATCCCTTACACAGTCTAGTGTGTAGATATGAACTTACCCATATTGGACAAACTCAGTAGTCTTGCACAGTCAGACTCATGGACATATTAAGACACTATATTATAGCCTATTTATTATATGTGTTAAGTTCTAACAACATGCTCATGTGGTGCCACACTTAGTTGCATGAGCAAACACTCAGTGAATCTTACGGTGTGTATAAGTGGTATATTTAAGTTCTCTTGCGGACATATTTTAAGTCATACAATATTCGCATCAAGGTCTGGCTCATATAGTGGCTTGGTGTGTCTCACTTTTAATGTGTGCTTTATTTGTTTAGCATATTTCCCACTTGACATTTTGGCTGCTGATATTTTTTATCTGCTGGACAATTACACATGATACTAGCTCGAAGCCGACAGATCCTTGCTAAATAAACCGTTTTTTCCATAGAGCTGATGAGGCGGTTGTTTGTGTCTTTGGGAGTGTTACTCCCTTCTCTTTAAGTGGCCGTGTGAGGCTCTTGGTCGCTGATAGGAAGTAGCTTATGTTGCTGTTTACATCAAGAAGCTTTGAAATTACTTGGGAGTTTGTTTATGGTGGAAAATAGGGCATCAGATACACAGATAGCCAACAGTCTGAAATTTCATTGATTGACATATTACTGCAGTGCATTTCTTTACAGGGTCATTTATTAATGTCAGAACTCTGTGCTGTAATGCCACTTCTGCAATTACCTCCTCCTCCTGTGTTGAACAACAAATACAAAACATGTCATTTCTCTACTGCTCCATTAGATGTCTCAGTGAAATAACGCCTCTTCTATGCCATTTCATCGCTGTGTTGAATAATTTGTGATGCAAATGATTTATTAAGGGAGCGTCGACATGCATTCTCAGCTAATAGTGGGAGGAAGACAGACTTGTGCATGTGTGCGCAATTCCACAATGATTGAGATTGATGAGACAGAACCATATGCATGGCTTTATAAATCAGATGAAAAGATTGTGAATGCACATTTCTGCCTTTGTACATAGAGTTTGTTTTGTTTTCTCTGGTCTGAGTCAGTTGATCAGTTTGTAAACATGGAGTGTGTTCTCCTTGGTTCAGTTTGTTTCCCACAGTAATTAATCCAAGTGAACTGAAATGCATCACTGTAAACCACATGTGAGCACTGACTGTGCTTACGATGTGTCTGAGGACAGAGAAGGAAAGTTAAGGAAGGAGGTGCAGTGTTCAAGACTAGTACAGATTTCTGTGAGAGAAACATTGTCAGCTACTATTGCATGAGCTTCCTGTGCTCTGCCGCATCCCAGAATGCAAAGCAGATCTGACTACAGTTTTGCACTACAGTTCAATTCAAAACAGACTAAAGGCTGCAAACACCCTTAGTTATGGGTCTGTGTGCAGTTTTAGGAAATCCTCCATTGCTGCTCAGGTTGTAGTTTTCCTTGTTACTGTATTCACTCTGTATCACTCTTGGCTCTTCGGAAACTGTAGTCTTCTTTTAGTTACAAACCAGTACTGTGTGTTCTGGGCACAGCCACACTGTGTCTGTCTCGTGCACACTGATAAAACACTTGGAGTGCTACCAGGAGAGCTACAGTACTCCTTTTTCCACATTATTTATATTTAGCTTAATCAGCATCACATAAAAGTGCAATATCAATCGTTTGTATTAATTGCTTTTTATGTCAAATGTGCAAACGGATCGAAATGAGCGTACCTTAAAAAAATAACACTTTCCTCGACTGATTCGGTTGTCTACATCCATGTTACATGAACATGATTTCTTTGTAGAGGACTGGGGTTTGATTTTCAGTGAAAAATTGCCGGGGGGGGGGCAAGAGAATATGACCACAGCAGTTATGAATATGTGTGTCGAGCCAAATTCTTTGATGTTTCATTCAGCTGATAATGTGTTGACATATCATAAGTCTTTTATTTTAATAAAAATAATTACAATTACATGAGCATTTTAATGAAAAGTGAAAACCTCTAAATGGACTTGAACCCCAGTCCTACAAGCAGGAAGCCGAGTGCTTATCCACATGACCACAGATGAGACGCTATGCAGGAGCCCTACATCAGCTATGCAGGAGCCCTACATCAGCTATGCAGGAGCCCTACATCAGCTATGCAGGAGCCCTACATCAGCTATGCAGGAGCCCTACATCAGCTATGCAGCCGAGTAGACAAGTGGCGTTTGGTTTCATATTCCGTTAAATTACAGTCCCTGTGTAAAACGCAGAGGTGTGTTTTTTTCAGAGTAACGGGCTGAAAAAGACAAAACTGTGTCTACAGGATCAGCATAATGATACTAATCTAAGCATTTCAGAGACATTCTTGCTAAAATTAATATGTTTAATATTATGTTGAAATAGCTCTCTTATAACATGTAATGTAATTTTAGGTCATTTTAGGTAATATAAAACAGAACGACGAGTACACAAAGCTTCATAAATCAGATGAAAACGATGTGTATGCGCCTTTCTGTCTTTTTAAATGGGTAGTTTATGTGACGCTTACATTTTTTTTCCCCAGTTAAAAAAGGTTTAAATCCATAGAAAGATACCATATATATTATAAATTAAAATTCCAGATATCATGTGGTGCAACCATCTGGGCATGGCTGCTGTTTTGAAAACATCTTTGAAATGACTCTAAATCTATTCAAATTGATTTTCTTTGTGTGTATTTATAGTATGCTTGAATTATACTGTATTTTTTTTCAATCCTTCTTTTCAGTTTTATGTTATTAACAGGAAAAAATAGGTCTACATTTAAGAAGGTGACTGTGACCTTTTTATAGAACAGAAAAATTAGATCACATTTACAGAAACTCACAAGAAATGTGAATACTTTGTTTCTCAACACTTTATTTTACTATATTAATGTTACGTATGTCAAAGAAGTTAATATATTTTAAGATAAATCACGGTCACACTGCATGACATTTTTAAGGCCACAGCAAATTAATCTGGATGAAAAAACACTAAAATCATTCAATTAAAAATTTTGTCATGAATTTAGGTGTACACAACATTCTTAATTGCAAACAGATATTCTTCTTTTTTGTATTTTAAAATCGGCCTGTTGAAAAGCCTGCTTTGCTGCTTGTGGTTAATCCTGTTACTGTCTTCAACTGATAACGTAGCCTTTATTTAGCTACAAACCAGCACTCCTGTGTGTTGTGGGCGCAGCTACACTGTCTGTGTGTGTCCTGCACAGTAATAAAACACCTCGAGTGCCGCCAGAGGAGTTGCAGCACTCGCTATTTTATTCCACTATTGATATTTAGCTTAATTTACATCACTTAAAAGTGCTAAATGGAACAACACTAAAACTCGTGCTTTAAAGAGGTTGGTGGCAGAAAGAAACAACTTATGTGTGACTGTGTTGTTGTTTTGTTTTTTAGGTTAGATGAACATCTCAAGGTTCATTAGGACAATTATAAAGACATTTACGTAACATGCTGTTTTCAGAAAAAGGTACTATTTGCACCAAAATGGGTGAAGAGGCAAATTGCATATCAGCTCTGTAACGGTAAATGTTGGTTTGATACACCAGAGTATGTGAGCAGTTTTCTTGGCTGTGTGGCTGCTGTGTGGTGTCTCCTCTCTCGCTTGTAAAGACAGTGAATGTAGAGATGTCCGTTTTGTGCAGAGAGGTGACTGCTCAGTGGCCTGAAGAGAGGCTGCTGAAATAACCTTTGACATTCACACAGTGAATGGAATGACCACTCTGTTTCCATTCTCGGTGTGTGGTGGGCACTCATGTGGGAGAATCCAGAGGCTGGTTACCGGAGGAGGCTACACGGCTGGTTACCACCAACATTTTTCTGCCTCATGCAAGAGTGAGGTATCTGGATATGAGCCATCACAGAGGCTGAACTCTGGCCCTGTCTATGACATGTGTTGATCTGGAACACTTGTTGTGGGTTGTTATACCTGTTACACACTGACTGTTGTACCTAATGACTTACATATTTTCTCTAAAACTCACAGTCAAAAATGGTGAAATATGCAAAATAAATTTTTTTGGAACTAGACTGGTTTTTGCCCTAGAGTAACAACCTTGGTGTCAAATGATTATTTGGAACATTTTATTTTGTCCTTTGTTTGAGCGTTATTTAACTGCGGTTTTTGATCACCTAGTGTCATTTGGATAAAACATCGTAACTATGAGTTTATATACTCTTGTCAGGTATGAGTTTCTAAGTCAATATCCAACATTTGATGATAATACACTCCTAGGGGCCACTTAGTATTTTTTTTTTTTTTTAAATAAAGATACTTGCGTTGACGCCATATCCCCCCACATTATATGCCGGGAGGATAATTGCCATGTCTGTCCATCTATCTGTCATCATTTTGTTTCTGGAACATAACTGAAAAACTGTTCCATATTTTTTCACCGAACTTGCTACAGTTTATCATTTATGTGTTGGAGTCGTGCTTTTTGCAGTTTTTGTCAGCTGTTTTTCCATGTTGTCCATCTGTCTGTCATCATTTCTTTTCCGGAGCTGAACCACAAAACCATTCTATATTTTCCTTGTAAACTACTCAAGGAACTACTCGACTCCTCTGCTGTCAGTGGGCAAAGTCAGTGAAACTAAGCTGACGTCAGTAACAAGTACCACTTTTAGATTTTGTTGGGGCTGGGGGATATGCCATCCTCGGCATGGTTCTGATCTTAACTCTGATCTTCTAACATTTCTAAAGCCCAAGTCAAGAGAAGATAATCTGAGCCCCAGCCCCTTCCTTTCAGTTTCCACCCATGCCGTCTGATGAATGAAACTCTGAATGTTCTGCAATGCAAAGTGCCTTCATGTGAAAAAAGAGTCCTTATGGACATTATGACAATGTATGAAGCCTGTGTTCCTGCCATAGATTTGTACTGTAGATCCAATCTGTTTTTTTTTTCCCCATTTCACAAATACCCAACATTATTGCTGATGTTTTTTCATCTACTCCTAACTTAGAATTAAATGAAATACTGCATTATTCATAGCCTCTGTTCAGCATGAATGAAAAGCAGCTGCCTTTCACTGAACTAATGTAGTCTCAGGGTTTACCTCAGAATCTTGCGTTTAGTGTATTTAATCATTATTTTTTCAGTGAGAAAAAAAGAGGATCCCCTACATAAGGTGTGTTTCATCCAGCTGTTTTTTATTCACATTTGCACATGAATAAAACCATGGAATGGAAATGTTGAAAATTTGGAGGAAAAAGAAAACCTTGAAATAAAGTTTTTTTTTTTAACTAGGGAGCGTCGGGCTTTAGTTGCTGGTTTTCTTTTCAATTTAATATGTTGACATTCAGTTTCAGAGCTTCTGTAATACTTTATGTTATATTTAGGTTATGGATTAAATTGTATGAAAAAACAATGGGCTCAAAGGGTTGGTGATAGTCAGAAAGTATTTTGATAACAATTTGTGATTGCACACTAATGGTATTATCACATGCTTAAACACACTAGCAGCTAATGAACCAATCACAGCCATGTAGCAAATCAATCAGTCACAGCAGAGTAGAGCATCCCTCCGGCCAATCCATTCCTCTGGCCTTATAACCTGACAGACAGTGGAGAGCCTCCTCTGTGTGTTCTTAAGGTAACTTCACTTATTGACCACAGAGTAGAGCAACATGAGGACAGAAGGCTACTCTGCTCTCATATCCCATCATGCCAGTTAGCTGATCATTAGGCATATTAAATGAATATTGTATTGACTGCTCCGTGTCGAGCTGAAGGACTTCATTAAATGTTGTTGACATTTCTGAAGACAAATGGAAATGGTTTGAAAAGCTTTGGGCACGCAGTGACTCCCAGGTGGCTCAGTTTATCTGCTAGATTTAACTGATAAAGACAGATATTTTAATAGCAATGAGTCGTGATGAATGTTATGACAGAGCGGTGCCGTTTGAATGCAGATATATGGATTTAGGCCCGTCAGGCACCGAGATGCACCTGGACCAGAGAATTGGCAAGCCAAATGTTGGATAAACAAATTAGCTCATTTTGAATTTGGACAGAAGGCTAACGGGGAGCTGCACCGCACTCAGCCAGAGCATCAGTAAATATGGAGCAGGGTCAGCTGCAAGGGAAGATACAGCCCAGTTAACATGGCTAACCCTGAACACTGGCCAACATCTAAGTCCCATGGTGCTCTGCCTGTGCTCATTTCTTCTGCAGGGCACCATGGGTAGTTTAGGATTGGAACTAAATTTGCAGTGATTTTCAGTGTTATTAATTGTCAGTGCTTTGTGGTTGATTTTTACCATCATGAGTTGAGATGCAAACAGGGACTAAAATGAACACCTGCTAAGCACCAAATGTGGGTACATTTTGGGTTTGACGGATAAATAAATTGGGGTCACCGTGTGTTCAACTAATATGACCCTCACTGTAGCGATGTATCCCATGTCTCCTGTTAACCATGACCCTGATGAAGTTTTATACAGGGCAAATAACACATATCAACCCACTATTACACTGGTGGCAGTGACTTTTTGACAACCCTTCTTTTGAGTTTTGCAGCAGAATTAACAATCTTCCTCTGAGTTTTCCATATCCCACAGACACAGTAAAACACAATGAATGTGTTTAGAGACTGTCAAAGCTTCGGTGCGGACACTGAGGTTTGAGATGCTCATGGCTAAAGCTCTGACAGCCGTTCCTGCTACACTGAACAGTGATTCATTGTTAGTAATTTAAAAATTAAATTGAAATTGAAAAAGTTCAGAATAATAGCTGTAAATCTTATCGATTCACCATAGTGCTGTATTGACATCGTGAGGTAATTTTTAGTCACAAGTAAAAACTATTTTTGGCAGGTATAAATTTTCTCAGTTCTTGATCCTTCCACCAAGTTTCACCAAGAAACAGTTGTTTTTTGTGTGATTCTGCTGACAAACTGTGATACATTAAAATTAGAATGATTGAGGTGTCAATTCTCAGGTTTTAAACTTTGTCACCGAATTAATCGCGACAAAGAGGGAACATCTAGACTGTGAATAGTTTACTGAAACATTCACACTAATAAATAATGCAAACAACTCCTGGGAGCTGGACTAACACAGTGTTGGTTTTAGTCTTTTCACAAGTTGGTTTAAAATAAAAACGGACCAAGGCCATTCTTATCCATGCAGAGCACACCCTGCATAACCCCTAAATGTGAAGTCCCAATCAAGCAATATGCTGAACCCACTTCCTCTTGTCCTGAGGTACTGAGCTGCACTAATAATTCTAATGATTTTCTCAGTCCCTGACTCATACATGTGTGACGGTTGTTTGTTGCAGGATGCCAAGAAACACTTATCTGAAATTGAAAAATAAGAACAATAATTGGTTGCATCTTCTTTTACACATGAACTTGATTAGGTAAAATTGGGTGCATAACTTGAAGTTTAGTCTTGAAATCAATAAAAAAAAAAAAGAAAAAAGCTACAAGATTGCTATGGAGTCTGAGGTCTGTGAATCCATGTGGCACTTCTGATATGTTTCAGCCAGTGCAATAGTCCATGGGTCATTTTTCAACATCATAAGATCTACCAGCGCCTAAACACTGTATAGGTCTTATGCTCTCTTGTACACAATGTACTGTACAGTGAATACACACCTCTTCATTTCAGATTATCTGTAGATTACCTTAATGTGATCTTTGGTGTTCAGAGGAGGTAGCTAGTTTCTCAGTCAGGTGTGTAGTACTTGTTAAGTCTCAGGCCAACCCTGTCTCCAAATATGTTTTGTTAGAAATGTGACACCACCCGTATTATATTTTATTTCAACATAATAAATAAATGTTGTTAATTAACCTACTTTCACCATGATAACTGCTGTCACAAACTATCGGTATCTGCAGAACTTGACTCCGATAGTGGCCGATGTCAGGTTGATATCAGGCTTCTCAACTGGAATTACTGACTTTGAGGAAACTAAAAAATATGGCTAGATTTACTACACCAGTTTTTTTTTTTTTAACTGTTATTTTGATATTGATGATCCAGATTTGTTTAAAGTGTAATGAAAGTGGACTAACAAAGATGCATTCTCACTGACTGTAAATGTAATTGGTTGCGTTTTAGTTCAGTTTATGTAATGTGTCATTTTAAACCATCCGTCTGTCTCAGGTGTTCCTCAGGTCCTGTGTGCCTTGGCACTTTACGTCACTGCCAAGGGCATGTGCTATTGATTTCTGCAGAGGAGGCTAGATATTGAACCAGTGGGACATCAATTGAAAACCACTAAGCCCAGCTGACACCCAGCTGTAGGCCTGAAGAGCTTTCTGCCTGCTTCTGATGGGCTTGTTCCACTCTTTAAGTTTGCTCTTCGGCTTCTGTTCCACTGACACAGTGGTATGTTTTTCTCTGTATTTAGCTCGCACTGCTTGGTACAGGTAGCATGTCCTGTTACAGCACTAGAACTTTTCTGCTCCCAAGTGCGTGGCATGCAGGTTTCTGAATGCTGAGGGCTGCACTGGATTCCTCATTTCATGGAAATGCACAAGTGTGCTCTACAATATAGACTCAAAGCCATAGTGAACCCTAAAAGAAGACCTCAGTCCTGCTGTCCCACAGCTCCACAAGCTGCTCCCAGACCACAACACACAGAAATGGCCTTTAATAAATGCAGGAATACTTTTCAGCAAACTGGGATGTACACTGTTGCCAACCACTTCCAAGACAAAAGTGCTTCTACCTATACCAGATGGCCGTAGTAAAAGGTGTGGAGAAAAGCTTGCTGTCATAAGCCGAGCTTCCATGAAATTGACACATTTTTGAATTACTGCAAAAGAGTAAAAAAAGAGCAGTTCAACTAGAAGGAGTCACATAATACCCGCTGCACCAAAACTTCTGCCCAGCCTTCATTTTTTGGCCTCTTGTTCTTTTTAGCGTATCATGGCTTTTGTAGCTCAGTCCACATTTTCACCTGTGTTGTCCCTGGTCCTGAGGTCATTAATGTGAAGAGTGCAAAGTCATGTACTGTTTCCAGATGGCACACAATGTTTCCCCTGTATTGCTGATGTTGGTTTAAAAAAACAGCCTGCCGACCATGCTGAATTTACCGGTTCAGAGCGACGACAAATTGTGGAAATCAGTTGGGTCATGCCATTTTTGAAAATAAACTTCCTTACCAGAATGGTGTTACAGATGATTTTGAAGTAGTTTATTAAAATCGCAACATTCCTCTTTTAACACCTCCTTGGTCTGTAGTGCCATGCTGTTTCCACTGAAAAACTAATGTAAAACCAGTGTTTACAAGTAACGAGAGAGCTGCGCTGCAGACTTTTTACATTGAGTGTGATGTTCAGTTCTATCCGATCAGTTTTCCATAATGCATTTTTGGTGACGCCGAGACAGTATCGGCAAATGAATCATCTATCAGCTTTTTCTTGCTCCAAACTATCGTTACTGTATCATCCTTTGGAAATCCTCTATTTTGTAGTATAGTTAAGTCACATCTGAAGTTTATCAGCAAAAGTCAAATATGTCCGACACTGCACTATTAAGTTGTTCTTGGACTTCTATGTACATTACTACATTACCAAATTGTAAGTAAAAAGAATGTTACCCAAATGCTCCAAATGTACCCAAATTCATTGCATTAGCAGAGAGAGATCTTAAAAACCCAAATGAACTGTAATTCTCCTAAGACTCCTGAACACGGCTATCAGGGGAAGGACAAAAGCACCGTGAAAGGAAAATTATGCAATTTGGATCACTGCTAATTTATTTAACAAAGATTTTTATTTTTACATTTGTGTAAAAGGTTTTTACCCAACACAAAGCTGCACACCTCGAGAGAGAACAGAGAAATCACCAGCATGTGTTTGCCTTGATAAAAAAGGGTCTTTTGACAGAGTAGCAGGGGATAGGCTTTACAAACAGACAGGAACGGAGCTCTGTGTTTTATGTTGCTTAAAGAATACCTTGATATTATCTGACTGAGGAGAATAAGGACTCTAAAAATACCGGTTTTCCCCAAATGAATTCAAAAGAAGAGAGAAATTGTTGAATATCTGTCTGATATTAAAATGAGGACCAGTAGAATGTCCCCTACAGTCACGCCTTTTGTTAGGTCTTGTAATACATACACAACTAACTCAATAAACTCAAATGAGTCAAATAAAGAGCTGTTCAGCCCTGCCCTGCATTAGGAAGTGCTGATTGGCATTGCTGTTTGATATGAGCGGTTCTCTGTTCGCTTGTATCTTGCTTTCATCCAGTGTTAGAAGTTATTCTGAAAGATACCTCATCGCCACTGAACAGAACCCTTCAGAAAGGCCCTTAAACACTAATGGTGTGAAGAAACCAGATGGTTATTTTTGTTTTTAGGCTATTCTTTATGGTCAGAACATGACAAACACTTTCCAAGCAGTGGAACATTTCAGCGATCTAGAGGTAGAACATTCAAAACAATTCTAATGATAAAATACACATTAGAAAAATTAAGGAAAGCAAACATTGAAATAAGTGTTTTAGCAAACAATTTGAATAAAGTCAACCCAAAAGACCAGCGAAAATGGCTGTCATGATAAGAATAATTATCGTGATGTAAAATATAAGCACATATGTATACAAGTATTTCAAGCGAAAGCTGGATTAGCATTTGGTTTAAACACAGCATACAGCTTTAAAAGTTCTGTTAAAAATGGCTCAGGCTCCTCAGAAAAATGCAACGGTTGTTTAAGTTGGGAAAAATACAAATTTCAATGACTAATCTGAGCATTTTCCTTGATAATCAAATAAGTAGACTCAATGCTGAAATCATATTCGCAAATCGCAATATTGCTTGCAATATTGCTCACAGTAATTGCAATGTGACTTTTTCACCAAATAGTGTAGCCCTACTTTTAAGTCTGGGTCTTGGG
>JAPQRN010000005.1:6682727-6702410 GCA_037367275.1 Coranthus polyacanthus | reverse complement strand
CCAGAATGGACAATGTTTATTGTGGCCACTTGAGGGTGAGGGGGGATTCAGTTGTTTGCACTCTGCAACTTCACCAATAAATGTCGCTAAATATCACACACTGAGCCTTTACAATGACAAACACCATTTTGGTCAAACATACAATGAAAAAGAAATACAAGAATGAATTTGTAATTTAAATGATTTTCAACTATTGGATGACAAAATGTATACAGAATGAACAACAGCATCAGTACACACCAGTCCTTCCCCTAAAACCATGTCAGAATTTTGAAGAAACAAATTTCCTGCAGACAAAGTCACCCTTCCCTGGGTGTTTTTCTGGAAGTTGTATATTAATGAATTACTGAGGCCTGTCCAAAGTTGATTACTTCCTCCAGACAATATAGTTCACAAGTTCTTGGAGCCATTTTAATGACTTTGACTTCAGGATTGAAATACTGCAGTATTGCCATTATTAATTATGATTAAATTGACAATTTTGACTGGAGGTCACAGTCACTGGAGACTATATATATGAATAAGCTCCCATAATGCAATAGTCACCAAGGTCTGCAAAGTAATTATTCGATTTGGCAGTGAATTCCCGGCGGTGGGGAGTAGTCTCTGGATGTGTGATAAGTAGTGAAAGGACCTGGCTGCAGGGAGCATCAGCTGTAGGTGAGGCCTGAGTCTGTCAGACAGGAACAATGTGCTCCTCTGCCTTGCTCTCTCTTCATCTCCAAACTCTTCTTCTCTTTCAATGTTTGTCTCCCCCCCCCCCTCTTTCTCTCTCTCTCCTGTGTTTATCTCTCTGACAGAGTGAGACAGACGGTGAATCCCTTGGGTCTTTAGTGCTTTGTTTGGATGAGTTGCCATACAGAACAAACTTGCAGAGAGAATAAGGTCACATCGACTAAAAGGGCCAAATGTATGCATTACTGTAATTAACAGCACTGTATGATCATTGCAGTCACGACACTCATCATTTCATTTCCAAATCACAGATGTAGATAAAACGTATTATTATTTTATTCTCATGATTGCCATGATCACACAGTGTTGTTAAATAATAATTAACAGCGCTAATAAGTAAGGGTTAATAATAAGTTTTAAAATTAGCATGATTATCCCGCTCATAGATTTGAGTCAACGTGTGGATACATCTTTCCACACTCTTGGATAGTCTGGAACAACATTTTTGACATGAGCTTCATTCAAAACCATTCTGGACATGGATATTTATTATTTATATCTTGAGAAATTGTTGTATATATTCCAGCTAAGACTTGTCTTGTTGATTTGACTGTTATCTGTTTGAAATAAACAAAAACTAAACTAAACAACTTTTTGATGGACTAAAACTAATTAGGCCTTATAACCAACATCAGTGTTGAGCTTTACTAATGCTCTGAGGCTGAAATCCCTGCACGCAGGTTGCACGACCCTGAATACTGCAATTAAACTCTAGTGCACACCAAATCTTAAAACGAGAAAGTCAACCAAACAAATAATTTGAATCACTGCCAGAGGATTCAGTGTTGACGCTGTGTGTGGTGAGTAGTCGGGTAAAAATGAGGGCAAATGTTGAGAAATTAGGTCGTCAGGTTCCTACGTCTAACTGAATATGAATATTTATCCATGAATATTTGCATGGAAAACACATAAAATCACTTCAGTGTTTAAAATATTCATTAAGAAACAAGTCTTGCACAAAAAAGTCAGAAAACTTGAATGTACGGTACCCACGCTGGCACATTCTGGTGGATTAGAGTACAGACTGTTCAGTACATCTCGATCAACTTCTGTGGTGGTTAAAATAAATACTTATACACAAATACATAATGTTGCAGACATCTCTCTGTGTATTTTGTGAACTTGCAGTGTAGCAGATAAAGTCACCGACTAAAACCTCACCACTTTGTTTAGTAAAACGGTGGAAATATAAGAGCTTAGATGAAATTTTAGACAATGTAATGTGGGGGAAGGAGTTGAGGAAAAGACTCAGCATAAAACATAAAAATTCTACTACATTTACACAGCATTGGATGGTTTGTTATTGTGCAAATAAACCAAACTTTCTCAAAATGTTCTCATTTTTTAGTTAATATTTAGCTAAAACTTTATATCAGTCCACCTACAGACAGGTTGCAGAGTATTTGCAACATTGCAACGGCTTATTAGTCGAAATTCAGCTGTCGTTAGATAAAGTCTATAGATAATCTCTTGAACATCACTGACTTATTCACACTTTCAAGTTTGAATTATGAGAAAAATGATCTATATTTGTATTAGGGTCCAACCAGTGCAAATCCTCCCTTTTCTTCTCCTGAAAGAGAAACATTCTGACAAAACTATGCACAAGCACAGGATTGGCCAAAAGGCTGGGTCCTGGACATGAGTGTGTCAAAATGGCTCACTGCCCCCCACCCCCTACATAATTTCAAACATTAAACCCCTGCATGAGGTTTAAACTAGACGTACCAAATTTGGTCGGCACATGTCAGTTCCAGACTCACAAAAAGCCTTATCCTACACCCAACAGGAAGGCTGCCATTATATATGTGCATGTTTTGCCCCGGACAGTGGGCACAGGGAGTAATATTTAACTCCTTTGAGCAACATAGGATAAGAGGCCAGGCCTAAAGACATCTACCCATGGGCAATAAAACCCCTCGACTGTGGCCTGCTCCAACGTGCACGGAAGTGTGAAGTTATAAATTGCATATAATAGTGAACATGAGCTGCTGATATGTTGCAAATGCTTTAAACTTTCTATAGGTGACCTATCCAAATAAAGTGTTAACAACATTTCTTGGTGCAAGCTCATTTTCCAGAACATTTAAAAAAATTGATGCTTTTAAAAAAACATTTTAACATTTTACCTCAACAGAGGTACAAGTGAACCTGCGGAATATTTTTTATAGCCACCATCTGGAATGTAAAAAAAAACATATTAAAGCATAAAGCATTGCATTAATGTCTACCAATGGCAAGTGGAAAAAGGGCGAGCTATTTGGTTCAATCTTGTCCGTCTGCCGGTACCGTCTCCAAAAACCAGCCCCCATAATGCTTTACACTGAGGCACATTTCAAAACAGTGTTTTTCATCTTCACCCTCCAATTTTATCAGTGTATAAGCTCTGCTGTTAAAGCCACTTTTATTCAAGTCTTGTCCCACTTTCTCATATGAGAAAGCATAATCCATGCTTCCATCTCATCATGTCCAGATTACGGGTAAGGCTGCTGCAGTGGAACGGTTTTTAACGCCAATGGAAGTTCTCCCTGAACGCTGCCAAATACTGTGCTGCCAACTTTTAAAAGGCTTCCCTTGAGTTAGACTAATGCTTTGACACTTTGAATTTTGGCTTTATATTCAAATTTTAATTCTGTGTGGTCTTTAGACATTGCTATTTCTCTTAATGACCACTTCAGGGTAGACAGCCTAACAAGTATGCATTAGTGAATGAATAATAAATGGATGAATTGAGAGTATTAGCTTGAATTACTCTTGTGCATCTTAGAAAACAAATCACAGTTGGCCCCAGAAAACCTGATTAGTGGCTCCTTTTAGCAAAAAACACATTCCATATTTCATTCAAATTGGCAGTAATGAAAACTTAAAAAAAATGCATGATTTATTTGAAATATTTGAATGAAATAAGCACACTCCTTGGTTATTCCCAAAGCCCAATATGCAAATATTGTTTAGTCCCCATTAATCACATTGCCTGTTCTTTACTTCATTACTTTGACCTTCTGCTGAATTAATTTAAGTTCCCTTGAAGGCGTCGTACCTTGTGGATGATGCTTTTGTAAATGGACAACAGTCTTTCTTATTCATAGGAAAAGAGATTCCCTCCTCAGGGTTTCCCTCAGAATTGATGTTCTTGCATTCGCAGCATGATTGAACCTAGAGAACTACAGAAGACAGAAGTAAAAGCCAAGTTTTCTTTGAATACCCACACAAGGCAATGCTTTGTCTTAACTAAAGAAAGGAATCACATCTTTTCCATATTTTACGGTTCATCTGTAGGGCCCTCATGAAACTTTAAGGATTATTATTTGTATTCTATTCTTCCCAAAGATTTTTGAGGGGCTAAACATAACTCAACAGCTCACAAACCTTTGCATATATGTCAGTATTGGTGTGGCAAAATGGTTCATTAGTGCCCCCTGGAAAAGTTGAACAAACCCGTGGTTTCATCCAGACATAGCACATTTGATAGGCGTGTCGATGCGTGTCAGGTTCAAAGCATCATGGATCCTTACATCCGTACGTGCATAATTTTGATATGAATATGACATGTTTGCCTATTTTAGCTATAGTATTTTAGATCATACTGATGAAATTTTGAGGCTGCTCAGGTTAGGTTCTAGAAAGACGTCATTAAAGACCTTGGCAATGAAAAGTTATCAAAATGATGCCTTTTTGTTGGACTGTTTTGTCATAGTGTTGTGCCAAGGAATGGAGTAAATGTGTCTCCTACAGTATTTAATAAATCCAGCACCCGCATTTGGTTTCACCTAAACCTAAAAAATATTTGGTAGGTCCAGACTTAAAAAAAAAAGCCTCTTGGACCCAATGACCAACAGGAAATCTGTCAACTTTTGCCCCTTTTTTTTGCCATTTCCTACAGTTGTTTTGCCATCTAACAATAATTAGTGGTTGTTGTCCAGCACCCAACAGCAGACACAGGAAATGATAATATCCACTTAGAGGCCAGGCCTGAAGACTTCTATTTTCATAAAACACAAAGGTGTGAGGACCTGATCATCGCTGCTTACAGCTTTCATCTCTCTGTTTATTTACTGCAGTTCAGCGATGACTACAGTTTTTTAAAGTAGGACATATGTTAACAGAAACTACGATGCCACAGTTTCAGTGAATTTCTTTGTGGAAGAAACTCTATTACTTAACTGTTTATTGATGATCGCCATTGAACTTGCCAACATTATCAGACAGTCTTACATTTTGTAAGATTTGACTCACAGGAGTCAAATTTTTTTATGCAAATTGAATCAGTCTGGAACAAAGAGTTTGAATTACAATAATCAGCTACTGTGTTCATGAGTAATTGCCTAATTGCATAATTTCTCTTTCTAATAGTCATGTGAATTGATTTTTCTTTCCATTACAACCTTTCTTTCTCATGAAACCCATATTTCTAATGTGTTTATGCCTAATCTCAGAGCTCAAGAGCTATAACATTATGAGAGTGTCATCTGGATGGTGTGAGGTGGTCATAAAACTCCGTCTCAGCTGTCCTAAGTCAGTCTTCTTCTCGTATTGACATTAAAATTTTTAGTCTTGTCTCATGCAAATAGTGAATTTCAGTGTTGTGAATATTCTCTACAACAAATAGATTCTCTCTCTCTCCCACACCAAACAGGAAATGGCAAACTGTTCTAAATTAAATCCCTGGTGTCAAATTTTGGATTGAAGCAGAAATAGAACATCCATATCCAGTTCGATTTGTTCTGTCTGCAGAAAAGTGATGGGAGTGGTGAAGACTGATGATGAGGAACAGAGACAGTAGTTTACTTCGTTCCTTTTTGCTTTTCTTCCTCTGTGGTTAAACCAATGGTATCTATACCCCACCCCCTTCAGACATGACTGTTGACTCATGTAAATTTCTTGTTACATCTCCAGTATTTTTGACTTTTCCTTCTCTGGAGTTAAGAGCCCAGGCCTCAAATGAATATTCACTAAATCCTCAGTGATTTAACCTGATTCTTACTGTTCTGTGGAGATCACGCTTAAACCTGCAAGATTCCCAGTCCTCGCAAAATCTTTTAGTCTGTGATTAAAAACTCTTATCTTTAGATGTGAGAGGGGGGTTACACAAAATCTTCCCAAAGTCTTCAAGTAAATCCAGCAAAATACACCAAACTAAACTTTATTTCAGTGCCTACACCTCCTGTTTCACTGTTCTTCTTTATGCAGTGAAGAAAGAAACGCACCCTGCACTTACATGCATGATTCAGAAAACAGCAACTCCAGCAATTTGTGCACTTTTTAATAAATAGGCTGTGTCTGTCCCGGTCACATTTGCGCATGTAAAACAGGCACATAAGCTGCAGTCAATTTGTAATCCTAAATTTTGAAAGGTTTGAGCTGTTCCTCAGGCTGCTTACTTGGCTCATTTACCAGGCAGTCTTTTCTGGAAGAAGGAAAATACATCCAGACAGATGTTGGAAGGCCCAAAGGTGACCTTTATAACCCCCGTCAACAAGGCAATGATTGATACACTTCTATGTTGATGTATGCCTGAGACAGCAAAGGCTCAGGATATTTGTGTAAAAAAAAAAGAAATAAAAAAAAAGAAAGACAAATAGATCTACTGATTCAACTTTTACTGCAGCAAAAGTGAAAACCCACAGGCTCTGAAATGTACTGAAAGTATAAATGTGGACCTTTTTTTTGAAGGACATTTTACTGGCTGAACATCACGTCGTATTAATATAATGTGAAGACTATTGAACCATTTTAATCAGTTCTTATTGTCAGGAACAGAACTCAAAAACATTATGATGCCTTTCCTCCACAGTCCAGTCGATTGCATTCATTTTGAGTGTATGCTGGGTTTCACAACATAAAATAAACAAAGGGAACAAAATGAGCACTGAATTTCTTGTTGTTGCACCATTTACGTCATTTCTTGTTCCTTTAACTTTTACTTTGTTTTCGTCTTGTGTCTCATTGCGTGTTTTTCATCGTTTTTGTTTGGTGTCTTTTATGTCGTTTTGATGTTACATCGTTTGTCTTTTACAGTCTTTTCAACTTGTTACGTCTTTTGCGGTGCTTTCATCTTGTTGTGTCTACTGCATAGTTTGGACTTGTCATATATTGTTATGTCTTTTACATCATTTTTGTCTTATGTCTTTTGGGTTGTTTCGTCATCTCTGCGTTATTGTTCCATTCATTTAGTTTGAAATCGGTCTCGATGGAAGGCATGCAATGATGCAAAGTAAACATAATAAATAAATTAAATGCATTAAAGCCAAAGTAACGAGCCTGTCGTGAAAATGAAAGAGGTAGAAAATCGAGATATTTGTGTTAAAATGTATATGTAAATGTACAGAGTAAAAGTAAAAAGTTTTCAGAAGATAAGTAAAGTACAGATACTTGAAAAGTACTTTAACAAAGTATTTGTACTTTGTTACTACTTCTGGCTCTTGGTGCAAATCTAAACAGGCCTAAGCAAGATCCAGTAGAAGGAAGACACATAGGTTTCAAGAGGTTTTGTTCATTCATATAGAATATTTACTAGTACCAGTGTTACAGTGTAGCTTTCACATTACTTTTCTTGCTTCTATTTCAGTCACTTTCTAATTCCATCAGACCTTGTCCCAGTTCCCCTATAATTTAATCACCATCTTTGAAGGTGTAGCACATTCTCCAACACTGTAATTTGAGTCATACACAACATGACACTTTCAGGTCTCTGTAACTTGAATTAGCTCCGCATCAGCAGGCTCAGGGAAGATATACCGTTCTCTGTTTCACCAGGAGACTTCGCCTTCCAATCTCATGTCGAATATTTTTGCTGCCGTAGGAGCAGGATTAAGAGGAGGAATACTGACGCCACTTGATGTGCATCAGTATTCCTCCTTGATTCATTATTATGATTGCTATTATTATTCTGTCATTGTGTCACCATTATTACTTAGCAACTATCTACCTCTTTCCAATCTTCCATTTTTAAGCAAAACTTTAGAAAACTTAGTGTGTAGTCAATTATTCAGTTGTATTTTCTCTACCACTAAGTGGGAAATTTTTCAGTCAGGTGTTTGGGCCGTTCATATCACTGGTAAACATAGTCTGTACACGTGTTTAATGTGCATTTTGAAGTTTTGTATCAGAAAATGTTTATGGAAACAACAAAATTTAAAAAAAAAACAACTTAAAAAAAAAGTCCTTTTTGCTTTTTTCAAAAAAGAGTCAAAGCACATCATGGAAAACTGAAACACTTTATTTGGAATAAATTCTAACGTAGTGAACATGTAACTCGCGTGTCTGATCAGCTGACTGATCCCTGTGTTTTCCTGAATATTCCCATAAGGCACGAAAACATAACTGGTAGAAAACGGTCCCGTTTGTATAATTCCAAGACAGAACAAGCTGAAACACCATTTTGGAAAACAGCTGCACAATGCTCTCCTTCTTTACCTCTGTTTATAGTCGTGCATAGTGTAACCTGTAGCGCCACCTTCTGATGACATGACGCAGCCTACTTTATTCGCTCCAAGCCTGTTTATGGAAACACACATAATTTGCTTTTCTTTCCCCTTTTTGCGACTTCTTGCTTCAACTTCGCCTGTCATTTTATGGAAACACGGATAATGACATCAGGATAACCTTGATACCAATAAACCTTCAATGCTGGTACGATACTCGATCTGAGCTCTGCATTAGATCCACAACATTCTTTGTACAAGACTGGAGGATCTCATTGGGCTGTTTTTTTTGACTGGTTTTCTTCTTCTGTTCTTTGTTGCAGTTGATAATAACTTTTCCAAAACCAATAAAATAACCATTAAGGTTACCCAAGGATCGATTTTTAATTTCAAAATTGGTACCGGCTATTCAAGTAAATATCAAAAAAGGATTAGTCATTCTGTATCACATACAAATGACAACTCAGTAGCAACATGTAAGGAGGCATCATAGCCTGTACCTGAAAGGAGTTCATGTAAGAATTATTAAAATAAATTGTTTAGATCGGTTTTTCTCTACAGCAGAAAGAAATCGAATTTACCAACAGCACATCCATCTGAGAATCAGTAGACATGTAGTAAAGCGCCGAGTGACACTGTGGACCTGTACTGCAGCCACCATCAGCTCTGCCTGGTTTTGTTGGCCTTTTCACTGCAGTCTTCAGCTTGAAGTCACTGTTCAATAAGTGAAACGCCGTATAAATTTGGTGCGTGACTTGACAAGTTGAGAACTTTGTGTTTGGTTGGTCCCAAAACTTTTCATAGTTGGTTTAGAATTATGGGTTTTCTATATTGTTCCTGCAGAATTTATCAAAAACAAAAGATAATGTGAATGCATGAAATGGAGAAGACTGGTTTCGGCTTTGATATGCACTGTCTGAATTCAGACTACATCTGTTAACTCAGGAGGGGACCAGCCATATTGACTAAAACGTTTCCTCCTCGTAACTTATTTACATTCTCCTCATGAATATGCAGGAAATTGATGCCTAAAGCAAGACAAAACATTTCTTTTTCCCAATAATTGAGCCATTTTTGTCCCCTGAAAACATTGTTGTGTCACTGTGGAGAAGCTGCCAGAAAATTGAGGAATTAATAGTTTCAGTTTCAGAGCTGCTTATGGTTCATATGGATCAGATCATTTTAAATTTCTTTATTAACTGGTCTACATAGACAAAATGTTCCAGGGACTTCTATTAAAATGTTTCTGCAAGCTATATGTAACACGGTATTTCAACAGAACATAATTTTCTACTTTCCTAGTAGGAGCTAGTACCCAAATTTGCTTCTTCTAACAATGACTATTAACATTTTACAGTCTATGAACCCTGTAGACAGCTGTGGGGGGGGGACTTAGTCTTATTAAGTTTCTTAAGTTTTAACTCTATGTTAAACTTTGCTTCTGCCTTCCATTGTGTAGTTTATTAAGTATTAAAGCTGCAGTGCTTGATAGTTTTTTGTCATTACTAAGCAAAAATTCCATTAGTTCCTTTGAACATATTGTCATTCAAGTGGTCTGAGAAGAAAGAATTCTACAAACTTCTGTAAACTCTGTTTTTGGGTTGTAGACAATCTACCCCATGACACAGACTCTTCTCTTTTTCACAGCAGCGTGAAACAGCATCAAGTAATTTATCTTATATTATATTTAGTCTTTTGTTTTGGACCGAGAGGAGAGAGTGGAAGGCGTGTATTTGTACAACACCCGATAAGAGAGCAGGCTCGAATACGTGTGCACACATTAAAACCTAAGAAGAGCCACAGAATCCATACATGCTCTGTGGAAATCCAGTCAAAATTGATGGATTGTACACACGATCCATTGTGTCGTGATGTAATGTAGCATAAGTGAATTATGCTGGATGTGTTTTCCGACTTGTTAGCAGCTGTCACACAGAATCCCATCCATCTAGCCATCAAACAACATTCAAGGTCACTAACCCACTGACACTTCATCAGTTTTGTATTACTTTGCCATAGTGATGCTCTGCATGATATCATTCACATCATACCTCTCCTGTCAATGCCAAGACTGGGCAGCTGACATAATCCATCTGTCCTGACAAACGCACAATCTGCTGGGGATACACATGACCTGCTGTGTGTCAATAAGACTGATATAAGGAGCAGGGAAGTTCACATGAGCCTGGGTGCTTAGTGTATGGACTAGAGTCTATTATATAGAGTATATACTGTATAAGTTTACTTATATATAACCTTAGTCGATGGCAGATAGATTGGGGGGTAAACTGAATATAGAGTGAGAGACTATTCTGTAAATAATTCACTGAGTACTTGTTATTTCATTTTTTCTTTTTCTTTTCTTTCTTTTCTTGAGCTAAAGGACACATGAATTTCAACTCGGGGTTAATAAAGTTCATCTGAATCTGACTATGAGCAACAGCCCGATATGTTTCCCTGAACCTAAGCACAAATGGTTTAATAATGCTGTCACCAAAACCAGCTGACAGTAGGACTGTATGTGATTCTGATTAGTGTAATGAAATCGATAGTCTGTGAACAATTTGTGCTGAGGTTCAGGAGCAACAACAACATTTAATTTGAAAATTATTTATAATAATTATTTATTTTTTTATAACAAAACATGTTTACAGTGACAATTTAGTTGCATAAGAGGGTAATTTCTGTGACACAGGGTTGATGAGACTTCAAATAGTAATAGTTAATAAGCAATTAGAATTGTGCCGGAAGTAAAAAGATCTTCAGTGAACCTTTTTAAAATAATGTATGAGGTTAACACAATGTGGTGCGCTGCTCAGAGCATACACGTCTTGTCTGATGGTCAGTTTGGGCATTAATATTCCAGAATTCTGTCCTCACAGAACAAATAGGTTTTTGACAATCATGGTGTTTTCAAACAGGCAGTAGTTTAGTTCTATTAGTTTGCACAATAAAAACAGGAAAAAAGAAAAGATAAACTAGATCAAAATACAACAAATTGAGCATGTGAAATTAAAAACCCCCAAAATTTATAAAATTATTTCCGCTAAATAAGTATTAACAATAAGACAATAAGGTAGGGGGTTAAACACGGTTGTAATTACGGATCCGTTAACTCAGACTGCTCTACTCCGTGGTTCGACAGCTTGGAATAGTAGCTTCTCTTTTCCACAGCGGCGTGAAACATCATCTATATTTAGATTTAGATTTAATCTTTTGATTTGGACTGAGAGGAGCAAGCTGCAGAAGGAATGCTCTTGCAACTCTAAGACATATTAGGCTGTTTACTGTGGTTTTAATGAATGTAAATCTTCATCAGGCACATTTGCCGCTGGACATTTTGGCTGTTGATATTTGTATGTGCCAATTACAAACGATACCAGCTTAAAGCAGGCAGACACCAGCAAACATAAAGCCTAGTGCTGTTTATTTTTAGTAATGGGAATATCGATCCTTTGTAATTACTTTTTAGGTCTTTTTTTTTTTTATTATTTTAAATTTCACAGTCAGTGCATCCCCTCCTGCTACCTGCTCTCATATCAGAGTTTTCACACGTCACTCCACTGTGAGCTCCTTCTCCTCCACTGGTGCTCCTGTTGCAGTGACCTGACTTTTATGTAGGTCACCCTTTGACACAGTAAAAGAGGGGGAAAAAAGTCTGTCTGAAATTCAGCGAGCTGTGACTTTGTTTTGTGTCCACTGTAAGTGACTGTTCTGTCTTTAATGGGCATCTTTAACTGTGCTCATTAAGTGCTGTTTCACACATTGCTTTACTTTATAATATGTTTAGTGGGTTATCCTAGTCCCTGATGTGCAAAGACTGAGGCTGTAGAAAAGTGGACATTATCTTCATGCAAATTCTACGAAAAATATCACACCTTTGCACGTCATCACTTTCTTCTGGCCCTGAGTTCTTGATTTTCATTTTCTGTATCCTTTTTCCACAAAGGATATTTTCAATTTCAAAAGCACTCTGCTGTTTCTCCAGGCTTGGGTGGAGGTTAAGCTATGGGTTAATAGGAAATAGTATTTTATTGATGCTATTCACTCTAGTCGAGAGATTGGACAGAATGGAGGCTGACTCGTGTAGCTGTGTGGAGGTGTTTCAAGCTGTCTGCCAGGTGAACAGATGCCATCACATGATGGATGTATTACCTCCACCCAGCACATCTCTCCCTCAGAGTAGGAGGCCGAGTACAGAGCCCTACAGCTGATCACAATTAAATGTGACATACATGAATGCACCGCGACCACGCCATCAAAACAGTCATGAATCACTCACCAAGTGCTACTAGTGTGTTTGTTTGATGGCTAAGATGTCATCTCATTATCCTGAGAGTTTCTGATTTTCACCAAAAAACAGGCACCGTGGTTCTCATCATTGGTCAGAGATGCACAGAAACTATAGGATTTCCACTCACTTCCACTTACAGATTGATCAGCATCAGTCAATAATAACTAAAGACTTACATCTTAATTAGAGCCTCTGTGGGAAAGAATCGCTGTGTACTGTGTGTAGTCTGTGGACTCGAACACAGGAAACCAGTGTTATGTCCCGTTTCAACCACAGGCAAATGTTTTTCTAACCCAGTCATTTTTGTGCCTACACCCAACCAAACCTTAGCCGTAGCATTATCACAGCCTAAATTAGAAGAAGTTATCAACAGTATTTTGTGTCCACAAATTTTGGGCATGTGTCATTGTGTCATTTACTGGTAATCAACTTCTGCACAGAAGCCATATCTGCGAACCACTGATGTAAATACATAAGTTTATTCAGGTTGTGATGTATTTGTTTGTTGAAATTACTTAGGGATTTGTTTGAAGCTGAACATTAACTTAACCTGGTCAGTGGAAAATGTGCTGCCGGCTTTCCTCTAGATGTGAATTACAGAGCACTGGAGCATGCTAACAAATTGTTACTTTCCCTCCACTGCAGGGAAAATGTGATTTATGTGTTTTACTAAAGCTTTTGTTTGTCTGTAGTTGATGAGCTTCATGACAAATACATAAAAGCCAAATAACTTGGCTTGGATGTGTAAAAGAACAGGTGCATCTGCTGCCCTGAAAATGGCATATGCAACCGCTGAGCAGCACAAACAAATGGTCATTGAGTCCAGTTCAGTAGGATTAAACCCAGCAAATCCACTCTGCAAATTAATTACAGATTGGATGAAATGGAGTCCAGAAGGTGCTTTCCAAGAGAGGCTTAGTGGCCCTCCATGGTTGAAAGGCCACATGTATGTACGTATACCAGCTGCCTTTATATCTTATGGCCACAGGGGCCAATAAATCTAAGGGAAAATAAAACTGTGCTGCTTTATTAGCAGACATGGTTAGAAAATAAATGCAGACAAGACCAAAGAGCAGTTAGAGCAGAAAGGAGTAGCATCACTACAATTCTTACAAAAATGTCTTTCACACACATAAACATGATTTTAAAAAAAACCAAAAAAACAAAACAAAAAACCCCAATTCGACAGAAATTTTGAATGTACCTGCTGCTTGCTGCACATTCATCCCTGTACCATAGCAATCCTTGAATCCCAAAACGTATGAGAATAAATATAGAATTAGTTTAACAGTTAAGAAACCAGACATTGTAGACTTGTGTGTGTGTCTGTGTGTGTGTGTGTCTGTGTGTGCGTGCGTGTGTGTGGTTGCTATGGTGATTCCCGCCACTTTTGTCAGTGAAATACAGACACTGAGAGACTGAGATTGACATTCTGGAAACACTCAAGCAGAGGTTTCTCAATAGCAGGTGGAGCTTAAAATCACTCAAATCTGCCTGTCCTCCAGTCACGGCTCACAGATTCTGGCCTGTGATTGGTCATTGCAGCTGTCAATCACCCATTTATACAACATCAAATCCGTACTGTACACAAGTATGTTTGACCCCTGAAGTTCAGTTTGTTTGACACTCTACGCATCTCGTCTGGTCTCGTCAGGGAACAATCCAAAGGCATTCAGTGTTGGTAGTAATGTGTTAACTACACTACTTCTGGTGGTAACTAGTAATGCAACTAATAACACAATGACAGTTACCAAAGTTGTAAAATGGGCTTGTTACCTGCTGAAAATAGTAGGCTAATAGTAGTAGTAGTTTTGAGTAAAAATACTCATGAAAAGTGCAGATGAAAGCACACAAATGCAACCTATTTCCCTGCTTTCCTGATTAATATCACCCTACCTTACAATGGTGCAAGTGAATCAAGAATGAATCACACTTGGCTGATATATGGACATGCTACTACTCATCTGATCGCAAAAGACTCTGTGCAGCTGCTCTGTCTGAGGAGGAACTACGCCATGCAAACAGCCACAGCTGGATTTAAACCAAAATAATTCGTCTGACAGTCTGTAAACTACACACAACTAAACATGCTGACTTACTTGTATGTTGTTGAAGACATGTAAACACTGTCGACACAGGGTCCATTGCCTTCAGACAGTTAATTAGCAAAAATACCGGTGACAAATGCCGCCATGCAGAAAGATGTTTTTCAGTGACCTGTACCACTAATTACTTTTCATCATAGTCATAAATGAGTAATGGATAAAATTTGATAGGTGTCTTGTTACACTAAAGTAATATGTACGATTGTGCACATTCCTAAATTTTCCACACATTTGATGTATAGTAGTAGTACACTGGCGCCTACTCTGTATGCCTGGTTAGTAAGGGATGCTTTTTTCACTGTCTGTGTCAGGTCAAAGGGGACAGAGATGCTCCCAGTTGGGGAAAAGCAACTGGTTTATGACAGATGGCATCATACTGGAAAGTCATCTATTTCCCACCACAGATCAATACATGTAATTCGAGCCATAACGCCTCTGGTTCCACGCCAGAGTCCTGTGAGGCTGTGCGTTTCCCCCAGTGAGGCTGTGAAGGGCAAATTCATTGTATTCTTTAATGATCTGCAGCCACTCCTTTTGGGAGCTGAGGTTTCTAAGATGTACTAGAGAGAAAGAGAGCTTCATCTCCTCTCTACAGATTCATCTCTCTCAGGATTCAGGGCTGCTTGTTCATACTTGAAATAGTCAGAGAGAAGGAAAGGAAATTGCTACTGACTTGAATTAGGTACACAGCGGTGCTCACCCTGCTGTTCATACTGACAATATTGATAGAAAGATATGTGTGTGCTCTGTCTTGAGATGCATTAATACTTTGATGTAGCTCCTAAATATAAACCACCACACATTCTTATTGTGTTGCGCTATAAAAGGAAATCCAGCACAAATAACTTGCTTTTAAATAGCAGTTGAAGCTTACACTGAGCAAACATGTTCTTTTGTTTCTTTATTTGTTTATTATAACATTTGTGTATATTTGTTTTTGTATGCTAGCGGGCTGCTTTTTGCATTCAGCTGTGATACAGGAACAAGTGTTTGTGTGTGTGTTTGTGTCACAAGGGCTGGGTGATATGTTTTCATAGTCAATATTGATAATTATCATAATAAATGTCAAATCGTTATTTCTTTCCACTGATCTTTCCACTTTCCACTTTCCGCTGATTTTTGGGCCTGAATGAAAGTTGACGCAGTTTATAACTATTCTTTATGGTCAGACACACTTGCCAAGTAGCAAAATTTCAGAAATGTAGTGGTAGAATATTCTAATACAATATATACAATTGTAATGATAAAATGTTCACCATAAAAATATAGTAAGTAAAAATCTGAGAATGCGAACAAAATAAACATAAAATATTATTGTTGTTTTTTATTGCCCAGCCTTGGTTGTGAGTATTTAAAACGTATACATACATGAGACCTCATAGAGTTTGTTGCTTTAATGTTAATAATGCTTTCTTTCTTTTTTCCATACAGTTAAGCCCCTCCCCCTGTCCCCACTGGAGGCCCAGTCGTCCACACCAGTGGGCGGAGCTGGTGAGCGGCAGGCGCTGGAGTTGCGGGTGCGGGCAGTGGAGGAGGAGAACAGGGCGCTACGGCGGGAGCTGAGCCGCCCCCCCAGGAGCCCGGCAGCGCGACTTCCAAATGGTGGTCACCGTGGCAACCAAAGTCGAACCCATTCAGAGGAGGGCACGGGCGACAACGAGGGCCAGAAAGCTGTTGCAGTGGGAAACAGCTCCGACTGCGTGCAGCAACCAGTGGTGGATAAGTGCGAGGTGAGAGAAGAACATAATGCCTGTTTTGTTGGAACTAACAAATGCATCACTGCTGACACGCAATTCGAAGCCAGGAACCAGAGTGCCGTAAGCACATTGTGAGTCCATATTAAATCATGGATTAAGGCTTCTATTAGCCTAATCCTCACCTAGCAATGGTGCTGGTTTGCTGTTGGGATCTGGATAATGTGAGAGCATTAACACCACCAAGCTGTGATCCCTTCACTGATATGATTATATGACCCTTACAGCACTAGAAGATGGCCTCTAGGCTCAGTTGGAGTCTGACTGCCAAAGTAGGAGTGTGTTGACTATAACACATCCTCATACGTAAGACAGCAGGCATGATTTCCAGTCACTCTCAAAATGACCTACAGCTTTGGAAATAATTATTTGGCCAAAGTAACAAAGAAAAGTCAGTATTTGTCATAAATGTGACCTGTAAAATGCAACAAATCTGGTAAAACACACCTGAAACGTTTGCTTTAGAAATTTTATAACGGAATAAGATGTATTTAAATGAATAACGACAAAACCAAATTTTCTCAATGACAAGTAATATATAAATGAAGAAAAGAAGAAACAATTATTATTCCAAAAACAGAATCTCAAATGGTAATTTGAGAGACCGTTATATTGAATATCTATTGAAATTCACAGGTGGTCTAATTATTATTTCCAAAGCTGTATATGCAAGAAAATTTGCAAATACAAAATACCATTATTAGGGTTAAAACAAATTACACAACTGCTGCATTAAGGATGTTGCAATGCACAAAAACAATTTGGTTAGTGTTAGGAAACGATTGTAGTTGTGGCTAAAATTGGAAACTTGCACGATGAACGTTACAAAAATAAACAGCATTTTCCTTCAGTTCCTTTCATCTCCTGTGTTTCAGTCCACAGAGTTTATTTCACCATATCCATCCCTCGCCGCCTCCTTCTAAGATGTGTTCCATTTATCTATGTCACCTCACCGATGTCACGCTTTTTATTTATTTTTAAGTGCGAACGATCGGCAAACGACCGCAGGAGGTTCATAAACAATGGTTGTTTTAATCCCCTTAAGAAATAAGCATTATTGTTTCATCCTAAAAGGATTGCGTTTTCCCCATTAATATCCTCAAAATATGAAGTAATAAGTTTGTTATTTAATAATTTCCCTCCAGATTAAAGGTTGTTATTGTTCTGTACTGGAGAAGATTTACACCATACACTTTAGTTATTAAATTTATTTAAATTTTAGGAATTTGTTGGGTTAAAATTGAGCTGTGATTTAAACCACATTTTTTTTCTGGTAGAAATACCTACGTCAAATGAATATTATTAGAAACTATTTAACTTGTTCACTAAACACATGGTTCCCATGCGCATGAAAAATCTGGAAAAGTCTTGAAATTAAGTAAAACCATTGAAAGTTTTTGAAAAGTCATGAAATTTAATTTTTAGGGATGCAAACTCCTCACTTTTTGTGTACATGTACTTAAAAGTTGTGAACGGCTATGAAAATTCTATTTACGCCCGAGCCATACATAGTATGGGCGAAGGCCCTATTGTATCTGTAAGGATTATATTAAATATATTCAAGTGTCTGAATATGCGTGAGAACAGCAAAATTGGCGAAAAATTTGGTCATTTATAGGGTTCCTATATTAAACTGAATGGCTCCATAGTGCCCCCTACAGACCACTGCTCCCGGTCACTTTGGCCTAGACAAACAAAATTCAGCATACGTGTATCACACTGGCATCTACAAAGAAGGTTGTGGGGTCCGAAATGCCAGACCAAAAGGAAGTAGGCCATTTTGACTTTTGTGGCCATTTTGGGAGATTTAGTCACTTTGTATTTTAACAAACTCCTAGAGATTTTATTCACTTGACTTCAAATTTGGTCAGTCCAGTCTGAACACATGGGAGATTAAAAGTTATTGAAATGGTGAGTTTTCAGGACATTATACGTTCAGGGTGGGGCGGCGAATTTTGATGTTTCGCCATGAAAAACAGAATGGTTATAACTCGGCTGTACATTGTCCTATCTGCACCAAACTTCACATGTATGATGAGAGTCCCACCCTGAATACAATGACATGTGAATATTGAATCCGACTCATAGCGCCACCTGTTGGTGACAGGAAATGTCATGTTTTAGCTTTTGATGCACTACTCCTAGCAGGTTGAACATATCCAACACAAATTTGGTCAGGAAAGCTGTAACAACTTGATAATACAAGGTTGTGTAGTTTGTCGGCTTTTGTGATACCGTATGGTCAAGAATTTTGATGTCTTGCCATGAAACACAAAATGGTTATAGCTCGGCTGTACAGCCAATCTGCATGAAACTTCAACTGTATTATGAGAATCCGGCACTGAAGGGAATGGCACGACAATATTTACTCTGACCTACATCGCCAGCTACTGCCGACAGGAAGTAATACACCCAATACTTTTAGTACCTACTCCTTCTAGGTTCATCAGATCCACTTGAAATTTCATCAGCACAGTTGGGAGACCTTGTTGATGCTACATGATAAAGCTTTTGACGTGTCGTCACACGGTGTTATCATGGCAATGCAATACTCGCCATAAAACGCAAAGGTGTTTTTGAGGGCTTAGGAATGTTTCCTCAATCCTGAAACTTGGCACTTAATTTCTAAGGGGCCATGTACAATATTACACATAAATGTTGCCATTTGCACACATTTACACACAGTAATACATCACACACACCGGTATGCACAGTGTGTCAGGAGCAGAACTATGTACGATGATTTTAAAATGCCCTCTCATCCCGTCTATCCATACACACTGAGATTGTGTCCCTCATGTGAGTTTGGGTCCATACTCCCAACCCGCCCAAAACCTGATGGTACCCTCTCCCACACGCAAACTCCAATCTTGAGTCTATATTATATTATATGGGGGATTTGTAGTCAGAGGTGCCTTGTCCGATTCCATGTGCTGGGTAGGCTTAGGTTCGCGCAGAAACCTTCATACAAGTGGTGAACAAAGTCTGCCAATAGGAACGTTATCCAGAGCAACTGGCCTCTTACTATGGTAAGGTACTGCCACTCAGTAGTATAACGGATGCAGTTTTACTTCTTGCCCAGGACGTACCCAGGATATTTAATTGAATTGAATTTCTAAGGGGCCATGTACAATATTACACATTAATGTTGCCTTTTGCACACGTTTACACACAGTAATACATCACACACACCGGTACGCACAGTGTGTCAGGAGTGAAAACTATGTATGATGATTTTAAAATGCCCTCTCATCCCGTCTATCCATACAGACTGAGATTGTGTCCCTCATGTGAGTTTGGGTCCATACTCCCAACCCGCCCAAAACCTGATGGTACCCTCTCCCACACGCAAACTCCAATCTTCAGTCTGT
>JAPQRN010000005.1:6647448-6667825 GCA_037367275.1 Coranthus polyacanthus | reverse complement strand
GATGATGATGATGATGATGATGATGATGATGATGATGATGATGATAAAGCACCAGCTCTTAATATTCTCATGAAAGTACTGAATGCATAAATTGCATTTTCTTTTTCCAAGTGGATTTGCGATACCTTTGGATGGAAATCTGACTAGTGACAGAAATATTTCTGTGATAAAACAAGATTGTTGTTTTCCACCTCTCATTCTGCTGCGTAACGTGAGTGTTATTGTCAGATGGTCTGTTTTGGAAAATGATATAACTGTCTCCGGTGCCATCAAAGCTTTGACTATTGGAAACCGGTTTGAGTCTCTGCTGGACAGCCTGACTAGCACTTTGTTTTGAAGCCTCCAGAGTGTGCGAGACAATGACAGAGGAGGACAGGCAGGAGGTGTGGAGGCGACAGGAAAGGCAGGTAGGGACAAAATCGAAAGAAAAAAGATTGAGAAAGGGGTGTAGGCAGGAGTAGGGAAGGAGGCGCGGTGAGTCACCTCAGAGATTTATGGGTAGTGCCGTCCTATAGTGCAGCTCAGCCAGCAGGGGTTTGGATCAATCTTAATTAACAGTTGACTCCAATGCAGCACCTTTGCCACCCACTCCCTCTGCTGTCCGCTCTGGATGAACTGTCAGCCCCATTATGTTTAAAGCATCACAACCATCCACTTAGACAAACTCAATAAACGTTACTCTTCTTCCTTCAAATTAACAGTTGATACACACACTTATAAAGATGGTTAGGGGAGCTGATACGGTGCTGTGATTTAGCCAGCAGAGCTATTATTTTATCTGCTCTTTAACTTCCTCCTAACAACCTCATATAAGCCACCAGCGTGCAAGGGACGATAACCGTGTTAATCTGTTCATAGAAGCTGTAATTTCACACGTTATCAAGGAGTTCACATACATCAGCTACATACTCTTATTCTCTCCAGAGCCAAATCTGAGCTTTGGTTTCATCTCTACACACTATTTTTTTCTGCAGAAAGTAGTAAAAGAGGAGTTGCAGTAAAAAGCAAAAAGTTGGCTTTCAAATTAGTTGTCCTGAACAAATTAGGTCAGGTAAATGTGGAGGACGTGTAATTACCTTAAATTTATTATAAGTACCGTCCTCCCTGCTTATAATGTGGGGGGGATATAGTGATCAGCATGTCTCTCATCATCATTTTGTTTCCGGAGCAGAACTGGAAAACCACGTAATAGTTTTCTGGTAAGCTACTTGAGAAACTACTCAACTCCTCTGCTGACAACAGGCAAACTCAATTAATCTAAATTAACATCACTAACCAGGGCCGGTGATATGCCATCATCTGATCGCTCTTGTTATATTGGTTACAGAGGTCTTGTGTTCCATTGCAGCTTGTGTGAACATATTTCTGTTCAAAGGAGAAACAAAGTGGAGCAGATGGTTAGCATGACTTGACATTTGTTCAGCCTGACCTCACCATGAAAACAGTAATATGGGTCGATTGGTGAAAGGGCTTAAAGTAGGTGTTTACGTACCTCTTGTGGCCATTTGGAGATTTCTTGTGGTCGTATGAATGAGTGCAGGGAGAAGGAAATGTGACAGCAGCCAGCTCACGTCGTTGAATAGGGACAGACCAAAGACGGAGGCTGTTGTGAATGGATATGGCCAAATAACAAACGTTGTGGATTTACACAACTAACCAACTGTTTTTGTGCTTAAACCTTGCCAGCCTGAATGCACCAGCCATGCAGTATGTTGTCACCGTCTATGGTATTTTGTGCAAATTTTGCACACATATGTAATTTTGGGAGTGATTGAAAATCGACCTATACTGTTGTTCAGGAATGAGGACATGTTGTTTTGGGATAAAGTATAATAAAACAGACAAAAGGGGGTTTTTTTGCAACAAAATTGCAGGATTAAGTGAAAATTGCAATAATAGTTGTCATTTTTTTGCCATTTTTAATTTTTTTTGTACTTCTCAGAATTGCATGCAGGTCATGCAGAATTCACGGGGGTTGGCTGAAGTTGCATTAGTTGTTCGTTCCACAGTTTTCTGGAGGGGCTGTTTAATGTACGTCTATGTGACGACCCCGGTGGCTCACTGGATAGGTCTCGAATCATCAGCCCAGGGCTATGTGCTGCATGTCAATCCCATACTCTCTTTCCTCACTTTTCCTCTCTCTCTATTTGCACTGTCCAATAAAGGCACAAAAAGCCCAAAAATATATATAAAAATACAGTACTTGTTTGTCCAGTCTAGTGTATTTATTGGCAGAATATGCCCTTAGTTCGCTCTGGGTTTGGTTATATTTTCAGTGAACTACTTTCTCAGGTTTTTCTTGCTGCCTGCACGGCTTTTCTCTTCTGTGATCTCTATGTGACCCTGCAGCGCTCAGGAAGGTGAAACGTTCAACGTACGATTGCATGTTCTTGCTGATGGGTTTCGGGGCCATCAGACACAGTGACATGCACCATTTATTCATCCATTGTCAGAAATTACCAGTGCCTGCCTGGAATTTATTAGAGTTAACCCTCGTATTGTAATCAGCAGATATTCTGGGGTTAGGTGTGGAGCCCTGGGGAAATTAGAGCACCACTCAAGACCGCATATTTCATATTCCTCTCATTCCCATTCACGCCCTCCAGGAATTACAATCCATGACCCTTGCCACTTTGACAAATTTGAGGCCTGCAAGGGTGTGTACCAAGGGGGAGAGAGCAGACAGGTTGAGGTCAGGTGTTTAATGTAGAGAGGGAGGGAGATCGAACACTGCGCTGTAATGCATTTGAACTCATTCATTGTTAAACACGTCTCAGGAGTTCTGTACAGAGCTCAGTTCTCTTTACTGTACAACCACGGGAGGACATACAGTACATGTGTCTCTAAAGGGCTCACTTACACTCCCACATCCGTAGATTTTCAGTTCTGAGGGTCACCCTCATATATAAACACTAACAGACAGAGGAGAGAAGTGATTTATGTACAAATACTTCATTACTAGAGTTTTCAGGTATCTTTACAAATTTTTACTTTTTCTTTCTACATTTTAACACAAATATCAATACTTTCTACCCCTGTTCATTCATTAATTTTAATGCAATAGAGGGGAATTCAAGGGGAAGTCGATTATTTATATTTTGCGTCATTGTGTGCCTTCCGAACATCAAGACCGATTTCAACCTAAATGGATGGAACAATAACATGGGAAAGACGACCCTTTGGGGAATCCATCGGTGCATATCACACACAACAAACTTACTAAGACAAAAAGGATGTAAACTACATAACAAGATGAAAACAATGTAAAAGGAGCAACAATCAAAATAAAGAAAATGAGTCCAACCTTCTTACTCAACAACTGAAATGGTTGTCCTTAGTCATCAAAAGAAATACGAACACAAGATGAAAACACACCTTTAGTCCCTGACTTTTTGATTTGATGCTTATTTTGTTCATTGCATGTATTGTACAATGTCAGTTCTTAGTCAACAAGATGAAAATGACATAAAAGAAGTAACAAGGTGTAAAAGACAATCAGGCACTAAAAGGAGACTGAAAACTGATTGGCACATTGGAGCGAAGGTAATGTTCATTATTTTCAGTGTGTTATTTTCGTATAGTTTTATTTGGAGTTAGAATGGTTTAATCGTCTTCACATTATATTCAGTTCAGTCAGTCACTTTGTCACTCTGCGGTCTGAACTCTTCTTAAAGAAATTCAGCACTTCTCTGTAATTCTACTAGTATAAAGAAAGCGTTGCTTTTACTACCTCGGCTCTGAAGGGCTCAGTTACATTCCCATGTCCTCACATTGTCTCGTCTGAAAGTCACTCTAGTGAATGAACACTAACAGAGTGTGCTGATATATAAAATCAGGTGGAATCAGCACGCACCGCAGTCTGTAGTCTGTTTAAACTACAGGGCCTTGTTTTCCAAATGTTTGATGGATTAGATGGTCGTAAAATCCATTTTGTGAGTCTTAAGTTTAAGAGGAGTTTCCCACAAGTATTGTAAGTGAGGATGTTCTTATGATCATACAGTAGATTAATGAGTTCCTCCTTCCCACTGTTCTCTGGAGAAGCTGTGAGAACAAACTGTGTTTTGTTGTTTTTTTTATGGTTCGTTTTCATTCAGTCTGTACTTTTATCACAAACACTGATGTTTTTGAGAAATGGGCCATGTTTAAATTTAAAAATGAGGCAGTAAAACCAAAACACACAAGTACACATAACTGAACAAGTGATTTTCGAAATTGATCTGCCAGTTTCAACTCCATCCTCCTCTCCCTCTTCTCATGTTCTCTCCCCACTAAATAGTTGACCAAATGTTTGTCAGTGTGAATCTTAGTTCACCAAGTTTTGATTGGTCGTTTTGTCAATGGGTGAAAAAAAAAAATCCCTCACCGACGAGCACTATTGTTTATATGGCTGGTGAATAATTAATCCCCACTGTAGAGCAGAAATTCAATGTATGGAATAATTCTGAGACTAAAGGAAAACCCCAAGAATGTGAAATGCAAACTTTGCGGGCAAACATTCACCTGTCACGCCGGTGAAACATGTAAGCAGCCTAAAGTCAGCCACTTAGCGTGGCCACTCACTCTAAATGTTAAATAGGAGTTTACATTCAAAGACACAGCACACAGTTAAATGTGTTGTTTTGCAATCCCCGACCGCTAGATGACAGTGTAATCTTCAGCCAATGTAAGCTGAGGCAGAAAACTGTAAGGAAGCTAACATTAGTAACAACATATCATGAACATATATCATGAACGTGTGAAGTGTGACGACTAGTCAACTACTAGTTTATGGTCTGGGGTAGCCCTACCCCATTGTTGTTGTCATATGAAAACAATGGCTGGTTTCAGTTTCTCAAATGTAGAGCGTTTGTAGAAATATCAAACCTTATGTGGTGGGTCCCAAACCTTTTAAGCTGGAGACCCAAAAGGGAAATTTGGTGTTTGCTCGTCACCCAAACTTAGAAAAATACATCATGAATTTCCAAAGATCTACCTTTTTTTTTTTTTTTTACTCTTCCACTGTCTCTGAAGTCTCTTTTCTCTTTTTTTCTGTCATTTTTTACCTCTTTTACATTGTTTCCATTTTGTTGCATCTTTTACATCATTTTCATCTTGCGTCTTTTATGGCATTTTAATTTTTGTTACGTCACATACTTCACTTTTGTCTTGTTACGTCTTCAACAACTTACCCCTCTCCTCTGCATTTCATACGGTTTTGGTCAGGCCAACATTTATAAGCTCTTCCAGAACTCTTTCACAAAAATTAATTCACATATCATATTTTTTTGCTACATATTTTCTTTTGCCAATTGGCAACCCAGTAAATACTACTCCTTGACCTATTTTTAGTTTGGGAAACACAGCGTTATATGACGGTCAATAAATGATCTTCTGCACTGTAGGTTGAGACAACGATTCTGAAAACATCGCTATGAACTGTGGAAAATTCCAAGCTCTTTTCACAGTTTTTGACGTTATATGAACAAGAAAAAAATGGAGAAAAAAACAAATAATTGAGCAAACTAACGTCAATAACTGCAGTCAATATTTGAATTGTACTGTGTCTTTCCACACCCACACACAGATCCACTTCTCTTTGTGTGTGGGTTGGCAGCCTACATACAAAGACTTCTCTGTATAGAAGATGTGACCTTCAGAGGGAAGACTGGAATGTTTTTCCCAAGCAGTCAATCGCAGAATGTTTACAGGTCGATCACAAATGTATTATTGAATAAGTCATACATTATCTCTCATAATCCCTCTGACTTTAAACTGAAATTTGCAGAGCTGTAGAATGACATGTGCTGAAAAGCTAGCACAGCTACAGTGTTAGGAAGATTAGCTTGTGTTTCTGTTTTAGCTTTATTTTAATTGTCTTTGGGATAAATAATAATGGCAGTCTGAGCAGATAAAAACAGAAGTCTTATTCACACAGAGTGGGAGGAGGTTTTTTTTTCTTTTTTAGTTTTGTCACGTTCATAGTGTGTATGCCTGATGTAACAAGCCAGCATCACTTTACAAGCTGAACCCACAGACTGACGGGCACCATGAGAACACTTCAAATGTGAAGCCGAAACATCTCGATTTTAACTTTTCAATCACTCCCAAAACATACATACATGAAATTTCCAGACACAAAATACCATTGACAACATTAGAAAGTACCACATAACAGTTCTGTGTAGGCTGTGACAATGTTTGGTTCAGTTTAGGCTCCCAAACAACTTGATTAGAGTTAGGAAAATGGTCAGAAAAGGGCTAAGATATGAAAGAGAAACAAAAATAAATATAGCATTTACCTACGATATGAAATGGGACACGAACACTGGTCTCCTAAGTCCACAACATTTTTTGTACTGCCATATCCATCCCCAACCACCTCCTTTTAAGGATTGTCCCTGTTTAACAACATCAACTGCCCCGTTCACTCTTTCTTTCTTCTTGCACTACTGCAACAGGTCACCAAACGGCCGCAAAAGGGTCAACAAGGGTCAATTTAAGCCCATGTTGTCGTTCTCGTGGTGAGGTTGCACTACATAAAACACATCAGAGGAACCTTCTAGGCAATCGTGAGCTCTGAAGAAAAAGAGATCCAAGAACAGATCTCAACTAGCAGATACAGGTGAAGACATTTATCCACACCTCCTTATATACATGACCTGGTTATCTAGGCGAGGCTTGTTTTGTGCTGATGTGGCAGAGGAGACAAAACTCCTGCCTGTTTAGAGGCCAGCATCCTATATCTATGATGGGATGGGAGCAGAGTGAAGAGTGGGTTGAGAGGGTGCCAAGAGTCATTTGCATTGTTAATATAGCCTCTTCGAAATATGGCTATATTGTTGAGGTCTGAGAGGCGAAGGCTAATAATTTTTGGAGGCCGTGTGTGTGATTTGGATTAAGTGCATTAAATTTCTGTATTACAGAGAGTCTTTGTTGGGAGTGTTTATGGATGTCAGTGGTGTGTTCGAAGCTCAGTTTATGGTCCAGGATGAGTCTGAGGTATTTGAAATGCTCCGCTGTTTCAACAGTTTCATTATTTATGCAGGTGGGATTTGGGTGGAGTTGTGAGCTCTGCTATGTGTGTCGGAGGAGTTAATTACCAGTTCTTTTGTTTTTGTTATTTTCGGCTGAAGGTAATTTTTCTATCACCAGTGTGTGAAAAGGGAGATGGAGTCTCGATAGGCTAAAACTGAGTGCAAGTATGGCAGTGTCATCTGAGTATTTAAAATGTGCAGTTATGGGCGAGGGGCTGACATGGTCAATGGTGTAGAGAGTAAACAGAAAGGGGCTCAGAACTCACCCTTGGTGTCCTGTGTTGGTGACGGAGGTTGAGGACGTTGCCGCACCAACTCTAAATGTCTGTAGTCTGTCACTGAGAAAGCTGTGTACCCAGTGGATTTGAAGTGGTTGGACGTTGAGGGGGTGAAGTTTCCTGATCATCTGGTGGCGCTGGATGGTATTGAAGGAAGAAGTGAAGTGAGTGAAGAGGAGTCTGGCAGACGGGGCACCAGCGACGGTTTCACTGCCTTGTGTAAACAGCACAACTCATAACAAGCAGTGGCTCATGGATTTAGTATTCCCTATATATGTGTATTATCTTGGAAATATAGCTGACAGTATGGGTTTTCTCTGATTTATAGAAAAATGCATGACTGAAGCTGTACTGCAAGAGAGCAGAGAGACTGCACAAAGTAAAATTGCTCTGACAATCAGCTGAATGTCAGTCTGACTTTTTAAAAGAAACAAAAAATAAATTTAAACCAATCTCTGCATGTGAGGTCAGATTTATTTGCTTGCTCTGCCTAAATGAATTCTATGCATAGTAAACACCGTTCATGTCTCTGAAGGGCCAAGTCCACATAGGACTTTCAAGTGTTCAAATCAAACAAGACTCATGAATAGGATTTCTTATCTATACACGGCCTCTGTATCTCTTTCTCCATCTTAGTCCAATATATACAAAATATCATTGTGCATGCATATGTAAGCTTTTGTTTGTTTCTCAGTAATCACTTCTGTACAGCTACAGAGGAAGTTGCCCAGTACTGCAGTGTTCTACACACACCTGTCACTGTAATAAACACACTTCTTCCATTCTGTTTGTCCCCTATAGTCTATCAGTTTTATATTGACTGTGGACCAGAAATCCTCATACACCTGCTGTATTAACACGTTTCAGAGCTTGGCCTATTTCCAACCTCTGCTCAACACTGCAGCATTAGACAAGCTCTTTACCACATAAGCACTGTGCAAAACTGAAGCACTTCAAGATGGAAAAATGCTTAGTATATTTTTAGGCCAATGTAAGTGCACATTTACATGTGATACTGGGTGAAATACATTTGCCAATGCAGTGGTAAGTCCTTGTGATGAGACTGATGGGAGTGTGATTTTAAAAGTTGATCTAGGCTTGTCTTAAATCGTATTCAGACCGAACATTCATGATGAGACAAGCTTAAAACTTGCAACTACTTGCAATGCGTCAGTCTGCAACATTCTGAAAACCTGCCAGTTCACAGCAATGCAGCTAAATGAGATGGGGTATAATTTCCATAGAAATGACCTCTGCTTTTCTGGATATAATTTGTAGCACTTTATAATATCAGTCGGGATGTGATAGTGGGTTACTTGCTGAAGTATGCATTTCCAGTACTGATTAAACTAACAGGTCCTCATGCCTGAATGACAGAATAAGTTGATTTCCACTCACTCCCAAAACGATATATATATATATATATATATATACATACACGTAATTTTTGGCCAAGAAATGCCATTGATGACATTCATTCATTCATTCATTTTCTGTAACCACTTAATCCTCTGGAGTGTCACGGGGGGGCTGGAGCCGATCCCAGCTGACATCGGGCAAAGGCGGGGTACACCCTGGACATGTCGCCAGTTCATCGCAGGGCTAACATATAGGGACGAACCTGGTAAGGTTAAAGTGCATGTTTTTGGAATGTGGGAGGAAGCCGGAGAACCCGGAGAGAACCCCACACAGAGAGGCCCCAGCCGGCCAGTGTTGGGTTCGAACCCAGGACCTCCTTGCTGTGAAGCACCACCGTGCCGCCCATACTCATTGATAACATTCGCCAAAAATACTACATAACTGTTGCATTTAGGCTGTGATAAAACCATTGTTAAGGTTTGGGTTGGTTTAGGCAGAAAACAACGTAGGGTTAGGAAAATGGGTCATGGAAAGGGCTAAAATAAAAATTTAATATGACGAACATTACAGAAATAAACACAGCCTTTAACTTTGGTTGGAAACAGGACATGAATACTAGTCCACATCGTTTGTTATTCCACCATATCCGTCCCCAAGCACCTCCTTCAAAGGTTTGGGCCTATTTAACAACTTCACCTGACCTTTATTCCTGTACTTACTGAAATGACTGCAAGAGGTATGTAAACACGACCCATTTTAAGCCCCTACAGAAGTTGACCAGTATTCTTGTGTTTTTTTTTTTGGTGAGGTCAGGCTGGGTGTGCTTATGGCCTTCACTGTCACCACATCTCAACCTAATTAAACACTTCTGAGAGATTTTCAACCAATGTGTTAGACAGTGCTCTCCACCACCGTCATCAAAACACCAAATTAGGGAATATGTGTTGGAGGAATTATGTTTATCCCTTCAGTTGAGTTCACACATTGTAGAATCAATGCCAAGGAGCACTGAGGCTGTTCTAGAGGTAAATGTTGGAGCAACACCTTCCCACTTTATGTTGGTTTGTTCTTTCCATCTGTATCTCTATCAGTGGTCTGCTGCCTACACAGCACTGGAGTAAATCCACTGGGATAAAGTATTTGAGGCTATGTAAACAGAGTCAATAGTACATGATTTGTATTTAAAGTATTTTTAACTGCTCAGCAAAAAAGTTAAAGAACTCACTAAAGTGATCTAATGTAAGTTAGACAGTTTCACAAAAGCCTAAAAATTAGCAGCTCACCCCAAGACTAGCTTATAACTGAGACCTATGTTTCCATGGCAACAGTAATGGAAATGAGCAGCAACACCTGACAAAAATGAGGAAAGTGTAGCTCATAATTTGCAGTTTGCTGATGTTTGTGTGGAGCAAAAAATGAGAAGGGAAAGAGTTTTTAGAGACTGCAGTAACCCTTTGGGAATGTACAGCAATGAGGACACTGTCAATGGTTTTCCCTTTAATCAAAGGAAGCTACCCTGAGTCTCAAGTAAGGTGTCATCCACTGTAATGGAGGCAAGATAACTTTCAGTTACAACCTAGATTTATCTATAGTTTCTCCACATTTTGGCAGCACTCAGAGCCCACCATAAAATCACTGTAGTTATGCACATAAAATGAAAGAAAATAGACTCGAAGCATAAAAATACTCTTCAGGCCACAGCTATGTGTAAAAGACAAGAGGGACCTTAGCCAATAGAGGGCCTGTGTAGACAGATGTACAGCAGGATACGCTTTACAATAAGGGTACATTAATTAACATTTGGTATTCCAATAATAAGCATTGCCTAACAGTTAATTAACAGCTAATTAGTTTGTCTAGTAATCATTTACTAAAGTTGTTTTATTTGTAAATGATCTCAGAACAGGGTGTTATTAACATTAGTTAATATAGTAACGAGCATTAACAAATATTTCTTGTTAAAATATATTACGATTTTACACGATAATTATGGTATTAGCTTATCTTATATATCAGGTTGATAAAGATGTTAACATGCACTTGATAAAGCCTTTAATTAAAACTGTTTTCAAAAATGTTAAAGAAAAGTAATGATTTTCCACTAACTTGTCCATCCTCAATCTTATGACTTATTTTTTTTATTTTTAGACACATTACTTAATTAACTTTTAATGAATGCTTATTACTGCATTAATCATGTGAATTAATGTAAACAATGTGTAAATTAACACCTCAGGTAACATGGTCACCATTGATAAATGATTACTAGACACATTAGTTAACAGTTATTTAGTTATCTATCTGTTAGTTGATGCTTATTACTGCACTAACTAATGTTAATGAACGTACCCTTATTGTTAAGTGTTACCCAGATGGGTTTGATTGAAGTAAAAGCATATCACTTGTATGAAATTAGATGGGCGAAAAAGGTGAAGAGTTTTTCTTTTAGATTCTGTATAAACCGCTCACATTGTCTTGTTCATACACATAGTGGCACTATGACCTCTCAGTTTAAGGACGTGTTGAAACCGACTGGCAAGTTCGCCAAGTAATTTCCATACTCCGCTGTGATTGAGCAGTTACTCTCACCTATTGCTACAATGTCATCTCATGATGAAGTAGTTAATTTCCCAAGCATTGCTTTTGTTTTTCAAGCCCTAACAACTCATGAAAGTTCTATTATAGTAAACCGGTGAGCCGTTGACTATGACAAACAGCTTTTACATCTTTTTGATGTACTTCTACATAGTTGACTAATCCTTCTGTTCCTGAGGGAGTCGAAACAAGCATGATTGGTCGCGTCAAGGTTGTCGCTCTTGTGTTTCAGAGGACATTCTAGTCAAGTTGAAACTTCTCTACGTGATGCTACTGTCCACTTTTGAGGCTTAAGACAGTAAGGATGCTATGTTATGAAGAAATAACAGTTTTAGGTAGTCTCTGAATGGAAACGTAAATGATGGCTGAAGCTTTTGCCAAGTGACCATTTTCAGCACCACTACTCATTCCTGCTAAGAAACAGCATTCAGAGTCAAACTGAAAAAGTCATGAAATGGAATGGTTAATGAACTTTACTTAGTGCTTTTCTACCATATTGGTACTCACACACATTCACACAACAATGGGGCACCTGTGTGAAAGCAACTTGGGGTTCAGTGTCTTGCTTAAGGGCACTTCAGGAGCTGGGATTGAACCGCCAGCCGTCTGGTTTGTGGATGACCTGCTCTAAATCGTGCGCTACAGGAGGATTTATTCAATAAACAGAAGCTCTGAAGTTCAACTCTCGATTCACAGCTGTCAATCAAAGCCCAACACAGCAAACATCAAAGCCTTCTCTTAGCCTTAAATCTTACTAATAGAACCATAATTTACAAAACGACCACCAGGACATTTATTAGAGGGTCCAAGTTCAGCAAATGACACGAGAATCACTCCAGAAAAAATGTATTACTTGTAAGACTTAGTATTTTTTAGAAAGAAGTTCAGTGGAAATATACAGGAGCTAGACTTTTTTAAAGCCAGTATCTTTAAGATACTTCCACTTTGGCTTCTGTTTCCATCCCTTGGATCCTTGGTCCAGAGGCTTAAAATCAGTTCTACAGTCAAAACCACCATGCATCGTAGCTGGCTCCATAGATAAAAAATTGGCTCACATGGTACAAGAAGATTGTGCTTCCCAGGCCTCTGGTAATCAGTGACAGAACCAACATGTTGTGGATCATTTGTAGAGACCTCAGCCATCAGGTAGTCTTTCTCATCAGGCGGCAGTTGAGTCCTTTGCTGCTGCTTTGGCCACTGCATCCTCTCATCACCAATGCTCATTGAAAGAAAGGCTGCCAGCCACTCCTACTCCCTGGATCTTTGGTGTGATCACGCAGTTAAATATGACTCTTTAATAGCTGATGGCACTTGGACAATGCTTTTAAAGGAAACCATTTTAGCAGCATTCATACAGCCTCTCCTTTCACTGTCTTATCTTTATCCACCGTTTACAGAGAGACAGAGGAATGACAGAGAGGGGAGAGCTGCAGGCAAACAGGAACAGACCATATCAATGAACAGGGAATTGGCTTCATATCATTTTGATTGACACAAGCAATAATTGCCCATCACTGGTCTGATGAAGTCTTTGCAAAGAGCTGGTGAGCTGGAACGAGCCTCATTCGCTGATGGGATACAGGGAATGTTACCCATCATGCTCCCTGGTGCCTCAGGCCTTGTTGTCCTCAAAACATAAAGGTTCACTACAGCATTTCTCCCTTACTGGTGCCAAAACCCATTCAAGAGTCATCGGTTGTATATAGTAATTAATCATCTTCAAAGTGACATATGACAGTTTTTACTGAGGATAGTCTCAATAATGTTAAAGAATAATTCAACAACACTATACATGTGTCCTGTCTCTGGTGATCAGTACCAAAGTCTCACACAACAGAAACAGTTTCAACCAGGAACACTGCCCTTCTGTCAAAGGGTTATTCCTCTGTTTATATCTTTAGTCTCATTTCTATAGTGGTGGCCATCATTTTTAAACATTTAAGTTGGACCATAGACCATAAAAGATTTTCTTTCACATCATCAGGAGTTAAAACTAAAAGTGGTGTTAGGGTTCAAACTTCTGAAGTGGCCTCCTATGTTCAGTTTTCAGGTTTTACATTTACTGTTTTCAGTCCCACCAGGATTTAGCAGACGTTTTTGGCACCTGATTTCATGGCAGCTTTTCTAAAAAAAAAAAACTTAAAAAAGAAAATGCAATAAATGTTGTAATGTCTTTAGGTGATTTTATTTTTTTTGGGGGGGGGGTGTCTTTCACATCTTAGAGTATACACGTATGGCTCAATGATTTGTGTGATACTGCTGGAGTTTGCACTGCTGTGCAAGCAAAATCAGTCTCTACAATACTGGAGTACCATCCAGATTACTATAGAAGAAAGGATCCATTCCGCCAGGCATTAAAAGTATATTTAAATTACAGATTACTAATTGTTGTAGATTATGTTAATTTTGTTTTTCCTGATCTTCAATGTAGCACTGCCAGCAGGTGATGGAAATGTTAGAAACTGGTAAATGGAGCAGACATTTTGTCACTTCAAGGTCAACAACGACTTCTTCTTTTTTTTTTGGACATTTTCACCATCCACAACTGATGGGAGTTACTGTACATTTAAAAGAAATCAATGACATTACAGACTGTAATGGATCTCAGTGTGTCTTGGGTGCATTCACACCTGTACCCGGAGTAGAGTTGTCCACTTGTGATCGGATCACTGTAGACACGTTAAATTCAGCTATGAACAGGCCCTAAAGACTGTTGACACTAGAAAACACTACAGCACCATAAAATATCTCCACTTTCATGGTATCTTTCCATGACTGGCCATCCCTCTACTGATGTCAATATATCAGTCACGTGATTATTGGGTATTTCTTAAGAGATAGGAGACAGGAAAAGCATATGCAAATATGGAAAGCTTCTAAGATGAGCGTTAGCTCTGTGCATTCTCTCCAGGGTATCAGCAGCTCCTTAAGACGCTGGAAACTGTTAAATTATAAAACTTGTCTCCTCAGCTGCTTCCCCATGAAACACAATCCTTCCATTTTTGTGGATATTAAAAGGTATTCACATACCCTTTATTTTTGGGCCAAGTTTACTCCTTTAAGTGTCTAAATCTGCAGGGAGAATTTCCAGAGCACGAACGTTAAATAATGAGAATATTTCTAAATCACGTTCCTGATTTAGTTATGCTTTTATCAAAAAGAAAGTACTTATCCTCTTCCTGCAGTTTATATGCAAAAATGGAATCCTTTTGTATGACAGGAAGGGTCACCGTGAGGACACCCTGCGCCATGTTATGACATCATGCCTTCTTTCAAATCCCCTCTGTCTGCAATCAACCCAACTAATGGCAGAGGATGCTTTGTCAGTGTAACCTCCCCAACTACCTGTCCTTGAATTAGGAACACTTAAGTGTATTGCAGTTTTGTAAGTGCATGAGACATCGTTTCTGTCTTATTCAGCAGCTCAAACCTCATGTGACAGAAATGCTTTTTAGCTGATCACTTCGGTGTCAAGGACACTGGGACAGAGATGGCGACTTGATAGCTAACTCTGATGGTCTTTAATTGTTCTGTTCCTTTTGTCAGAAAGTAAATTAGGAAACAACTAACTTTATAAGCTAACTTTATTGTATTTGTAAAATGTATGTGTCATGTTCTACTGTGTATCTACGCTTTGTGGAAAAAATTTCCCTTTGGGACAATAAAGTCGTAAGTCTCAATAGCTGTTTTCACAATTAATTGCCCTGCACACTGAAGGGTATTGGTTTTCCTGTGTCCATCTGTGAGTGTCTGACAACCATAACTCAATGGACACATTAATCTTTAGGAAACTTGGTATGTATATTGACCGAGTGAATACCTGGAACCCTGTGTTTTTTCTTGAGTTTTCTTGTCCTCTGCCGCCATATCCTAAGAAATACATTAATCTATTTCATACATCAGTCTAATACTGCCACCTATTGACTAGTCCAGAGTTAGGTTTCACGTTTGCTATTGTAAGAAGTAAGAATGCTGAACATGTATCGTTCCTGTACAGTTTGTCTTTACTTCTCATACAGGTCAGACCAATATTTTAGTGGACACATTAGGAATAGTTTTATTGAAAAATTACAGCTAACGTCTTCTGTGTACTTTTCACACTTGGCAAATTCATCCCGCGGCCCGGATTGTACCCTCTGGCGGGCTGCTTTTGGCCCGCGGGCTGTATGTTTGACACCCCTGCTCTAGAACATCTGTGCAAGCATGACGCAGAGCCTGAGATCACGCAACACCCCACAGAGGTGTTGCGTGATCTCAGGATTCACAGGATTTAATGAGAAAAACAAAAGTACAGTATATATAAAGAAATACACATAAGCACAAAGAATATTTTTGTTTCATTCCTGGAGGAGGTTGGGGAGTTGAGGAGATGGGATTTTTTTTACACATGTAGGCTGATGTTTAGAACGGTGTGTCGAGTGCAGCACAAGAAGGATGAATGAACGAAGCCTAGGTTGTAAAGCACACTAATTGGGGTGAGACAAACTGAAGTTGTCAACCGGGCGAAAAGGGGCTTGTGTCCAGCTGGTTTCGGATCATTTCTTTGACCTTATCAACACTATACCAATCACATTTCTATTCCTATTCTTTTCATTTTCACATGTGACAGTGGCGCTAGTTAGGACTCAAAGGTTACTGATTCTGAGACATTTCCATTGAAAAGTGTTACTTTGATTAACACTGTCTGTATGTGACCAGTAAAATACCTTAATGACCATATCCATGAGACTTGATAGATACATTGATTGAGCAAATATCAGAAGTAATTACATTTTGGTGCATCTAGCCTAATAAGAAAATAAATGGCGTTTTAAAACCAGTTTTGCCCGTTATAAGAAACAAGTCTTCTGTCTGCATGCAGGGTTTTTTTTTTTTTTCATTTCATTGCAGTAGTTATCGCAGGAGCAGCAAGGCTTTAGGCATGAAGCAAAGTAAGTTTCTAAAAAAGGCTATATTCTGCATTAATATTATGCTTGTGTTAAAATTTAAGTAAAACACTTCCAAGTCTTGGGTTTTATTTTCTGGCTCAGAGGATAAAAGAGCATTTTGATATATCCTCACATACCTTTTACTTTAATAATAAAAACAGGAGATTTAATAAATATAGTATTTTTTTTCCAGGAACACTTTACATTAACCCTCTTGTAAAAAATGAATCCCCCTGTTCTAAGATGAATCATGTCATCTTAAGAAAAACAGCCTCCTGATAAACTAAAGTGCGTAATTTGGATTGTTACATAAGCACTGGAAGAAGTTTCTTAGTTTCTGTCATTTGTAATAAGGCTGTTAATCAACGCTCCCATGTGCGGTGCAGTAGGAGGGTGAAATGCTGGAGTGAGGAGTGGATGTTAGGCCTGCTGACCTTGGCATTCATCTTTCCTTGTATCAGCACCACTGACTCAGCAGTAAAAACTCCCACTGATCTCTTGGTACCTCTCCACAGCTAATTTAAGAAGTGCTCACTTTCCCCTCAGCCACCTGCATGCTGAGAAATAGATTGTGGATCGCCGAAGGTTTACTGTGTGAGGACTTGCATGCATGCTATTATGTCCAGCTCTGTAATACATTCTACCCCAACTGTAATTACTAAATAGCAGATATTGGCTTGAGTCCTTCAATAGCTGAAAGCCAGATAGGCAGTCAGTAAATTACAGGATCAATAGTAGCTAAACTGTGTAATGTGAATTAATCTGTTCTGAAGATTAAAAAAGCTGATTCAGTGGCTGACAGGTGAGTGCTTTGTTTGAATAAAGAGAACAGTGTGAATCAGTGTTCTGGAGCATATTTCCCTTATATAACGCTGTAAAATAGGGCCATCTCCTCTTTTTGTTGAACCACAGTAGAGCTGTATTGATTTTAGTTTTCTTTTTCTTGCCTGTCATGGATGTCTGAGTTGGCAACTGAAAGCTAGTGATTGAGAATTTGCGCTCAGTTGCACATCAGTTTTTCTCCGTGTGAATGTTTGGATTTAGTAAAGATTTTTCGGAGAAATGCAAGCCCATCAAAGATAATGTGTCAACGCTTTGTAAGGCTTTAAAAAGGACAGAAATGTTTGCAGAATAATGAGACTATTAATGACATGTTCATTGGTTGCTTTTAGTTAAAGCGGGACTAATCGATGTTTCTCCTTTGAATGCATGAAATGGCTATGTGTTAAATTAGGTGTTGCTCAAAAACAGAGAATACAAACTTTTTTCAGCTTTGCAGAGCATTTTTAGCCTTTTTTTCAGCATTAATTTTCTTCACCCACTCATGAATCTAATCTCCAGCAGCCTTTTTTGTAAAGGCTTTTGTTACCTGCACATTACCAAACACAGCTGAACATACTGCAGGATTTAGCAACTAAACACTTTATTAGGAGACCAAAACGGAGTTAAACAAACTGTTTCTGTGTTTGCCAAGTTAGTCCCCATTCATCACCATGTATTTCCCTGAAGGTACTTGATTACAATACTCAGCCTTGTAGTGTAACTTAACTACATTAACTACTGTGAACAGTATTCAGTATTGCATTGTGTGGTCTGTCAGCTAGCCTGCTAATTAGGGAAAATAACGCTAATTACTGTGTTTATACAGTTGACATTGCTGTTATCAGATACAACTGTCTGTTAACATTTATCCAGTAGCTGAGGCATTTTGTGGCATTTAACATGACAGTGTTTGTCAGCACTGTGGTCGGTGTTTTCAGTAAATTAGCATTAGCTTGGTGAGTTTGACCCCTCGCTCTTCACCAGCTCCACCCTCTTGTCCAAATAAAGTTACTTCTGGCTTAAAAAAAATCAAGATGCTGACAGCCAAAAACTCAAGGCTTCAAAACAGCAGTCCACAAGACAATGGGTGACATTGTGGAGGTTGTATCCACTACTTAAATACAGTCTATGATTTTGACGTTTTCGTGACAAGGGGAGCAACAGAGGAAGAGGCAGTAGGGACAAAGCCTGCAGGATGAGGAGGGAGGATGGAGTGAGAGTCGGTGTTTATCATGACAGCAACTGTCATCTACATTGAAGTGTACTAATTTTAATCAGACCATTCCTATAGCCACGTTGCCTAACCAAACCTTTACTACAGCATAATCCCAACATACACAGCTTAGTTAGTTAGGACAGATGACATACACTTCCCAGCCAAATACGAATTTGCCAACTGGATTTAATTAAACAAATAGGTTAAGAGCCTTCCACTGGTTAATTACTGCAGTGATTAATATGTTTCAGCTGGCAGCAAGTTATTTAACCCGAACTGATGCAGTGAGTAGCTTCTCATTTCTTAAACAACCATCAATTTTCTAGGGAGCATAAAGATTGGACTGAGAGTGGTTGAGGTCAGCTGACTGTACTGAATGAGAGCATGAGACATAATTTCCACCCATGGATAGGCCACCACAGAGTTGAGAATCCTTGGTTATGTGCTAGAGAAGACTTTACGCAGCAGACTCTCCCATCATCTCTGGACGGAAAGAAATGTTGTGACATTTATTGTGACGTTGCGCGTCATAAACAATGCCACAGCGAATGCATCCCGGAATTAAAGCTAAAGGCGGTCCAACGAAATTTTTAGAGTGTGACTTTTTTTTTTGGCTGGGCAGTGTATATGGTCATTCAGACTGGTTGACTGTTAATGTCACATTATTGTTGCACTCTCATTTTTATGTTCAGCTTCAGCCCTATTTTATGTTCTTCTAAATGTGTTGCCCTGACTGTGCTGTTCTGACAAACATAATCAGATAATCTGTCCTGGTAATGTTCAGATGTCATGTTTTTTGGGAACAAATACGGAGCTACATCCTCAAATATAAATGTGAAAAGTTGAAAAATGCTGTAGTCACAAGCGTATTAGATAGTCTTTACATGTCTTATTATGTTAATTATGTGTTAAATAAAAGAAATGGAAATTAAGTGAATCATTTAACCTGGATTACAGTAGTTGCATGTAATTAGAACAAATTTCGCTAGGCTTAAACACAACAGTGCCGTGCTTCTTTTATGGCAATTCAATGTGATTTAAAAGTCATTAATTGTAATTAATCACACAGCTCATTTGCAGTCACCTGGCTGAAAATATAAAGCAGAATATGCAGAGGTCTGCAGCATAATTCTGTACCCCCCTCTGCTCTCAGTAAGATGAAGATGAAAGCGTTTTTTCAAGAACTCTCAAACTAAAGTAGAAACTCATCTGAAGTCCCAGGAAAAGGAGCAGTGTTGTGTTTCTGAGCTTTAATTGTCGAGCTCAGTTGTCACGTTGTTCACAGATCTCTGTTCTTTGTTTTGCAGCCTTTGTAAAGGCACTGCCTGCTCTCTGCTGCCTGCTCCAATAAGCTCTCATTAATCTTCCTTACAGCCTTCATTAAAGCTGCCACCGCTACACCCATACCCGCTCTCCAGGCTCCTGTCTCCTCCCTAATGCCTATCTCCTCGACCTTTATCTCTGCCCTGCTTGCCTCTCATAATCTCTTACCCTAAAGCCCGTGTACAACCTATGCCGTCATCTTCTTCTCTCCTCTTTACAGCTGCAACAACTATTAGTCTGTCCAGGAACTGTTTTAATAATCACTTTTGAGTGAGTTTTTCAAAGGTTCAATATGTAAGATTCACACTGCTACGTTAGATAACTCCGTAGCTGTGTCTCAAATCGAGTACTTCCGTTAGTACACCTACCTGCAGTACTCTGCTTACAGAGTGGACGTACTTGCGCAATGCACAAATTTACTTAGTGTTGTCTCAAAATAGCCGTTGTGCGCTTGTCAGAATTAGAAATGCAACACAGCATTCTTCTTTGCTGCTTTTTAATGGTTAATCAGCAAAGCATTACCACCCACCAGAATATCTGCCATTAACCTTAACTTTCTGTTTGTTATCTGCCACATCATTTATTAACTTGTGGTTCTATTTGTATTGAATTGAATTAAAAGGGTTTTTTTAAATGATCGTGATTTTGTACAGAGCAGTGGTCGCCACCACCGCCGCAAACACCGCTTCCTCTGTTTCCTCCGTTTCCTCCGTTTCCATTTCAGAGGTTTTCTGGCCCCTCCCTTCCGCTACGCAACCACGATGGCGATGGGTGAGGGTGAGATGTGTCCAGCGTTCCACACTCAACATTTTGTCCGTTTTGAGTGTACATCCGGGTAACTTA
>JAPQRN010000005.1:6635503-6646594 GCA_037367275.1 Coranthus polyacanthus | reverse complement strand
AGTGCGCGATTTGAGACACAGTGCATGTCTAAATCTGGCTAACTCCTATAATCATGTTTTTGATTTGTTCCAATAATTGTACTTAGAACATAAAATCTAGTGTTAAAGGTGCAGGAGCTAAAATCAGGAGCCAGAATTTGAAAATACCGAGCTCCTTCCTCTCGATTAAATTCAAAAGACTACATAGATGACCTGACGCTGCTTCACACCACTTTGGAAAAGAGAATGCACTTTTCCAAGCTTCTGTTTCGACCCACGTATCGGTAATTACAGCTATCAATCACGTATTTAACGCCCCTACCTGTTTGAAAATACTTATGATTAGCCTAAGTCTGCAGAAGTGGGTAGAATTCTGTTGTTGTCTCAGACCATTTGAATTACAATATGCTGGAAGGTAATTATGGAATTTGTGGCCATTAACGACAAAAAACTATAAGCACTGCAGCTTTGAAAGCAAGCATGCATTCATGCTAGTATATATACATGTTATGAAGTATTTAACATGTGTTTTCATTAACAAAAGCATTAAAACAGTTGTGATTTATTGAAAGTATTTCTCAAAATGGATGGCTCAGTTACTTAGCAAACTTGTTGACTATTAATCCCCAGAAGGAAATTAGTCGTCATAGCAGCTAGATATGTTAAATTACAATAAAATAACAAAATGCAACTATTGTTTAATTATGCAAGATGATATTATAAGGTGACTGGGGTATTGGTGGAAATAGCAGTCAGAATGATCAGGATGTGTAAGGCCCTTGTCAAATGTAGAGATTTGTCCAGTTTTTCAGTGACTCAGTGAAACATCTTTAGGTCTTAGATTGTTGGGGGGAAAAAAAGCTTTCTGAAGCCTTTCTCACTATTTTTATGTGTTATACAGGAAACCACGCATCCAGAAAATAATGAACACATTGATCCACCATGAAAATAATTGCTTGTAGCAACCATACTCTTCTTTTTTTTTTTTTTATTCAAACTCTTTCCAATCTTTGTATAAATTCATATGAGCTGAGTATTCAGTTCAAGAGAACGTTGCAGTTAAAGTCCTCTGCCAGTTTGTGGTTGACTCAGACATTAAAGCCCACTTTATGAAGGGATTATGTTTCTCCTGGCTCTCTGTTGAACTAGTTGACCCTGAAGTGTCTGCCACTGATCCCCTCCAAACTCTATTTCTGTCTGCACACAGTCCAGACTGTAGGCAAGCAGAGAACAGGAGATCACAGCTCAATTATCTCTTTATCTCAGGATAACACCGGCAGCAACAAATTATGTTTTTATTGAGCTTGTAATTAGTTTTCAAAGCTGCTATCCTAAAGTTTGATGATGATAAGTTCTTAAATAATGACCATGCCTTTAGTATATTGAATTACATTTCCTGTAAAATTGCAACCCTTAGTGTCATGTCATACTCAAAACTACTGCTCACAGATTCTCTTTTAGACAGAACATTTTTGGTAAAATTCTCTTATTTGCGTTTTTTTCACGTTCATATCTACTGTGATTGAAACACAATACTTCCTGTACAGATATTTCATAATAAAAGCTCTCTGGTGTCTCAAAAGGTATAATTCCTCCATTTTCCTGCTTAAAGTACAACTTGCACGTAAACGACAACAGATAATGTGTACGAAAATGATGAAAGTAACTGGATTTTAAAATGCTTTAAAACACTTACCTGACATCTGAAGGCATTTTTGTCAAAGTTTTCAGCTCGCTTCATAAACTGAAAGGTTAGGTGATGTTAGAGTTTTGTCAATGGTCTGGTCCGGTCCGGTGTAGGAGCTTAGACTGGTTTGATTTATGCAAACCGGTTGAACTGACTTGTTGATTTGTCATCATGACAGATGGTGTTAAATTAAAAAAAAAACGTGTCCTACATCAGCAACTTGTGCCGACAGCGTCATGACATTAACTCCAACTTGTTTGGCATTAATAATAAGCAATATGACAATGTTATTAACATTGGGTTTGTAATGAAAAGACTAATGGAGCCGCTGTCTGACAAACGGTGTGGAATTTACTGCCAACACGAAGAAGGGAACATTACATTTCAGTAGAGGGAGGGGGAAGACGCACGCGCCACACGTCTGTTTACTATGAAGTTGATGTTTTTTGGGGGGGGGTGAGCCATGGCGACTTTAGCCTCAAAGAAAGCTAAGACTGCACCACTATGGCAACATGTCGGATTTGAAGCTGATAGAAGACGTGAGCGTAAAACATAGACGAGACAACTAGTAAACACTGCAGGTAAAACTGATTATGGAGCTGCTTTAGTCTCACATAGCCAGACTCTCTCCACACTTTATTAGAGTTGTGCCAGCGCTGAGATACCGATACTTCGCTCCTGGTTCCTCTTCTCATTATTTAGTGTTCATTGGTTGTTGTCAATCCAGCTTAGAGGTGCATTACTGCTACCAAGTGGACTGGAGTGTCTATACTCTCGTTCATGGGCTGTGGCGGTCACATTCCTTCCACTTGGGAGCGTGAGCTTGGTGAAAGTGTGACGCCTAGTGGTAAAATTCAGTATAGCAGTTTGTTACAGTGTTTAGCTTCATATCGAACCAAAACCTTATGTGACGTCACATAAAGGAGAGCAGTCAAGCTGGTGGACATTTAACAGTAAGAAATATACAAATAACACTGCTGTTTTTGACAACTGTGATGTTGACAATATACATTCATACAGTTATGACAGATCACAGCCTCATTATTTTGAGTCTGCCGGCATCAAAGTTGTTTCATTCTCCCTGTTGTCAGACATAACGTCACACAACACATTCCTTGAAAAGGCTGGACAGCAAGCAGCGCGAAGACAGACGCTGCAACTAGCTCAGCAACTTAACAACAGTGTTGTTTTCTAATTATAATAGTTTACCTGTTTTCCTATTCCTGTAATTCACTCATTTTGTTTTTTCCTCTTTTCATGACTAGAAGGATGGTTGCACTTCATCCTCTCAGTGAAGTACAAAGATTATCTTGATTGACACCCACTTTGGGAGGGTGATGGCTAAATTAGTTGCCACGGTAACCCCTGTGTGTTCTCATTAAAGTGTCCGATCACTGTTTTGGACACTGAAATTGGACTTTTAGGAATATTTGGAACTTTGGAAACAAACAATATTTCCACATTCTGGATGAGGAAGAGAAGATGTCAGGCTTTATTTATTTAAAGAGTATTTTTTACTTATGACATGATTGGGACTGTCACAGATGGATGTATAAAACACAATGATTTAGTTGCATTTCTGGTCTTTTCCTCCTTTCAGAGTCAGAGTCGGAAGTGACTCAACAGTTTAAGTCACTCAGATAAAAGTTTATAGCATGTGAGATATCTGAGTGTGGGAGTGGGGAACAGACCAGCCAAGAGAGAGACAGCGGTGCCTCCAGCGTGACTAAAAATGAAAAACCACTGTAGCTGATGGGAGAGAAGAGCGGCCAGTGTGAGCGAAGTGTGTACCATAAGACAGAAATTATAATATTTCAGCATAGAATAACTCCTGGAATGCATTAAACAATAGTTATTATTCAGGATATGCATTATTGAAAGAAAATTCAAATGTAATTTCTTTTTTAATATGACTACACTACTTCTCTAAACCCCTCAGGCCATAATGAATAACAAAACAAATATAAATACAAGAAAGAAGATAATGAAAAACATTACCAGTGTATTAGAATTGCATAAATGGAAGCTCTAAAAAAGGTTCCTGTGGCTGTGGTGACTGTGAAAAAACATTGATTTTGTGTTTTTTCTTTTTTCAGGTCAGCAGGTTCTGGGTCTTGTGGAGAACCAGAGTGACTGGTACCTGGGGAACCTGTGGAAGAACCATCGACCCTGGCCTGCTCTGGGCCGAGGCTTCAACACCGGTGAGTCCATGAAGACGTCAGACTAAACTAAGTTGACCATTGTTTAGGCCATGCATTTGCATAAACTTAACAAACAAACAAAACGAGTTGCACAAATACCCTGCAATTCACTAACAAGCAAAGCATGATGAACAAACTAAAGGATTTTGTTTTGCACCAGAAACCCAATTTGTTCTACACATGTGTGAAAATGCAGTTACTTCCTGTCTCCAGCAATTTACAGCAGTTTTGTGATACTGAATAAAATAGTGTTATCTTTGGTTTTACTAGTAATTTAAGATAAATGAAAAATAAGAGTGTGTTTTTATAAATATATATTTTTTTACTGATCAGACAATCAAGTGAGCAAACAGCAGCTGGTGAGAACTCCAGTCCAAATGACACAAAGTTAAATTAATTTAAAAATCTAAAAGATTCGGGTCTTTTGACAAAACGTTTGTGGCTGAAGCCCTGGAAGAATCTTAACACCATGTATTAGACAGTCTTTACAAAACAAGAAAAGTATGTATTTACGTGATAGGAAATAATTGGAATCCTATATTTTCCATTTAGTAGAACAAGAGATAACATTATTGTATTTAAATATATTATACATGTTTTATTCAGAAATATTGGTGACCGGAAGTCATCACATTTTCACACATATCTAGAACAAATGTTGTGTCAGGTACAGACTGGGTAGTGACAGATAAACTCAAAACTTATTTCTAATGTACAACATGCTTCAGAAACAACTACAGTCTGTTACAAGAAAAAAAAAGTCCTGCAAAGACAAAAAGAAAAATCAGATGACGTGTGACACAAACTTTACACTGTGTTTGTGTTGACGATTCTGTCACAAATGTTCTGAGTAATTCACCACAACATCAGGTGGTGTTACGTATCAGTTCACGCGCTGATGATTTGCTGAGTTCTGCCAAATAAATAATTGAGTCATAGAACTAAAAGCTGTTGTGGAGGTTGACTTACTCAGGGTATTTGTGAGGAAATCGTCAGCACGATTTATCTTTTGTATGATATATTTTTTTGTACCTGTAAGACATGCTGTATTTATTTCTGAAGTATGATTTATTAGAAGTATGTGGTGCATTTGTTTCAAATGTACTCGTAGTAGTATTTGTAAAGCATGTTTTGTTTGTTACACTTTGGCAGGAAAATGGTTTTAATGATCTGCAGAACCCTGAAAGTTTTTGCATACGACAGTATCCACTTTTTTGCTGATATTTTTTCTTAAAGTCCCCCTCCAGTAAAAATCTAGTACTTCTTCATGTTCGTCCTTACTGCTGTCTGAGTGTCAAAGATGTTTCCCCAATCATCTGTTTCTCTGTGCTCACCTAGCAGCATGATCTGTGATATCACACATATTGTGGAGCTACTCAGGACCTAGTGTGCAGCTTTTACAGGTGTGACGTGAAACCTTGAAGCCATCACTGCACATATACTGAAAATGGCTTTTTAAGAGGGCAAGACACATGTGGAGTCCAACAGTTGAACGTTAGCAATGAACTATTATATGGACTCTGGGTTTTTACATGAGGGAGGAGGATGACATGCAATTTTAACTTTTTATTTTTTAAGTTTTAATGAGGCTGAATCTCCTTTTGGTGTATAAAAAAAAAAAGAGTCAAATCAGAGTGAATTTTTTAGTCACTGCAGAGTATTTTCAGTATATCTGTTACATGTAGAAGTCATGCATTCAAAAGATTAGTTAAGTAGATAGTTGAGTAAAGAAGGAACTGGAAGGAAATATGCTACGTCTGCTCCAAAACAGAAATAAGATAACAAAATGATGAGAAGCACTCTTGATAAGGAAAACAATACGGTCAGTTGAGTTGGTTACAGTCTGCACCCTCGATGCCACTAAATCCTACACACTAGTCCTTTAAACGGACTCGGCTGACATAAACCTCTCCAAGTAGCTCCATCATAAAACGGCACAGAACATTTTGTAAAAGTTCATAAAACCATCCTCAGACATTTCATTTGCAATCTGTAATGAGAAAACATCTGAATTCTGTCCTGGTGTTTTTTTTTCCAGTTTTATTCTATGTTCTTTTTCCTCTGAAAACACCAGTTTCCCGCATTTCAAAGCCTGGCCGTCAAAGTAAAGAGCGTGCACTGAGGCAGATTCTTTCAGCATGTGCACGGGCATTGAAATTGAAATATACAGGCATCTGCAAGGCTTGTTAAAAGTTGTCTGGAAAAGCATTTTCAGAAAGGCATGGGGTATCCTTTCACAGAGAGCCTCAGAGCAGCTGATAGTGAAATTGATTGGATTCTATTACACCTTGTTATTATTTGCCACTGCCTATGTTTTCCTTTCCTACCTTTAAATCCAGCAGGTCTTTTGGTCCTACAGACACATAGCTCTGTGTGAGCTGCTGGAGCAGGAGGATAATCTTTCTATTGACTATAACCCAAAACAAATAGCGTCGCCTGGTGCAGGAGCTCTGTGAAATTCACAGTAGACCCGTTTCAGTGGGAGCAGTAAAAAAACTCACCTGAACACATTGTAAAGGTACCGTGTTGTTGAACTCGCTGCCAGTGTGACTGACAGAGGTGGCAGAGGTTTACTCCAGCAGAAGTACAGATACTTGTGTAAAAAAAAAAAAAAAGGCTCTGGTAAAAGCAGAAGTATTCATTCTACTTCTTTAATGTAGTAAAAGTGAAAAGTACAGGCTCTGAAATGTACTTGGAGTATAAAAAGTACAACCAAGGTCATTTCTACTGAGCCTGACATCATATTAATATATTAAGACTACTGAACCATTCTAACAAAGTAATGGTGTATAGTATATATATATATGGTGTTTTGTTTTTTATTCTAAATAAAAAACAAAACACTGAAAATAATGAACATTAACTCTAATGTGCAAATCTGTTTTCAGTGTCAGCAACAGAATCGAAAACATTAAGACGCCTTTTTTCTGTGATAAAGTCTGCCTTTCCTGTCTGTCTTGTTAAGTCTTTGACATTGTTTTGTCTGTAACGTCTTATGGTTTATTTTCATCTTACGTCATCTCGTTGCGTCTTTTATGTGATCTTGCCTTGTATTTTGTTTTCGTCCTTGTGCGTCTTCCACAGTGTTTTCCTTGTTTCATTTGTTATGTTGTTTTTATCTTGTTTGTTGGGTGTGATATGCACCCAAGGAATTGTCTGTTCTATGTGTTATTGGTGCATCGATTTAAGCTAGACGCAGAATGATGCAAAATAAAAATGATCAATAATTCCCCTCAAATATATTGAAACTAAAGTAACAAGGAGCTGAAAATGAAAGAAGCCAAAAATTCCAGATATCTGTGGTAAAATGTAGGGAGTGAAAAACAAATCCTCTAGTAAAGAACAGATACCTAACAACTCTGCTTAAGTACCGTAACATTTAACAAGTATTTGTACTTTGTTATGTTCTGCAAACTGCACATTTTGAAGCCAGAGAAGGCATGTGTTGCATTTCCACACAGCAGCAATTTGACAGAAAGCCTCGGGTTCAGCTGCGGTTGGTCGGCTTTGCGGTGGTGGCAGTGTGGTAACAGATGGAGCACAGCGGGGTGTGAACGATGGTTTGTTTTGTTCTGATCTGAAAAAATTATTCACCATGTCTCTCCCTCTGAAAATTGGCTGCTTGATTTTATTTGTAGCAGCCAGAGAGATTTCTTTTATTAGCGAGGGAACAGAAACAAAGTTTTTGTTTTTGATTTCTCATGTTTGTTTGGGGAAAAAGTTAGCAGAGCAGCACATGAGCTTCGCTGAATGATTTGTGTTTCCAGGAGGATTTGAACATGTTTTCTACATCCATTGCCTGTCTGTCATTGAGCTTAAAGCCTACTTCTTTATCTCACAAAACACAAGGCTGTGATTCACAGCCTCATGGAGGGACTTTATCACCTTTGCAGGCAAGGAGATACTAATCTGTCTCTTAAGCTACCGTATCTCTGTGTGTATATGTTGTGTGTTTGTCTGCGCATGCGTGTGTATGTGCGTGTCTGCTTTCCAGGAGTGATTTTGCTTCTTTTGGATCGGCTACGGAAGCTGAGATGGGAGCAGATGTGGAGGTTGACTGCAGAGAGGGAACTAATGAGCATGCTGTCTACGTCCCTGGCAGACCAGGTAACACACAAACAAACACACATGTATATCATCACACCTCACAACTTAAAAACTCAGCAACAGTCTCTGTCTTTACTTAATTGAATAACTACATAATATGCATCTGCAACCACTGGTCGTCCACTCATTTTGCTGGATTTTGTTGTCTCTGTCTGTGTTCATGTTTTAAGGGGGATCTACATGCAGTTCATGTTTACTATATTAAGCCTGATTTATACTCACACATCAAGAGTCATAGCTGAAAGGTCCCTGGTCCAAAATGTAACTAGCAAAATATAACTGATAATTATTGGTTAATGCAGTAATAAACATTAATTACCATTAATTAATAGTTAAATAGTGTGTCTTGTTATGGTGGTCATACTAACTAAGGTATTAATTTCTACATTATTTAGTAGTTTAAAAATGCCCAAAGGCCCAAAGAAAGAGGGTTAATTAATTAAACCATAACATGAGTCTGCATTTGCAGTGACAAATGTAGACCCACGTATTTAAACAGAGGAAATTAAAAAGAAAATAGAAACATTTTCAGCAACCATTGTGGCCATTTTAATGTAGATTTCGGAGTTCACAAGGTGCACCTGAATGCACCATGAAGTCCCCATTCCTGTCTGTGTGTGTCAAACTCGGACAGCAGCACAACAGAACATGCCAGTGTGTTGAATAGGTTCTTTTCATAAGTCTTCGTGTCATCAAAAAACCTGCGTGAAATACATGAAATCTTCATCTTAATTACATTCAAATATTCCACTGTTTCATTGTTCAGGACCACAGACAGCACAGAACAGATTAACCAGACACTCATTATGTCTACGTCTTTGTGATAATTTGATAATTTGTCCTACTCCTGGCGGATTGCATTAACCATTAATGAAATGACCTGGTTGCGTCTTTGTTCAGAAATTAGTGTATTGTTACAAGATCACCTGCAGAACTGGCCACTCCCATCAGTGCTTTTTTGGATTGTGGCATCGCTTTACTTGCCCTGTTCAGCAGATTGGGCCATTTGTATAAGGGCCTGTCTCCGCACACATTGGTCCTGAAGGTCATAAATACATCTTATCTAACCATGCAGTGTTCCATATCTAAGATTCTAAGGGCACACAGCGAGACCTTGGTTAAGGGTCTCTCCGTTATCTTCAAGCTATTCAGAGCTCATCTAGATGAGGTGCGTTTATGAGATTTTAATTAAACCTTCATTAAGTAAAGTCCCGCAAGGTATGCAGTTTGGAAAATGAACGGGGCTTTGGAAATCGTTTCAACATTCCATCTGCCTTCTGCCGTATGAGCTCCTCCAACGGACTGTCAGCCCTCTTTATCGCAACATTCATTATGTGGCTATAGAGTTTTTATGTCCCCCATTAAGAAGCTGGAATCTGTCACTGAAACTCTTATCTTGTGAAGCAGCAAAGATCTCAGAAAACCATCCAAGAGCCAGAAAGTCCCTCGGATATAAACAAAGTACATTTCCTCAAAGCAGTGTGAGGTATTGGGTTTTATGACTGTGATTACATATACAGTAAATATGAAATAAAGTCTTGAACATCTGGACGGCTGTAGCACACTAACGAGACAGAAGAAGAGTGTGGACTGAAGTGTCCCCGCAGCAGTAACATCTGGAGAACATTTGACAGCACTAGTGTGTTTAAGGTGAAGCAGCTCAGTCAGTTGAGATCTCAAGTGGTGATGAGGAATTCTTCATGTTCTCACTGCACAACCTCTTAAAACTCATTCAAATTGAACTTGAACGTTGTCCAAACACAGAAAATGACACAGGCAGAAGCTACAACTTAAACCTGATTTCTAGCCCATAATAGGTACAAAGTCCTCTGTAAAATAGGTGGGATTACATGGAGGATGAGGAGATTTTGCTGGGATATGCATTCTCTGTGATAGATTAATCTGTAATAGATTAAATCCCTGTAACAGTACATAAACTAACGTCAACAAAGCATTACACTATGTTATAGGGCTACCAAGCGGGTAAATTGTCAAAATTAGATGTAACACAATAGCGTTGGCAAACAACTGTCAGTGTGTCATTATGTGTTTGTTATAACTTTACAATTCCATCTGCCCATTAATAGAGAATCATTATATTACTCTGTATTTTTGTCAAGTGGCAACTTCTGGGGCTGGAAAATGAAGGATTGTAAATATGGGAGATGGCACTGTTTAGCATGTTCATAAATTACGTGAAGTTGAAATTATTGTTTATCAAACACAAATCTATGTGTTGCCTTTATCAATATTTCACCCCTCGCTCTTCCCCAGCTCCATCCTCTTGCTCAAATATGGTCACTTTTAGCTTTAAAAAAAAAAGATGGAGACAATCAAATGCCAGACTTCTAAAACAGGAATCCACAAACCAATGGTTGATATGACGGAGGCCTCGTCCACTTTTACACACTTTATACACTTCTAGATGACGGTGTCACCACTCGACTGTGATGTTGTTATTTTTGCCTTAGCTGTAGATTAGTTCATTTAGTCAGAATTCTGTGTCCTAGTTTACATAACTTTTTGTTGTTATTTGGTGATTAATGTTAGCTATATTTAGCCATTAGCCTACAAGGTGTTCAAAGACAATTGGGCACAAGAGACAGCTTGAAAATAAACTGAAGACATACATAGACTCATTGAATAAACACTGCATTACAAATGGTGGCTTTCACTCATTGGCCAAAACATCATTTTCTGCAGCAATATTTTGGTGAGTTTACACTTTACTCTAGGTAAAATTATAAACTATATAAATATCTGGTCCTCTGTTAAATTATAATGAACCTTTGTGTGGTCATCAGATAAAGTGGTAGCAGGGTTAGACCAGACTGTGTGCTGCTGCCGCCCTGTAGTTAATGTAACATATGGCAGAGCTTAACAATGTGTATGTGTATGTGTGCAGGACATCTTCAATGCTGTGATCAAACAGAACCCCTTCCTGGTTCACCAGCTGCCCTGCTTCTGGAACGTCCAGCTGTCAGACCACACCCGCTCTGAGAAGTGCTACAAAGACGTGTCAGACCTAAAGGTGAGACCCTCCTGTCCCTGCTGCTCAAACACTCACTTCAAACATCTATAATAGCTGAGCTGCATTAAGCAGAGAGGAATGTGTCC
>JAPQRN010000005.1:6610595-6635403 GCA_037367275.1 Coranthus polyacanthus | reverse complement strand
GTCCTGCACCACCAACATGAATCAGGCGACGATGTACTTGTTTACATTTCAAATCTCTGGTCAATTTAGCAAAATAGAGCCAACTTAAAAATTTGCTCTGTTTTTGGAGATGTGTCCTGCTAGCCGCTACCATTAGCTATTGCAAATAGATGCAAGCATGGGTATAATAAACATTTATTATATCTATGGATCCAAGTATCAACTCATCTCATTGTGAGTCTTTGGTATGAACTGGGATTACAACTGAATGCAACAAAAAATGAGTTAATCACGGACCTATTTAGCAACAACTTTTATCTGGGCCTCATCTGATTGCATGTACAACCCTAAGTTTAAAAAGAAAAAAGTTTAATATTGCCCAGTGACCAATTTTGATTTCTAGTTTTCCATTTTTAGAATCCCCCATTCAGCTTGTATTAACACATTCCCTATATTGTTCAGTTCTTCACAGACCACTTCACTGCTTTTATTTACATGGTGCTTAGATTTCCCCTTTTTTATATTTATCAAATCCATATCACACCTTATTGTTAGAGTTATTGAAAACCATGATTTAAAATATATAGAGCTAAGCTCACATAGTACATAATGTACTGCACTAAGATAAGATAAGTAAAATGGCCGTGAATTTCACCCACTCCCACTGACAGTCTGCTTTTTTCCAACATTAAATTGACTTAATGTGTCAGTGATTAGACTACATCACCAGCAGCCATCTGTACAGATTTAGTTTGGCCTCAAAGCTTTGAATCTAATCATGTTTAAAAAGGCCCAGTGGTGTCTTTTAATGATTTCGTTAGTGCTATAGCTCATTAATATAATTGCTCAAAGCATAAATAAGGATGCATTTCAAATTAAATGATATCAAAATATGAACAACTTGGAAATTGATGATTCTTGATGTTGTGGTGAAAGTGCACGAGCAGGGATGATGCACAGCAAGCGCAGCCCAAACACCTGAAGCATTTCCTAAAATATATATGTAAAACATAAAATGTTGTATAATGTTACAAAAAGGGAATAAACCAACACTGGACAGAATCAGCTGGTGGAAGCTGTTTAAACCTGAACCTATTGAAGAAGTGCTTTGCCAAACATCTACATCTTTTATTCACTGTTTTAAAATAACGTCAGACTATACACCTTTTGAATTTGCTGCATCTAGAGAGTGACTGATTTCTAAAATATGTAATCAAATCAGCTTTGTTGAAAGGTTACACCCCTTTTTCAGACTGCTAGAGAGAGATTTTTGATATGAAAAACCTTTGGCCTCTAAAATAAGAAACATTATCAACTAGATATGTCTACTCTGCCCAAGGAAAGGTATGTTTAATCGTTTCCATTTTAAAAAAATACTTTTAAATTGCGTTTTTTCCAGCAATGCTAGTTTCATAACAATGATTTCCACTGAAGTTTAAGCACTTGTTGTGTTGTGGTTTAAAGCCGGTTTCATGACTCTCAAACATCGGGCAGGTGCATCAATATCAGAAACATATGGCCAGATTTACTACTACCTACTGTCAGAATTTACTAAAGTTGCACAGTAAAAAGTTAGCACTGGAAAGACATGGACGTTGGCTGGCTTTATTGCAGTGTTTTAGAAGTTTCCTTTTCCAAGCACAAAATCTGGGGAGGAGAGTAGTTACGTGATTCACACAGTGTCGTTTACTAAGGTTTGAGGTCGTAAATTTACTGCTAAATGGGGCATTATCTAACACAGAAAAGAAAGCATGTCTTTATCATTTTGCACTCGACAGTTGAGAGACAGTTGCGCACAGAGGAGGCACTGCTGAGAACAGAGAGCAGGTTGTAGAGGGAAGAGAATTTTCTCCACTCATGTTAATTTATTTGGAATGCCATGAATGATGATATGAATGAACATATCGAATGCAAAACAGTCCACATTTTCACCTGCGTTGTCCCTCATCCTGAGATCATTAGTGAGAAGAGTGCAAAGGAACATAACGTTCCCAAATGGCCAGAGGTTTACTCTTACTTTCACACAAACATTTTCTAAGGTTTCTAGCCCTCATCACACCAAGAAACTTGCATGAAATCTGCAGCTTAATGACTGGCATTCACGTTGTTTTTTACTGTTCAGTACCGCTGAACATGTGCAATGTGTGTGCTCTTGTATTACTGATATTTAAAAAAAACAATAGCCGTCAGATGCAGAGTAAATGTATGGTACTGGTCAGGTTTGATCAAAAACAAAAGTGTGTTCTGTGGGTTGTGGAAGTCACAGTTCAATGGTCGCCTACAAATGTGACTTCTCTGTGCGTCTCATTTGGGTCATGCACCATGCCATCTTGTTTAAATTTGCTCTGTGAAACACGTTTTTCCATTGTATTTCCTCGCCCACAGATGTCCCTTTGTGACCATATTACTTAACATGCATACTTACTTAAATTACTACATTCATCCACTAACACCTCCAGAAAACTCCGCCTCCCGCTGCCTCTCCTTGTTCTGCAGTGTCACATTGTTTCCAGAGAGAAACGTGGAAAACCTATGTTTATATTATGTCTGTCCGTGTTAAATTGCGCTGCTCTTTGTAGATTGCATCTGGTTGAAATTGCTGAAATGAAGCAGCTGCGTATGAGGCTAATCTTTAGAAAAGTTTTAATAGAAGCACATTATCAGATTGTGACAATAGAGAAAGTAGCTTGCTAACCTTTCCTCTGCTTTGCTCTCTGTGGTTCTGCAGGTGATCCACTGGAACTCGCCCAAGAAGCTGAGAGTCAAGAACAAGCATGTGGAGTTTTTCCGGAATCTCTATCTAACCTTTCTGGAGTACGATGGCAACCTGCTGCGGCGTGAGCTGTTCGGCTGTCCAAGCGAGGCCGACCACAACAGTGAGAACGTAGGTGGAAGTTACAAAAGATTGCTGACCCATCCATCCACGCTGACCCCCCCTGCACAGACTCGGTCACACTATAACACACATCGGTAAAGTACGATCCAACAGCCTGTGGGCCATCTCAATCTAGCCCACAACATGTTCAAGGAACATAAAAAAAAACCCAGAAAAAATCAATAAATGGCAGCCTTATGTCAATGAATCTCGAGGCGAATGACTAAAATGAGTCAGTCTCTCCCTCTTAGGTCCTTATTGCCCCCTGTGAGGCATGGAGCCGCTAAAATGAGTCTGTGCTGCAGTTTAACTCGATTCCAACAGAGGGCGGTGTCTACAATTAGATCGGACTAAAATGTGCTTCAAGTTTACTGTGGCTTCCTGTGCCGCTAATTACTTTTTTTCATCATCATAATGAATAGGTAATGAATGGTAATGAATACAATTTAATAGGTGTCTTGTCACTTTGCTACAGTCAGACTAAAAAGATTATAACTATGAGAATTTGAAGAAGACATTTAAAAGTAATGCACAAGTTACTTTTTCAAGTAACTGATTACTTTTATAACGCAGTAGAATAATTAAATTACTTTTGAGACAAGTAGCTAGTTACGGTAACTGATTGCTTATTTCCAGTAACTTGCACAACACTGGATGACACAAACAGAGTTAAGATTAATGCCGCAAAAAAGAGGTTGATTTTAATGTCATGTTTTAAACCAAGGGTGGACATCTCAATATTTTGTCACAAGTGTTGGCTCGAAGGCACTATGTTACAGAAAATATAGCAGCGTTCAAGTAGATTGTTTTATGAAAGTAATCTTACTTAGCAGCACTGTGTTTCATGTTTCAATAGTGTATTCCAGTGTATAGCCCTTCTCTTATTTAATGACCCTCTTGAAATAAACGCTGACCACCCATGTATTATAATGTCTCCTTGTCTGGTTGAAACTATACAATATTTTTGTCTGTTCATCACCATGTCAGATTAGGCAATTATAGTCATAAATTCTTTTTATGAAAACATAAAAGAAATTTAACATACCCCGTGGGAAATATTGGAACTCAGATTTATTGGCTAGAAGTTTTTAAAGAGATAGATTTAGTTTAAATAAATATAGCTTTGGCACAACAGCCGCCTTGATTTTCCAGTTTGAAGTTTGAAAGCCCAGACAAGTGACAGCCTATTTTTAAACACGTTTCAGTAATCAGGTGTAGACATTATCTGTGTTTTCTGAGGGGAGAGCCGCCAATCATTTCTTGTACTTAAAAACAGTGCTGTCCTAAACACAGCCCTCCTGAGTCCTGACGAACCACCAAGAGAGATGAGAAACTAGATGCACGACAATCATATTTTCCTCGCTGCACATAACACAACTTACCGCTTTATGAAGTATTGAGTTGCTGCAGCATATGGCGTATTGAACAACTGCCATGCTCTGTATGAGTTTATGAGCATGTAAACAAACAAACAAACAGTAATAATTAGGTGTGGGTTCTGGAGGCAGTGTAGGCTCCACACTGCGAGACATAGAATACACAGGAGCACAGTCATGAGCGGCGTCTGTCTGATGAGGACACCTCTGTCAGCTGGAATATAACACTGCATTTCCATCTGGGAGGGAGGGACATTTTGAGAGAGCAGTTAATGGGCTGCTCATCCACTTTTTCCATCAGACTCGGTGTGCAAAACACTGGGAACAGGGTCAAACAGGAAGAAGTCCAAGATGCAACAGGATTCTCTATCTGGACCAAGCATCACCTTCTAGTCTGACTTCAAAAAAACAGTTGCTCCTCCTCATTCTTTTACTGACAAAGAAGAAACACCATTTCACTGCCTTTAACCTGATGCAATTGCGGTGCAGGATGCAACAAAGTACATTTATTGCCGAACCATATTTAAAAAGTAACTAAACCCAGAGGTTTGACTGAAGTGTCTCTACCTTGGAAATTCAAAAAATGCCTCTAGAACGTTAAAACTGCATCAACATGTGAAGACCTGGGAGGGGAGCAAAGACACACCCAGTCGCACACAAAAACAAAACATACAAGCATAAACACCTACTCTGACATAGCCTACTGATTAGCTATGGTATCTACTTTGAGCACGTTAACATGCTGACATTTGTATAAACCTCAAAACCTAAAATTGAGACTAATCATAGCCTCACAGATCCTGTAAATACTGTGATAGTGCACTGCAGTTCATTCTCGTTAAATTTCTATCATTGTTCTAAACATGGAACAGTTTTAGCCTACTCAAAATTCATGTCAACACTGTCTGTGATATATTAGTTTAAATCATAATTTAAGGTTTATCAGTTTGAGCATACAGAGTTGTAATGAAGTGGAGGGAAAACATTTTTTAAAAAAGTATATTTCGTCCTCGGTTCTCCTTATTTGTAGTTAAACTCTGATATTGGTCAACCACGTAACTACTATTTATCTGCCTGATTGTTTCATTTCCGTGCGAGCTGTTCTGCTGAAAGCACAGATGGCTGACGGTGCTCGGAGTGGTGAGCAGTGAACGGAGAGCTGCTTCAGGAGCTCACGTGTGGCTTTGGAGAAAAAAAAGATGTCTAGTGGGTGGACATGTTACAGACAGAGAGTCCTCTTACCCCCAGAACAGAGATGGTGAAACCCCCTGCTAACCACTGCAGAATTGGGGGAGGGCTGCATCCAACGATTTTTGTCCCAAATGTATAATCTGACAGTTACACCCATGTTATGCTACAATAGGCTTGTGTGCAAAGATGTGGGTAGTGTAGAGACCAGTGGGACTTGTTGGAGAGAGATGGGGAGCCAGTTGGATGCAGGAGGTACAGGAATAAACACTTGAAACCTGTGGTTAGACATCTAATGTATATGAAGCACACAAGAGGCCTTAACTGTGTGTACACTAAAGGCATAGTGTGAGCAGCAGCAGCAGCAGCATCCGTGTTGTAAGTCAGGTTTCTATTTAAATGTATCGCAAATTTTAATTTTAACTAAACTTGTCAGAAAATCTGCAAAAGACCATCTCCATCCAGCACATTTCCATCCAGTTCATCATCATCAGGGTTTAAAACTTCACCAGTTAGATGTAGTCCATGAAGTAACATTCTACCTGAGCTGTAGATTGAGGAGCTCATAAATGTAGGAGGTATTTTGGCTTTAGCTTTTGCCCCTGAACTGAACCACTTTTCTGGATCACATAACGCTGTTTCAAACTTGGCCACTCTCAGAGTTTGTCTCACATTTGTTTCTACAGCTCTTCATACATGGTGCTGTTTCGTTGCGTTTTCCTTCCTTTCCTTTCCATTTCTGTTTGTTTCTTGTATTAAATCATTATCGATGCACACATTCACAAAAAACGTATCCATTACACTTATTCTCGTTAGCTTTTATCAATAAACCAACCTTTTCCATGTCTACCTACCTACCTAAAATACTTTTTTGCAATATTTTCAGCATTTCCATTTTCTTTTTGCGCATATTGAAAGTGCAGATGAAGAATAGCTGAGTGGAAATGCACCTATAGACTGTATAAAGGAAGTAACCGTAGCCATCATTGCTTTGCGGACCACCATTTTGAAGTCTTGAGTTGGAGCCAGAAGTGACCGTATTTGGACACTGAGAACACTTACCACACTAACACTGAAGTTGCACTGTTGTTAGTGTAACAACAGTGCAAGAAGTAAAGCTAGCTGTCAATTAAAGCCCACATAGCAAATACAGACTGCACTCACCCACCTGTCACTCAGAGCTGCCCTTAATTATGTACAGCTTTAAGCCTAAATATATATAAAAGTTATATAAAATTACATTTAAAGAATTAAAATTATATTTAAAAAATAAAATTATATAACATTTAGCTATAGATACCAAAATATTTTTTTTTTATCAGGCTCTAAACATGTTTATTTCTGCTGTAAATCTGGCCATTTTAAAATGAGAGTCTTTGGGGATTGGATTTTTCAGCCACTTGCTATGTGTCTACACAGGAGGCATTCAGGTACAGTGTTGCTGTTTGGAACAGCTGCATTTGCACAGACCCCAATACACAGTCAGTGTATTCCACTCACACATAAAATGAAGGAAAACAGACTTGAAGTCCAATATCGTTCAATGAGCATGACTCAGTGACCAGTACCGACAGTTGGACTAATTACAGCAGGAGCATATCTGATGTGTGACACACGAAAGTGAAAACCACAAATGAAATGCTTTCAGTTTAGAGATGGCACAGTCCTGTCATCCAGGCACTGATCCTTCACTTTTCCGCTTCATATCTGATGAAGGTCAGCAGTGGTCAGGAGTTGGGTTTTTCAGGAACAGCCACCATGGGCAGGGCAATTATTTAAGTGTCAGCTCTGTGGTCAGTTAATCACATTATAATTTTTCATCATAGTGTGCCAGAGTCCTTTTTTTGCCAACAGTCAATTCTAATGTGTCCTTAACTCAGGAAATAGTTTGCTCACTCAATTTTTCAGAGTTTGAGCAGCGATTTAAATCCCATTAAAGTGATGATTAGACTAATGAAGTCACTGAGGGATTGGCTCCAGCAGCACATTTCAGACTGGGCTCCTTCAGGGCCACGGTGCCACCGCAGCCCAGTCACTCACTGCAGCTCGGCTAATCACACTGTTCAAAGCACGACAACGCCACACACCAAGCCCTCTCCTGACAGCCCTTCAACTTGTTTTTTTTTTCCCTAAAGCAAAAGTTCTTTGTAGAGCCGCAGCAATTCCTCTGTGTTGAGCACGTCTTCACTTGAACTGAAAACAAGTCACATAGACCCAAGGACAGAATGCACACATCCAATCATACAGGCTGATGTGCTGCTCTATGAACACATCAATTACAGTCTGCACACACTGTGCAGTAGGCATCAGTTTTTTCAACAAATCCTGTATCACTGTTTGTATTTGACATTTCATCAGAAATCTAACAAGAGCTAAATGGAGAGAATTAATTGGAAAAATGCAGTTTATTTTCATTAAATTGTGACAGCTGCTAAATTGACTTATGTAGGATTAGCAGTCTGAGTCTGTGGTGCACAGTGGCACTCTGGGACACTGAGAAACCCTGAAAAAATGACCCATGATGTGCTATAATAACCAGATATCATCTACACAGTACACATGGATGTACATTAGGGGTGGGCTAGTTTATTGTCTAAGATCCCCATTAGCTGTGGTTAACCTTAACCCTAACATGAAACACATACATAAATAATGCTTACACTATGCATCCCCCTACATCCAACAAATATCATGTTCCAAGGTGTTTCCTAATGTGATTTTTAAAGTTTAATTTCTATCAATTTAGTCAAAAATAGTGGTAAAGAATTCCATGTTTTTCATTGGAATATATGCTGCTGCTGCTCTATGTACTACAGCTCAGATCAGATCAGCAGACGTGGCAGATGCGTTTACTGAAGTGTCAAATGCATACATCGTTAATTTGACAGGTTTCAGAATAGCTACTAAATTGTTTTTGTTGAATGTGAAATTCCTCAAGGGAGCTGCTTAGGCCATGCTGCCATTTTTACAGACACACTATTAGAGTAATTTCTATTAAAGAAAGCTGTCTGTAATCTATACTACTGAAGCTCTTCAAGCTGAAGCCTGTGGTCGGTTACACCTGCACTGACAACTTTCTGTCTATTACCCTGTCTAACCGGTGTGCTGCTCCTCTCTGCCTGCAGCTTCAGAAGACTCTGTCTGAGCTGGATGAAGATGATCCATGCTACGAGTTTCGGCGAGAGCGATTCACCGTCCACCGAACGCACCTCTACTTCCTCCACTACGAGTACGAACCCAGCTCTGACAACACCGATGTCACCCTCGTCGCTCAGCTCTCTATGGACAGGTACTGTTCTTCCCCGGAGGATCAGTCTCCTCAAACACTTGTCTGTCGTTTAATCCATTAACGCTGGTTGATCCGCATTTTTACCCCTTTTGAAGAGGGCTTGACATGATATCAAATTCTATTGAGAAGAGGAAAGCGGCATTTCTGACACCTGGGCTTAGAAGACAGTGGATTAAAAAAGTTTAAAAAAATATGTGATTCTTAAAAGGTACCGATACACATACATATCTGTAAGCATACAAACTAAAGGACAGAACTCAGTTAAGCCCCCTGTGAAGCTTTTTAGTAATAAACATCCAATCACAGAGCCAAAAATGCTTAAGGCTGAAGTTTCAGATTACACTTCACTGTTGCGTTGTTTACAAATGCAAAGACTCAGCATTCCGACTGGGCTACAAGCTTTGATTTGCATCACTAAACTGCTCTTTTCCATAGCTATTGTAGGCTTAAGGGTATCATTGTATTTGGAGCCATCTGCCATGCCAAACAGATTGAAACAACATTGTACCGCCACGCCAGCAGCGCTGTTAAGCAAGACAAACACTTGAAGCTAAAGCTAACATCACAATGTGCTGGCAATGATGACTTAAACTTGCTGATGTTTTGCAGGTAGTGTTCACCAAAATAAAGTAAAAGTGAAGAGAAATAAAGAAATAAGATACAGCAATCATAAGAGTTCAAAGAGGAACTGCCTGTGGAAGAGTTAACCACAATAGACTCTAATCGCTTACCACCATTTCATGCTTTTACAAAGATGTTAACATTTCACCTCAAATTTGGCACCTGTCACCTGTAAATCCAAGCATCTCTTCAGGGCTACAACTATGAAAACACATGCCTTTATCCTAAATTGTAAGCTCATGACGTTACCGTTATTGGTATTTTTGCAGTGTCAAAGAGGAGGTGCAGAAGCAGTTTGCTCTTCACAATGCCGCGTCCGCTGAGGTTTTTCCTGTCTGAGATCTTTTCCATCTACATGCACACATATAAAACCCCCTGAGGCCCAGTGTTATCCTTGAGATGCCTGGCTCACACATAGGCAAGTAATAAGGATATGGGTTCATTTAAAAGCCATGAAGCAGTATTTCATCAGCACCATGCTGAAAGACAGGGGGGCTTATTGACAGATCTGCAGTATCTAATGAGCCATATAACATTCAGCTTTCAGAGGATTTGAAACAACCCACTGTCAGATCTGCTTAAATTTAATAATGAGCGTCATGTTAGCTCTGCAGATAGAGAGAGAAAATCCCCAGATTCTACCATCGAACATGATCAATCTGCTATTTATATGCTAATTTGCCTATTTGGTTTCATCATTGATAGTAAGCAGACGGCTTATAGACATAGTTGAGCAAGAAGTAGTGGGTTCATGTGAATCAGGTCTATTAAGTATACAGGGCTCCTGTGTTATGGTGTTGCCCAGACACAGTCTATAGCTGCATTTCCATCTAACTGCTTTCATGCAAGTTTGAGTGGAAACACTGAAAATTTGTGAAAATCTCTAATTCGATAGATTCAGTTAATAAATGATGACTAAATGTTTTAGTTTAATCTGCCTGTGTTGGTCTAATGAGGAGACTTCATACACGATACAAACTGAAATGTCATATTAGACGGAAACGGCAACAAAATGCCTCCATGTATGAAGAGCTACAGAAACAAATGTTAGAAAAAGGAAAAGAGTTTGAAACAATGCTATATGAATGAGAATCATCAAATGTCGACCAGCGGTTCAGAGGATAAAGCCGAAGCCTACATCTAACTGGCAAAGTTTGAAAATCCACTTTAAACTGACCTTATGTCACAGCAAAATAAAAGTTTCAATAAATAATAAAAACCGGGCTTGCTGCCTACTTTGTGTGCAACTCTCATTTATGCCAAGTGCTAAGTCATCACAATGTTGAACACTAATGAAAATGTTTTAACTTAGGCACAAACGTGAAAGTGAGGTTTAAATGTGCCTGGTTTGTGTGTGCCTTTGTGAAACTGGGGATTCAAACTTACCTTCAGAGAGAACTCAGCTGATATTCTGTGTCTTGACACATCATAGGCCTCTCTGCAGTGTCAAATAGGACTGTATGTCATAAAGTCAAGGACTGTCTGTCACCAATAACTTCCTTTGTGACTGATTATTTAAATTTGAGTAAAGCTGAAATCCCTGCGTAGTTGCTGTGATTAACATGCACGTATGTTTGTCTGACGACGTCAAAGTTCATTTTTACATTTCGTACTAGTTCAGCTCCTGCAGAAACAGAAACTGTTTTGCTCACTTGTTACTGTTCATTATTGTCAAACTGATTTGAGGTCAAATGAAGTGATTTGTCCGATTAAAATCACATCTTTCTAGACACACAAGACTGACTATACATAAAAATATACATTGATCTCATCATCTCATTTCAATGAGTTGATTTATTTTGTATCCCGTTAATGATGTATCATCAGAGGGCAGAAGCTTTAAACTATTAATTATTGTTTCAGTCCCTTTTTGCTCAGATGGGCAGATAAAATATGAAACTACTACTAATATACATTTACTGCTGATCTCAATGAACCAACTCCTAATATTTGGACGATAGTAGAACCAAACATTCATTTATTCCTTTGCCAATTATCTGAAAATTCCGTTGAAATTTGCGTTACATTTGGATGGAAACCTAACTATTATAGTATCATAGTTTTAAATGGGATTGAAAATAAAGGCAGCTGAAAGGCCTGCTGTGTGAAGAAACCTTTGGGAGAGATTAGATCATTATCTCAGATTGTCTTTGGTTTATTACAGATACACGTCCACACTGAAGTCATTCAGCCTCGTGCTTGTCAGCTCACGCCTGTGTAACAGTTTGTGCTTTATTCACATAACTGCAACCCAGTGTCCTTTACAAGTTTTTTTTTTCTCTTGGAACTAGTGTTATTATTGTGAAGTGGTCTGTGTAAGCGGTGTCAGTACACCTCTGAGCTCACAGTGGTGATGCAGCTAAACATCTTCAGTGTTCCAGCGATGCAGGAGCTGCTTTAGTAAGTAAACAGTGTACACAGGGTGTGCTCTCAGTGCTCTGTTAAACATATTGAGTGCTTTTGTAACTGAATAACTATCATTTAATAAGGAAAAGAAAAATTCCTGCATATGCCTGATATTAATGGAAATATATCTGCTGTGTGCAGGTATAGGGCATCTTTTATTTATCTTTTAATCTCTTTTTTTCTTTTTAATCTCTCTTTTTTACTCTCTTTTCCTGTTGTGGTCCTTGTTTGTCACTGTGTAGCTGCTTCAGCCCAGTGGCCCTTTGACAGTACCTTTTATGTACCTGCTATACACAAGCATAGGCAGGATATATTATTATTCAATGCATTTCTTTTCTTCTGTACACATTTCATCCTGCAGCTTTGAGAAAATCTATGCAAATTATACACCAAAGCATGCAAACAAGTTTTGGAATGGTGTGATCGCATACGGTTTGCGAGTCAAGTAACCATGGTGACAAACATTTTCAATGGGAAGACATTGTGAAACCCACCCTTTGAGCCACATTACTTTGTCATAGTGTCATCAATGTAGGCACAATGTTGAAATGTTAACTGTCACAAGACTTTAAAGTTCTCAATCAGTATTTCGATAAAAAAGTTTGTGTAGTGAGGTCAGTTGAAGCTCAGTCCAACGTACTAAGAAAAAGTTTGTGAACCCTTTAGATTGGATAATTTTCCACAATAAACAAGTGGATAACGTTTTGTCTCGTTTTGTTTAATTGGGTTCCCTTTATCTCTTAGTCTTGCATGAAAATTTGTTGATGTTTTTGATCATATTTAGGCAGAAAAGGGGAAAATTCCAAAGGGTTCACAACCTTTTTGTTGCAACTGTAAGTCTGGCATGTGAAACAGATATGAAATAAATATACTCCCTTATTTGCATATCAAGTCCAAGGTTGAGAAACTCATTATTTCCTATCTCAAAAGAAAGCCAACAAATCTGTCGACAACAATGGCTAATTGTCATGGTCATGTTGTGCCAAATATCTCACAAGTCAAAAAAATAATAATGGAAACTGAGTGGTAAGAAACAGCTGATGGGCTCAAAGCTTTGCCTTGTTCGCCATTCTTCTAGATAATCAACAGCAACCACAAGGACACAGTCCTCAGCTCCTTGAAGAAAGGCATTATCCCTGTCTCATCTTACTGTTAATGCAGTCTTTGTGCAAAGATGTGGGTCTAGTAACTTAGTATTGCAGATTGGATTTTGGAGTGTAACTAGTGGTTACAGCTGGGTGTTGAACGTTGTTGGACATTGTCAGATTTAAAGTTTTGTTTTCCTTTACTAATCTATAGAGTTCTTGAATGCTTACTTAAAATATAGTATAGTATAGCATAGTGCATTATAGTATAATATATCAAAGGATACTATAGCTCAGTCTAGTAGTTCAGTTTTGTGTAGTATAGCTTAGTGTGGTACTGTGTAATATAGTACAGTGCAGTACATGATAGTCCAGTATAACAATAGTTATTTGTGATCTCTCCTTCAGGCTCCAGATGCTGGAGGCCATCTGTAAGCATTGGGAGGGCCCCATCAGTCTGGCCCTATACTTGTCTGATGCTGAGGCCCAGCAGTTCCTTCGCTACGCTCAGGGCTCGGAGGTGCTGATGAGCAGAGGGAATGTCGGTTACCACATCGTTTACAAAGAGGGCCAGTTCTACCCGGTCAACCTGCTGAGAAACGTGGCCATGAGGCAGGTCAATACGCCCTACATGTTCCTGTCAGACATCGACTTCCTGCCCATGTACGGCCTGTATGAGTATCTCAGGTAAGATGAGAGTTCTGCTTATTGTCACTCTGAAAGTAGACATTTCACATTGTGTAGGTTCTTATAAGAACTTCAGGTTTTTCAGGTCCTTTCCTGAGCTATTGTGCATGCAGGGACTTTGCTTAAGTAATAACCTAAGCATTTGTGTGTTTGTAGGAAGTCTGTGGTTCAGCTGGACATGGCCAACACCAAGAAAGCCCTGGTGGTCCCGGCCTTCGAGACGTTGAGATATCGCCTGTCCTACCCAAAGTCCAAGGCTGAGCTGCTCTCTCAGCTGGACATGGGCACGCTCTTTACCTTCAGGTAAACCATATCTCTGATACCCCTTTTCCACCACCATGAAGCTGGTGCTAGTTCCAGTTCAGAGTTGGTTTAACTTGCAGACTTTTTAAGACCCGGTTTGTTTTTCCACTGGCTGAGAACCACTATAGAGCAGCGTCATTATGTCACAGTACATGTCTGTATACGCTTATAGGTGAGCCGATGGCAATGTTAGAAAGAAGGAAACTAACATTTCCAAGCTGGCTGTAAGTTCTAATTTTCAAATACTACAACGTTGGGTCACAAAATGTAGTGTTAAATGTATATGAGGGTGTAGTTGTTTAAAATGTAAATCTGTGGTCAGTTTATCAACACAGAGGGTAGCTGACAATTTGGTCTGACTTTCTGGGAGATGTGCAGTCTCAGACACAGTGAGAGCCGTCACCATACAAGACCAGGCAGTCAGCGCTTACGGTACCATGCCGAGAACAGCCTTATCTTTGCAAGTCCTTTTGGAATTCATGTTGCATCATGTTACAGTGCAAGGAGACAATTTGTCTCCTTCATGGATCCCTGTTGCTTCTGTTTCATGTCCATACTGAAGCTGTTTTTTCTTCTTCTTTGGATTAGGCAGACTAGATGCTGCTCTAGCTCTGTGGTTTGGTTTTTTTTTTAATGTTGGTCACAATTGTCCTGCCCACAGCCCCTAAAATGTGCAATTCTTGGTTATAGCACAGTTGATGCTGCTCTGGAACCAGTTTTCTTGGCTGAAAGCTGGTTCTTTGGCTGTCGAAACAAAACAAACTGGTTTGAGATTAGGCACTGGCTCCGAACCGGCCCTCGAACCACCTCGGTGGAAAAGGGGTCTGAAAGACCTTTAGCTTCCAGCAGCTCTTTTCAGGGCCCTCTTGTCATATTGATTCATATTGTTTTCATTCACAATTAAAAACAGAATTAAAGAATTCCTTAAAATTAGGAAATAGATAATTAGCTATTAATATGAACAGATGAGGTTGTTGGAAGTCCTCTGTCAAAAAGCATCCATCACTTCCCCTGGTTTAGAAATCTATAGTATAGTTGTGGTTTTTCATCACATTATCTGAGCGTGAACACAGACAGATTGTCTGTGCAATCCACGGTGTCAACAAACACCGTGGACTTGCTGGTTTGACTTTTTTATTGAGGTAGGATAAAAGGGGGGCTTATATTCGTCATGCTCACTTCAGTCACACTCACTTTTCGTCACCCTCCTTGAATTTACAATGAGTAAATAACTCTTTTTATCTCAACACTTGGTGTAGAAGCAGGATTTTGATGGCACAAAGCAGAAAGAGACACAACAGATCGGCAACAGAATGTTACGACAGAAAGTTAAAAGCTTCTCTGGTCAAGACGGAGGATTTTTCAAACAAGTCACACTTTCTTCCAGAAAGGATGGACAATTTTTTTGTTTTTTGCAAAATTGTGAAATATGCTAAACTAATTCAGAAAGATACATAAAAATATATATACAATTGCAAAGTAAAATGAAATAAAATTTTAAAATTGTATGTGTGGCCCTGAGACCCATGAAATCAAATTGATGGAGCTGCAATAAATGTTTAAAATTTTATATTGTTTTATCTTTACAACATTACAACATACATTGAATAACTCATGAACATCAAATGCCTTCTAGAGAATGGGCAAATACGTCATTGCATTGTGGGTAGCGGCGGCCATGCTTGGGGGTCACGCCGTTGTCTCTGTAGTTGCTAGGAAATGTTGCTGAAGGTGATGTTTTCTCGTCTTACAGCATTTACTCACGCCATACAATTTGCACTACATTTGCAATGTGTTTTCCACACTGCAACGTCTATCCTCATTCGCTGATCTCTCTCGAAGCTTTGCCGTGCAGCACGACGTCACGATCCCATTCTCTATATCCACGTGTTCATCGAACTGAGCTGTAACTACTGATGTAGGCCACACCCATTTCCACCTTAATTTTTTTATAGCTATTAGTGTCAAACCTTTGATTTGAATACACAAATTGGTCAAATTGTGGTGCTGTAATGGTTATAAATAAAGTGTTGTTGAATAATTCATGGACTGGATGGTGCATTTTCACATACTTTGTATACACATTTCCTTGTACGGTGCTATATCTTCTGATATACACCATGCACAGTTTGGCCCATACAGGGTTTTTTTTTGCAAAATCAACTTTTTCAGCTACTCTGTTTATGTTTCTGTCAGTCTTGACAAATGTGGCAAACAAAACAAGCTCTCGGTTGTATGTTTGTGCTTTACTTGGATCAGTGTGACTTTGGGTCTGAATTGTGGGGCTGCTTGGAGCGCTTTATAATTGCCTGCAATTCTAGTTGAACTTGTGTTTTCCCTCCTTTTAGGTATCATGTGTGGACTAAAGGCCATGCACCAACTAACTTTGCCAAATGGCGGACAGCCACTACACCATATAGGGTGCAGTGGGAGGCCGACTTCGAGCCATACGTCATGGTGCGGAGGGACAGTCCTGAGTACGACCGCCGCTTTGTGGGCTTCGGCTGGAACAAGGTGGCTCACATCATGGAGCTGGATGCGCAGGTAACTTACTCCACTGCACTGATTCTACAGTGTGTGAACTCTATTCAAAGGGATGAACACCATTCTGACAGAAGATATTCCCTCATGTGGTGATGATGTGACGGAGAGCTCAATCTCTCTTAGGAGTTCAGTAGGTTCGAGATGTGGTGACTCTGAAGGCCACAGCATGTGATGCACGTAATTTTCATACTCATCAAACTATTCCATTCATCCTGGAAGAGCTCACATCCGTCAGATTTTTCCTTTAATTAGTCTGAATGTCCCTGTGGAAAGGGCACCGTGCATCTAATTATGATTACGTGATGGTTTTATTAACATATTTTAGGTCAGGTTAGACCGATGTACTCAATGACATCTATATTTGCAATGACCTATTTAGTGGAATGTCATCTTATAATAGAAGAGCCTCACTGGCCTTGTCAAAGTTGAGTGATTACTGCTGGTGCTGATTTTGCAGTAAAGGTAACAAATGAATGTGTGTTGTAACGTTTAACTAAAGCTGCAATAATTTGATGTCATTATATTAACAGTGGATATAACAGTTTGTACACCTCTCATCGAACCATTAAATGTCTGTATAGTGGCACAATCAGTATGTTTGTGAATGGAAAGAAAGTGTGGTTTACAGTACATTCCATCCAGTTAACCAACCATTGTATGCATGTAAAGTTCATGTCATTCATGCCGACAGGCTCAGTTGTGTCCCTCCTCTCTGCTCAGACGTTCTCTCAGTTTCTCAGTAGAACTTTGTGAAACTGCATTAAATTTATACCATTAGCTTGGACTTTAGGAGGACTCGTAAGTTCCTATTAGAGTAAATACTGGATTCAAATGTGTTGGGTCACAATTAATGTTAATGTCATGTGTCTTCTTTGGTTGCAATCTGCAACTTCACCACTAGATGTCACTAAATATTGCACACTGAACCTTTAAATAAATAAATGTTTTTCTTGTTTTGTAAAGAATGTCTAATATATGGTGCTAATGAGTTACAGGATTAGCTACATTTTCTTTATTAATTAAATAAACACTTGGTTTCTGGGGCTGCAACCATGAATGTTCTCTCAAAAGACCTGATTCTTTTAGGTTTTTAAAAAAGCTTAGTTTTTCTTAGCTTAGTAATTTCATTTCAGTCTCTGACTGGACTCGCAAGCTGCAGTTAGCTTGCTAGGTAATGTTAGCTGGAGTTAGCTCATTAGCTAATATTAGCTGCTTTTAGCTCACTGGATTGTCTGACCTGTAAGAAACATACAATTTTAATTTATAATAATGTAATCTAATTTTTTTGTATTTATTTTTATATTTAACTCGTAAAACTAAAGATAACATTTTATTTAACTCTCCAAATCTGCTATAAATTGGTGGTGACAGGAAGTAGCTGTACTTTCACACGTGTAGAACAAATCAGGTTTCTGGTACAGATCAGACAGTTACACTTTTCAAATTAATCACAAAAAAATAACGTATTAATTTTGACAACTCTAGTTCACATTCTTCTCTCTCTCTACAGGAGTATGAGTTTGTGGTTCTGCCAAACGCCTACATGATCCACATGCCTCACGCACCCAGCTTTGACATCACCAAGTTCCGCTCCAATAAGCAGTACCGGGTCTGCCTCAAGACCCTCAAGGAGGAGTTCCAGCAGAACATGTCGCGGCGCTACGGCTTTGCCGCCTTAAAGTACATGACAGCTGAGAACAACAGCTAGCCACCACTGCAGAGCCTCCCGACCCCAGCCCTGAACTACTGACACACCACTGGCTGGGGAGGGGGGCACGCAAACGTGTGGCCCATGAGTGGCCATGTGGAGCGTTCTGGATCCTTTGAGACTTGAGTCACTCAGACTTTGTTAGTACGTTTGACCCTCAGTGTGGTACTGCAGGGGTCTTTATGTCCATACTTTGTCTTCTGCTGTGGAAGGAGGAGATAATGCAGGAGAGAATCACTCCAGGCAGGATGTCAAAGCTGCAAAAGACCACGAGTGACTGCTTGAGCCTGGACCTGGTTCTGTGGACCCTGAACCCAGGTTCTGGAGTCTGACAGGCAGCAGCAAAGGAGAGCAGACATTCAGTGCTTTGCCATATTTGTAAGACCAGAGATGGAGTTGTGGGGTCGATGTAACTTTATGTATGTATGCGTGTGTGTGTGTACATGCAGGTAGTTGAAAAGTGCGACTGTGTGTGTTCCTTCGCGACGGAGCTTCACAAGAAGCTTAAGGAGAGCTGAAGATGTGAAGCATTGTGGGCTTACATTGTGTTTGCACGCTGCACCGAGGAACGCATTCCAAGTGCCACAAAGTAACAAAACACAGCTGCAGTTTGACTGACAGCACACCCCAACTCTAATGCAAATCGTCGCCAGGCGGCAAGATAAGACAAAGCAGTAAACATGTCCACACAGATTTGCAAAATCTCATTGTGAAGAGTGACACACACTCAGATATTCCGGCGAGCAGCCAGCCAGGCGACCATCTGCTGTTGCTTAATTTGTTTCATAGCTGATACAGATCAGAATAAATCCTCCTCCTCATATGACAACGGAAGCTAAATGCAAGGATGGCTGGAGGTCGTCCACACGGTTGATATTCAGGGTATCTCCAGCATCAGCCAGCGAGCAGTGGGTTTTGTTACACAATCTGACAGCAGTGTGCTTTTTTGTGTGTTTTAAATTTGATCCTGGTGTGGTGTGCTGTCTACTGGAAGTCCTGTCAGTGTGAAGCTCCCTCACACAAAGTGGAGCACGAGGCAAAGGTCCAATCACTGAGCTCACTGTTTACTTTTCTTTGCAACAATCAGTATTATCTCTGTGTGTTTACAGTCCTGATGGGTGGAGCGGTGAGGGCTAAGCTTAGAGGAGAGTTTTAACATCTTGTCAGCAGCGACATTCAGACGCTCTCAGTCTTTCTCTCCCTCTTTCGGTCTCTGGCCTCTAGTTTCATGATGTAAACTGCAGTACCACATACCCAAATTAAGTTGCAAGGAGCAATAATCCACACGTCTACAAGCGATTGGAGACGTCTTTAGGCCCGGCCTCCTTTTCAGGGAGTTAAATATTACTTTCTGTGTCAACAGTACAATGGCTGAAAATGTAAAGTATGGCCCCAAGACCCCTAAAATAGTTCTTGCCACTTCTGATGTGTGTGCAAAGTTCCATGAGTTTTCAAGTACATTTAGCAAAAATGCTAAATGGTAGTTTAAAGATTGACTCCACATGTGGAGGAGATCTCTGGGAATGATTGTGGATTCACTTGGGATACATACCACCCAATCTTAAGTCTTATTATTTTTCAGTTTTTTTAATAATTACACAAAGGCTCCCTGGCGTAAAGCAACTTCTCCAATATGCAAAATTACATTAAAGGAGTTATTTGTAAATTTGAGATTGAAAAATGAATTCCAGCTATAAACAGCAGGGGGCAGTAGTGAACCAGACAAAACTTCAGACAACTGGTCAAAATAAAACCCCAGTCTTACAATGTTCACGTACTGCATCAGCCTGTAGTTTACATTATGAAGCACGTAGCTCAGTTTTTAGCAAGAAAACCATAAATCACGTCCATTTCAAAAGTTTCACGTATGTTTTGTGTCGCTGAAGATTTGTTTTGAATTGTCCAAACAAGGTCAGAACTGCCACAGTTTGGTCTGAACCATGTATCAACAAACAACTAACTCCCATTAAACATGCGAACTGAATTTTCCATTCGCCCTACTCTGTACATCGCCGCAGATAATTATCATTTATCAGATAAGGCATTTTGTATGATTTTATTTAAACCGAGATGCGCAGCAGGTTATATGTTCATTTAAAGTTTCAGTGCAGATGAACTCACTGATGACCCGACAGCTTGACTCACAAAACAGAATGAAAATGCACAGATGTGATTCTGGGCTCAGAGTGAATCTATGATGTGTAATTTCTGAATGTGAGGACAGAGATTGCAATTCAAATTAATACGCGCCTCATAAAAGTAAAGTTAGTACTAAGTTGAGTAGGAAGCTGATATGAAAGTGCTGGGTTATAAAACAGAGTTTGATCTCCGTCTCCGACATATTCCTCTTATTTATGCATTTGGATGTGTGCTGTGATATCGTCTGTATGAACGAGGAGCCTCGCGTCAGGCAGCAGGAGGGGAGGAGACCCACAGACACAGAGAAAACTTAATGATGTAGATAATAAAGATAAATTATTAACAGCAGTGACCACAAAATTGCATCTCTCAGTGAGCTAACACCACTGACTGGTAGCAACGTTCACAAGTAAGCAGAAGCTGCATGTTAGCAAACCAAACCGGTCCTAGGGGGCTAAACTGTAACATCACTCGCAATTTATTGAATTTTTAATGACTGAATAGGACGTACAGTGGTATTATATATGTGTTATGACATTAAATTCACACCGTGATGGAGCACAAACTGAGCTAACCGCTAAGCCTGCAAATCAACATGTTATACAGTCTTTACCGCTGAACTTTGTGACACCAGTTCAGCTCCATCCACAAAACACATAGGAGCCCTCTACGACAACAAAAACAAAGCGAGAGGAGTAGAAGTGCTCCTGCAGCATGGTTGAATAATCTAGATACACCAGTTAGCACAAGTGAGTAAAGCAATCAAGTGAAGTGCGACACAAAAACAATTTGTTCAAGCAGCTGTTCACTCCACATTTTAAAATTAGGTGGATAAGCGGTGGCTGCGTCGTTGACTTACCAGACTAGAAGATGTCTCCAGTGGAGGAAAGCAAAGGAAATGTCTCGACTCTCGTTTTGCTTCTATTTTTTTTATTTTTCTTTGACTTAAAACATTGTTTCTCACCAGCAGCGGTCGTACTTTGTTGCAGCCATTTTTGCGTTCACTGTCGCATTTACAGTTCACTTCCTGACCTTCCACAGGAATTGAAAGACGTTAGAATTGGCCCGTGAGTAAAGCTAGGCTACTTCTTGTTTGTCTCATGTTGGACTGAGGGCAGACTAGACTCTACGGTGACTCACTACTCACTCTTGTGGTCAAAGGTGGTATTACAGGCGCGCCATCCCAGGCCCGGGTTGATAGTTCATACATATCTCTGCAATACAATACATTTACATCTTTGGCATAACGTCAAAACTAATGATATTTTAAAAATATTTTAAAGTAGAAATATTACAAATTGGTCCTTTAAACAATCCATTCTAAACTAATGTAAAATCTAGATTTTGACCAGCACCACAGCAACAGTTATTTTGATTATTCATTAATGCGCTGATTATTTTCTAACAAACAGACAAATGTCTCCCTTTAATATGCCGCATCCCCTGCTTTGTTCATGCCAGAGAATTTGAATCAATATTCCATTTCACATTAAGGCTAATTGTTCTTTTGAATGCACACTGAGATGGCATTAGTTAAATAAGGCAGTGGAGAAAAACAACACATTTAATCTCAGTCCTCTTACTTCTGGCTTTGAACCAACACCATGATACTGGAGGCCTCTCTCTCTCTCTCTCTCTCATCATGACAGCAGTCTCTCGCTCTGCACAGAAAAGCTGCAGCAGGGCTCGGTGCAGGTGTATGTGTGGCATCGTACATGTATGCAGATGTGTGTGTGTGTGTGTGTGTGCGCGGTGTGACTCTGTGAATGTATGCGTGGCTTTGCAGGGCTGGGGGGGAGCTGCAGTGTGGAAGTAGGACAGAGCTGACTGATGCTGCTACCTGCTGAATAAAAGCAAACGAGTCAAACATTGCGCTGGTACTCTGTTTCATCATTTCTGTCTGCGTGAATGTCAGTTTAACCCTGTGAACCCAAACTAGAGAGGGATTCGTGGAAGCACTCGCTGATGCACCACACGCGAACACAGAATAATGAAACGTCTGTGCGTAGACGTAGATTTCGGGGGGGAGATGCGGGAGGTTTGTCTCCCTCAGTATTTAGAACATGTGCATTTGTCACAGCAATAGAATCCTGAAAGAAGCGGAGGATGTTTATTTGAACCACTATAACTTTACTCATAGACGCGATGTGTCTGACAGGCAGGTCTTTTTCTTCAGCGCTGGGTGTTTTTTAATCTGAAACATCTATAATTATGAGTTCATAGAAACAGTGGATCTTTTGTTATAAATGTAATTATCTCCACCAGAGTGGTTTTTACAAGGTCTTATTCTCTAGTGTTGTAGTGCTTGAGATCGGTCTTACTTTTTAAGACCAGTCTCAAGAGCACTTTTTGAAGGTCTCAGTATCGTCTTGGAATCAACTATATTTTTACTGTTTTACTGTATTCAGGATTTCATTTCAAGATCAGTGAAGACCACAACTCCAGGGATATCACTAAACTTACTGTGCATTATCTGATTTATGAGTTATTACCTTTTATTATGACTTGAGGTAAAATCTGCTGCTTCAGATTTAACTAACATGACTCATCTATAATTTGAAATCTTTAGAGAAGACGCTGTGTGACGCTGTCTGGAGGATATCACCCAAATCTTATGTAATGCAATTTGGAACCTAAACCGCAAAGAGTTCATCTGTAACAGCGCCCAAAAGAAAACACACAGCAGTGCGTAAATTCTGAAATGCAATGATCACTGAGGAACATGTCACTATTATCAGCACTTACGAGCCCTAAAGAAAGGTAATGTGAGTGATGCTACCTAGCTAACGTAATAATCCGCTTCTCTCTCCACACTTCATTAGTGCTGTGCCAGCCCTGGAAATAGGTCTGGCACGATCCACTATTTCTCTGGAACAGCAGGGAAAAAACCTCTCTGGGTTTGGTTCATGGGCTTGTATATAAATAGTGGACGAGGTCATGGGTGAGCTACTGCTAAACGCTAGCTTACTGACACTAGCTTACTGAAAACTGTAAACTTAATCAAGCATTGCTTAACACAGTCATTTTATGATCTCGTTAGTGTAACCTACGCTACCCAGCCAAAGAAAATAGTCACAATATTTCATTGGACCGCCTTTAGCTCTGATTACAGCCACATTTGTCATGGATGCCGCATGTCGCAACATTTATTTCCATCCAGAGTTGCATTATTTTTTCTCCAAGATCTAAAGTCTTCTCCAGCACATCCCAAAGATTCTCGATGGGGTTAAGGTCTGGACTCTGTGGTGGCCTAAAAAACAGATTGAATTGTGTGAAAATGATGTCTCATGCTCCCCGAACCACTCTTTCACAAGCCCGATGAATCCTGGCATTGTCGTCTTGGAATATGCCTGTTCCATCAGGGAAGAAAAAATCCATTGATGTAAAAACCGGGTCATTCAGTATATTCAGGTCATCAGCTGACCATTTTTAGGACAGACAACATTGCTGAGCCTAGACCTGACCAACTGAAGCAACCCCACGTCATAACACTGCCCCCACAGGCTTGTACGGTGGCACTAGGCATGATGGGTGATCACTTCATCCACCTCTCTTCTAACCCTGATGCATCCATCACTCTGGAACGAGGTTAATCTGGACTCATCAGATCACATTTGACCATTTTTCCATTGCTCCAGAGTCCAATCGTTATGCTCCCTAGAAAATGGATGGTTGTTTACGAAATGAGAAGCTACTCACTGCATCAGTTATTTGCTTAATTAAATCCAGGTAGTGACTTTTCTTTTTTGGCCAGGCAGAGTATTAACCACAACTATAGTTGAGCTGTCTGTCAGGAAAAAAATGTGTTTTATTAAATTAACAGAGCTCTGTAAGTCGGACTTGGCAGGCGAGCGAGCTGTCATACAGACCTGTCAATCAAACCCCGACAAGGCAGACATCAGAGCCTTCAATTCACCCTGAGGTCTTAGTAACAGAGGAAAAAATTAAAGAAGAACCACCAGAATACTTATTAGATGGTCCAAATAACAAATGAGGTGAGGAAAAAAATATTGACTTAGTATTTTTAGAGAGAAATTCAATGTAAGTCTATGGAACTCAGGGCTTTGTGGAGTCAGCACCCAATGGCCATCAGTGGTATTACGCTTCAAGATACTTTCACATTGGCTTCATTTTGGAGCCAAGTCCTTGCCCCTTGGTTTGGCAACATTGTGGTTATTTATTTTAATGAGTCACAATCGATGTGGGCGACACTGGAAACAATGGACACAGCGACAGTGCCTTTCCAAAACAGTGTCAGGGGGAAATTGTTTTTGGTGGAGCGTTTGCATGTGGGGGAGGGGAAGGGGATTAAAACGACTAAATCCTGCAAAAGAAAACGCCACGTGTCGTTGTCAAAACTTGCCATTTTCAGGATGTAGTTTCAGCTTGAAGGTCGTGGCTGTTACTTCACATAGCAAAGAGGATTTTTCAAAACGGTAGATAGTGGAAGGGAGGGGAATGCTGACTGAAACAGTCGCTGAATGGCAGGATTATTCCAACAACAGAGCACGCTGAGAGCCAGACTACCAAAACTCTTCAGAAACCTCTTCATCCCTCACCTAAGGAGAGCTAGAGAATATTAGCTATACATATTAACCACCTATGTAT
>JAPQRN010000005.1:6579549-6596110 GCA_037367275.1 Coranthus polyacanthus | reverse complement strand
GTATGAAGAGCTTATGAAATGTAATGTTTTGTTATAGGTTAAACTGTATATGTAAGTAGAGCTGAAATACTGACTGTCTATACTGTCATTTTTCATGTAAAATACAAACATTTCACAGTTTTTGCTTTTTACATGTGCAAAATTGCTGATTTCCTTCAGTCATTTGGATAATTTAGAGGTGTGGGTGGTTGGTTGGACAAAGCAGCGTTATGATGGTGTCACTTTGAGCTCTGAGACTGTTTTCTGAATTTGTACAGACCAAAAGTGCTGAAACCGTTTGTGCTTTCAGTTAGGGCTGAAAAATCCCTATCAAGGGTTTGTGAAAGTTAATTAGGCTACCTGTCGTTAGCAAAGCAGTTTGACAACAAAAAAAAGTCCACAAATGGCCTGTATGTTAACGTTGTATGGACACCAACACATAACAGACATATTAGAAGCTGAAGAAGGCTCATTTTTGTACTTCATCAACATAGTGTGTCACTGAGAGATCCTAATTGAAGTTAGCGCACTATGCTAGTAGCATTTAATGAACCAATCCCAGATCCCTTCTAGCATCAACCCTTAGTAACATCAGTGGAAATTAGAGTTGACAATTTTACATTTTAGTGATGCACAGTGTGTTGAAGTCAGGAGTGAGGTAACACCCCATCATTATGACTGTTCTGTGAAGGAATCCTCCCATCAGCTCTATATCAAAGACAGTTACCAGACTGTAAAAACTCTGACCTGAAAAATACCTGAACTGAGCCTGAGGGGTTGAGATTTCTCTTAGTCCAAGTTTTTTTTATTATGTTTCACTGATGCAATTGCTAGTAATCATTTTTTTCCTTCCCTGCGTTTCTGAAAAAAGAAAACTCCAGCTTTGAGGGAATGGTAAAGTTCAATTTCACTGTGAAAGAGCACAGAGCATCTGAGAGCACTGTCTGCCTTCTCTGTGTTTGAAGTTACATCCAAGCACTGTCAACTAAAACAAGAGGACATTCAGAATACTAATGTACTGTCTGTGTTTGGAATGCATCGCTTAAGTTTGTGCTTATCAAACAGGGGTTTACTTTTCTGCATCGAAATAAAGACGCAGATTTTCTATACAGAAATAATACACGTAAAAGGAAAAAAGATCAAACAATGATGCGTATGAAATGCTTTTGTAAGACACTGTCACCCCTTTTCCACCAACATGAGCCTGGTGCTAGTTCTGATCTGGTGTTAGCGTTCGTTCAGAGTTGGCTCAAATTCTAAGATCCAGATTACTTTCCCCTGGGTCACAGAGCCATGTCATTACATTACGATATAGGCCTGTATATGTTGGGAAGTGAGCAAATGGCTAGTAGTAATGGCTGTAGTTACCAAGATGTTTTGAAATACTATTGTTGTTGGGTCACAGAATACAGGTGTTTAAAATTTGTAGTTGATTTATCCAAGACACAGTCTACTTGAAAATTTGCTCTGAAGTTTTTGGAGACGTTCTGTCCCACTAGACACTCCCATTAGCACCTTGCCAGGCAGCCAACATGTCTCATTAACTATTAACATGACCAGACAGCCACTGCACCTAGTATCGCACCAACAACAGCCTTGTGTTGGCAAGTTTAAACGTATGTCTTGCTACAGTTCTGAGAGACAGTTGGACCCCTGCTGCTTCAAGTTCACGTCCATACTGAAGCGCTGATTTTTCTTCTTCTTTGGATTCGGTTGACTAATCTAGCTGTTTTTGTTTGTTTTGTTTTTTTAAGATGGCGGTCAAAAAATGTAAATAATTTTGCTCCCGGCACCTGATGTAAACAGTTCTTGGTTATAGCCCAGCAAAGTGTTGATGCCGCTCTGGAACCAGTTTTTTCTGGCAAAGAGCTGGTTGTTTGGCTAAAACACAAAGTACTGGTTTGATATCAAGCACTGGCTCTGAACCGACCCTGGAGCTGCCTCAGTGGAAAAGCAGTAGCCTATGTGTGTAGAACATGTCTATGAGTACGGTGGCTTTCCAATAACGCGGACCGCATTCATTTTTGTTCTACAACAAATGTCAAATTGTCACTGTTATAGTGTCAGCTTTAGTTCTACAGCTGAAGCACAATAAAGTCTGTGTTCAAATTGCAGTGGCTTGAATTACAAGAAAAACATTTAAAACATGCAACAGCTGTGTCCCATTTCAGGTGCTGCCTCTTTAATCTACATGTGCAGAATAAGTCATGACAGGGGTCCCATTCAAAGCTTCAAATACAGCTGAGCTGACGTGGGACATAGCTTACTCCTTCAAAAAGTCTGAGCAGGTTAGAGGAAAAACCTATTGAATGTAATTAGATATTCAGAATATGTTTCTGAATATGTTTCTGGCTGAAACATATTTAGTGTCTCACAGAATTTACATTCAAATGCAACCTATCTGCAAATCCAGTTACATTTTGTAATCAATGTAATGCTAATCTGTGCCTTGATTTTATTACGAGGAAACTCGATGAAATATCCGTAACTACTTGCGCAACTACTAAGAGGTAGATGGGGTGGATAGAGGATTTACAAAATCCAGGACTTTGCCAAGAGAGACCAGAGTTTGCATCCTGTCTCCCATAGGTGTTTAGATTTAGGCAACAGAAGTGTTTGGTTTAAATATGAATACATTCATTGTGAGACATTTTTATATCATATCTTTTTTCTGCATTAAACCAAACCCTGACATCTCTTCCTAAACTGAACCATAAAAATAATGCTCTTGTCAAAACTAGGTGATACTGGAAATGGAGTTGGCAGATCTTTTAGCGGAATGAAATACATTGTGAACAACGTACATTTACACATCGTATTTGCAGCTAGAATTTAGTTGCATAAGAACATAATTTGCGTGAGACAGGGTTGTGGTCTTTGGTGTCTTGACAGAAGCAGCGTTAAAGGATCATTCCAATTCAGTACAACTTCAATCTTACTTTAAAGATATTCACTACTCTTATTTCCATTTCCATTATTCAATTTGCAAGTCACAAGTACACCTCATACCATTCTTACTGATGCTGTAAATTGACTAAAATGTCAAATCAGGCCAAATCACAGTTCTAAACTTAGTAGCAGCAGCTTTATTAACCTGTGTGCCAAATTGTGTGACGGTATTGTCTTCGCTTGTGTTCGCCTGTGTGTGTCCATCAATTTTTATAAAACGCGGTACTTATATTGATTGAGACAATATCTGGAACCCATTAGTTTTTACTGCATCTAGGCTAAAAATTCATAATATTCCACTATAAAGCTACGATTAGAGATGTTTTTTTGTCTGTGGGCAGGGTTTGCGTCCCCTCTCAGATTAATTTTTCATTTAATACAATGTTACTGCAATTGGCTAAAATATGTAAATAAAGGCAAAGTTGTAATAAACCAGAATTATCCTTTAGGTGATTAACCCTAAAAAAAAAAAAACAGGTCACTGTTATAATGTCAGCAATATTGCAACAGCATCCAAGCTTAAAAGTTCTGCGCATGCATGTGGAGTATACATAAGGGATAATAAATGTATGATGTGTGACTGCTTGTGATTCTTCAACAAAATGTTTACACTTACACAGTAAACACAGGTCAACATGAAAGAGTAATCTGATCATTCACAACACCTAGGATGGATAGACGAATACATGGATAAACAGTGATTCAGTCCGTTTCTGTGGCTATGCTGGCAGTAGTGTCACAGTCTCCCAAAGCAATGTCAGTGTGAGCCAGGCACTCCGTCTCCAGAGGCATTGTGGGAAGGTTTTTGGAGGAGGAGGTCCTCCGGCTTTGCCCTGCACAGGCCGAAGCATTCGGTAAGTCTTCAAAGGTCACTGCTTAGGGGTCAAAAACCGTTCCAGAGGAGACAGGAAGTTAGACAGGAGGCACTCATGACAGGTGTCTGCTGGAGGGTCAGTGATCAGCAAGAGTCTGCACCACTGCACAGAAAAAGAAGGAGAGTACGGCCCGCTGATGAGCTGTGGAGTAAAACTTTAATGTCAATCATAAGCCACATGAAGCACATGTGTATTGTATGTGCACATTGTATGCAGATGATACTGTGATCTCCACTAACAATAAACAGTTAATAGTAAAATGTGCATCAATACTTTGGGCCTGAATTTAAAAAAAAAGTGTTACATGTTAAAATAGTTGGATAACAGATGTATTTTAATACTCACACTGATAACAGTAAAGAAACGGTGTGTCTTGGATTATGGTGTGTATACATGCATCAGAATTACTAATGCAGAAACATGACCCCGTCTACAACATTTATTTGGAACGTTGTATCCCAAACTTATCAGTGTGATGTACACTCTTAACTGAGCTGTGAGGAAGATTTAGAAATACTTTTTCGTCTTTAAAGCCATTTGTGGTCAACTCTGGGTCAACCTCTGTCAAAAGCTTTCTTAAGATCATGTGAACGCATCACCTTCATTGCCACAAGCTTTTTCTGACAATGGCAAAATTGCATTTTCCTTCTACAGACAAGGAGCTTGGGGTGATTTACAAGAAAAATGCACAAGTAATAAGGAATTGTTTCATGAAGAATGTCATCCTAAGTCTAGTTTAGCCACCATTAATGAGACGAGCAAATATACTTTGACTACGACTACGTTAATTTGATTTGCTCTGTACTAAATTGGCCATATCCAGATGCAGTCTGCATCCAGATAGATGGCAAAGTTTACTGAAGCAACCACGTGAGCCACTACATTCTACTTACTTATCCATGTGTTTGGAAGGTGGACATGGTGTTTCTGTTACCTGTGAAAAAGCTGCAGGAGACTCGAACCCTCAACTCTGAGGAGGGTATGAAGAACGGCACTGTGGCAGAAGGCTACTGACGATCTGCAAGAGACTGACTGTTATAGATGGACATAAAGCACAGATATACACTGGAAACACTCACACATTTTAACATGACTCATAGTAATGGACTTACCCGCACGTCAGTACGGTTAGGGTTGGGCTGGATTTTGGTGTTTTGACTGAGAGCGATTCTCCCTATTCTTTTCGAGAAATGTTTGTGCTGAAGGACTCTACTGTACATATACAGTAGTATGAAGTGAAATTCGAACTACGACAGACAGAAGTTCGGAAGAAGACCGTAGAAGGGTGATTACGAACAGCACCCCTTCACAAAACATGACACAGAAAACATTATTTGTCGATACGGTTTATATTAATTTAACACTGTACAGTTAAAGCTTTAAAATACTTGGTATGTACACGTGCATATAAAGTGGTCAGAAAGCAAACAGGCATCAGACACATTCAGTGGCATGACATTTAACAGTCTGGATGTTTGAACAGCAGGGCTTAAGCTCAGACGTGCTGCTTATAGAGTGATCGGGGCAGAGCTGCTAGCATGACTAAGAAAGCCCAAAATAAAGTAAACCTGTGTGTCTAAGGAGTGGTTGATGTGCTCAGTATTGTAAGGTGATATTGTAACATGTGTCAGGAGTTTTAGCTATACAGACATTTCCTAGACGCTGCGGGACTAATGGAAGTGGTTCATTTTAAATGCAGTGGGTGTAGCCACTCAGATACGTAGCGAAGCAAGATCAGACTGAAGCCCAAAGGCACAAGGCAATGAGGAACAAACTACAGCACACACATTAGAGAGGAACACACAATCAGCATTCCACTAATGTCATTGTGGATGGATTTAATAATTCATCTCAGTGCATTCTGAATACACTGGCTAAAGGCTAGGCTTAACATTTTGTTGTTTTTTTTTTCCTTTCTGTTCCCATTGTTACCACCATCTTTGGACTCATGGAAAAATCTGTTACTTAAATAAACTAAGACCACGACCCTGTTGATCAACTCTACTTGTCGTAAGGCTGTTTTTAATATGTTTGTTTGTGTTTGTTTTTAAAATACAGCCGTGAATATGGTTTTTTTTTGCCACTCGCACAGAACCGTAGTTCTGGCTTTTGTTTGGTTCTATGCGGTTGCTGCCACAACCACAAAATAAAGAGGCAAAAGTAGCATCATGGATGTCTCCATTTGATGCTCTTTGCACATAACATTAATGATCATTACTTTCATTGAATTATGGGTGTTATAGTCAAAATAATATATAAGTTCTGCATATATTACTGAGAATATTATGAAAAATTATGATATTTAATGATGAAATTGATCAGAAATACAAAAATAAAAAGCATAAAAGTTGCGGTAATGAGTTGGAATGTAGTTGGCTAAAAATACTTTGTGGCCTGCTGTGAAATCAGTGAAATCATGTAAAAATCATTACTTGTTGACTAATTATTGATTTCTTTTTCTTGTGCGTAATAAACAGGATAAGCTGGTCATTATAGTGAAATAAACCCAGACAGGGTGATGATATTTATCACCCTGAGGCTCGCTGTACGTGAATTGGGTGATTATTTATCCTCAATGCATTATAAAACAGTCAAATCAGACAGGGGTCAGTTTTGCAAAGACAAAAGCCACACGGTTGACAGGAAGACACAACGAGGGTCAACCTCAATAGAAGGTGTGTCGAAGACTTGCTCTGTGTTGTTCTATGAAATGTCTGTATAGCAGCGTAACGTCGTGCTCTTCACTGTAATAAAATTGCCGTCTTCCAGAACTCTGAAACACCTTATGATTAAGCTATTCGCTATAAATGATCAGTGCTACATTTTTGTGCCCAGTGATATTAATGTGTCAGTATAGGAAACCCAGGCAGAAGAGAAACCCTAAAACAACCAATAAGCGGAATACAAATAAAACTTGGCATACTTTCAAGTGACCCATGGGGCAGAAATCAACATTTGACAGACTTGGGGACTCCAAAAAGATGAGTCAAATTTAGCACGATTGAGCATCAGGTGTACGTTGCAGAGCAGGTTGATGTTTTTGCTGTGTGTTCAGTGTGTTATAGTTGTGTGTTCAGCCAGAGTGGGGGTATCACAGAGAGGAGGTCACAATAGTTCCCTTTTCTTTTTTTTTTTGCCTCAGCCAAAGTAAAAGTTTCACCCATTTAAAACTCAAATATTGCATTGTCACTTTCTTGAGCTGACACTTTTGACGCACAAAGCCTCAGCTATGCAGAAACGAAGATATGCACCAGTAAATTTAAATGTCGAAATGTTAGGCAGCGATTCCTCATGGCTAAAGTTGTTTAAAGTGACACTGTAGCTAAAGGACTACTTGAGTAATTAAGCCCAATGTCTATTACAATCCTCAGATAATGTCATTTTAAATTTAAATTCCTAAGTTTTTCCTACTCTCCAAAACAGCCACTATTTGCCATTCATTTCATTATTGCGTGACAGTCAAATGAAGGTGCATCTGCATTTTGGCAGCTCTGTGATAAAAATTATCTGCACACGTGATGTTGACTGTGTAGAAGTATCTCCAAGATGTGTTTGCCCTGATCCAGAATATTTATACACCACATCATAGTCCTGCATTGCTCCCTTGTCCAGTGTGAACATTTTGGTCTTGAAGCAGCTCATTACATTTGTAACACACCAAGTAAATACAGTACTATAGGATAGGGATGCACCCATTTATTGGCCGAACATTGGTATTGGCCGATATTCACCGTTTTGACTGCCATCAGCCAATCGGCAAACAAGATGACATTCGCCAATGGCAGTGGCCAATGTTTGTCTGTTGTTGTACGAGGTCTGTGTCTGATTAGAGCCAAACTCCATTCAGTTCTGCTAGTCCAGTTCAACATGCTACCAAGTTTACAGGTTCCTAAGAAGACTTTTTGTTACGTTGCAGGCCACCTAACCGTGTCGTAGAGATTACTAAGAAGAGTTTCTTATCATCTGTCGAGTTTGGATTTTTTTTTTTTTTTAATTCTTCAAATTAATAATTTTGTGAGCTGCTTAGTGCCCGAAATGTCAAAATTCAAGAAAAGAGATGCATATCGTGACACGTGGTACGTTGGTCCCGAATCAGGGTTAAGACGTTTCAAGTCACTGTCATGGAGTCACGTTGATTTTGTGCATATATGTCGTTTTGGAAGTGGCTGGAAATTGATTATGCTGTTGTTCAGGCATGAGGACGTGTTGGGAGATCACTGATCTGGCAGGAGCATACAAAAAGTAAAGAGGACACACTGCCAAAACAAAGCTCCAGTTTCCAAGGTAGAAAAAAAAAAAAAAAGGCAAGAACAACTATCAGAGGAGCGGATCATAAATCCGGACTGAGATGGTGCCTGTCAAATGAGTTTTTGCCCCATGTTGCATATAAAAACTGTGTCCTGCAGGCAAAAGGGTGCAACTGTTTACAGTAATAGACAAGAGTCAATAATCAACAGAAAAGAGCAATAGTCTGCATTGGTAAAGAAGGAAGGACAGAAGAAGAGTGCTATTTAAAGGTTGGTAAAGTTGGAAAGGCAAAAAGGGAAAAGTACATTGCAGAAAAGTTGAAGGGCACATGGGTCAGTAACGCCAAGTCTGTATATCCTGGACAGCACCCAGACGAGAATATCCACTAACGGTTACAAGAGTTATCTGACAATGCTGAGTCATTGTAGACACCACCAACTGAGTCTGATGTGCAGGTGTGGAAAAGAAAAGAAAAATAAAGCACATTAAAGACTTTTTTCCACATGAATATCAGCCAGAGCAGGTATCTGTTATGAGGCTATACTGTGTACAGTAGATATACAGTAATAGGTGCTGTAAGGCACACACAGACACAGGGAATACGGTATCATGTGTGCGGAGACCGACGTCGGATATGAAGTTAGCCAACAGCTAAAAGTGAAATTAGTTTGCTGGCAACTCAGGTCAAATGAGGAGATCCATGTCAGCTGTTATACAGAGGTGCGGATGTGTCGGTGACTAGTTTGCCAGCTATATTGCTAGGAGTCTTAGTTTTGATGGAGCAATATTCACATCATATTGTTTACACTCTTAGAAATAAGGATTCTGAGGTTCTACCCAGGACCATGTGATTCTGAAAGATTACAGGTCCCATTAAGAACCTTTTCCCTCAAAAGACCCTTTAAGAAATAGTTCTTCTTCAAGGGTCATTGGTGTTAAAAGACTCCCACCGTATTCAAATGTTGACCCATGTTCTGAATGGTATTGCAGCGTCCTGAGTGGACGTGTCAGGGAAGTACCAGTTTCTGAAGTTTATGAACATGAATTAAACTTTTACACACATTCTGCCACATTGACTTGATCTGTTTTGTTCTATTATGTTTATAGTTCTATTTTACATGTTGCGTTTCATTTACCTTAAATTAGTGAAGTCGTAACTAGTCGTAACTACTGCGATGAGACCCTTGCAACATAAAACCCCAAGAGAGGGTTCTGGGTGGAACCACTAAACCACAGAAGGGTTCTCTGTAGAACCTATTATTGGGGGTTCTGGGTGGAACCTTTCAAGATGATTCTAGCTATAACCCTTAATGTTGGGTTTTAGGTATCCTAGGTTCTCCTATGGGGACAATCCTATATGGTTCTAGTTTAGCACCTTTTTCCAAGAGTGTAAACCCTAAATAAGACCAGCCACGTGGGAAAGACTGTTCACATCACACTATTTGACAGAAAGTTTTAACATACTGGGAAAAAAAAGCAAAGTCACCATTACTGGCAGTTACATTTAAATAAAATCCAATAATGCTATTTATTCCAGGCGTTTCGGTTATTTAAAAAGGGAGCTGTGCTGTTTGTCTCAATCTGGTGTAACTCTTTAACAAATCACAGTAAAAGAAGAGCATAGCAAGAGTATTGTGTGTCTACAAGGCTCGTATAATCTTGGATTAATGCTTGAATGCTCCCAGGCTGGATGTACAGTTGGAGCTTATTTTCCCCATTCTGCATTCATTGCATGAATGCAACATAATCCAGTAGTTTCCAGTTTCTGCTTCCAGTCTTTGGGCTGACTATGCTGCACACATCTCAGACCTCTGTCTGTACTGGACACCCAAATCATATCAATTGTCTCTTGTGACTTTGGATAATATGAAAAGAATCATATTTCTAAGTACCTAATGTTTTGATGGTTGAACTTTAACCTAAAGTGAAATCTAACTTTGAAGATTCTCTCTCTGTCATTATGCTTAAGTCATTCTGGTTTGGTTGTTGACTGAAGTGTTGTCACATTCCCTGAGTTTGGTGCAGTGCCATGAACAAGCCTTCACATAATGAGTACATTCATTCTGTGTTTCCAGATGAACGTCTGTTGGCCTCAGAGACACAACAGTTTGCTACATGTACCAGTATAACTGAGGTCAGCCTCTACGATGGGTCAGATGTTGGATTCGCCTCCTCTTTCCGTCACCTAGATATTTGAACACTAAGGTATGTGTCTGTAGTCTATGCTCAGTGGTAATTACAACTAGTCCAACAGACAACATAACAGCGTCCATTTTCCTCTGACGTCACACTCAGGTTATATCAATACATGGAATCTGACAAATCGTTATCAGCAACAGAAAAGACAATGGACAGTGAAAATCTGGAAGGACGCTGGGCCATATTTTAAGACTTTAACAGCATATTTGACCCATTAATTACCGTTAGACAACAGCTATGCCCACTTCTTTGACAGTGATACGATCGGAAAAGGTGTAGACTAACTCTGAAATATCCGTCTTATTTTCTTTCTGTATTTTCACCAATGACCAAGTGCTTAGAACACACTTTTGTGTTGGATGCAATCTGTATGAACATCATACAGAATTATGTTCCAGTGAGCATAACGTCACATAATGTTACTGAATACCAGAACATTTCTGAGTCGGGAGAAAAGACAGCAGGATATTTTGCAAACTTGATTACATCCAATCAGATTTCTTTCAGACAGATGCGTGTTGACATGTCAAAGAATTATTTTATGCCTTTCCTGTAGTTTTGTCAAATATGTTTTACTTTGAAATACGGTCCACTGTGCCTCTAGATTTTCACTATGCATTGTCTTTTCAGCTGTTGATCAACTGGTTAGCACTGATATGATGATAATTTGTCAGATTCCCTGCATTTATACAACTTGAACACAGAGGTATGATGTTATTCTTTTGATAACAGCTTTCCACCAGTGTGACATCAGAAGAAAATGGCCTGTGTGTGAATGTGGTCTATTGTGCAAGGGTTCAAAAGAGTTAAGATGGTGCCGGACCAAAGAAGGGAAATTCAAATTACTTTACAACACGCATTTTCCTGCAAAAGCCTTTCAGGCCTTTTGTAACTGGAACTACAACAGTGTCAGTACATCTGACTGGGATCTGCATCTTGCTCGAAGGCACTTCAGCAGGACACAGTTGAAAAACTTACTCACTAATTGAACCTGCTGTGTTTGGAGAAGGTGATACATTACATAACTTTGGTTGGCTGAATTTTAACAGTGTAATGGTTGCTTGATTTACGTCTAATTAATTTTATGGAGAGAAAGTAACTTCAAATTATTTCACACACGACAGAGCTAACCCCAAGTCATATTGCGTAGTTTCACAGTGACTACACTATAGGATTTAGCTGATTCTGCACTGGCCATGTGCCATGTTGGATTGGACTACTTTGTCTCTGCCATAGGTTCTCCTCTGACACGACTTTTGATAACCTGTCACATTAAACTGCCACATGGAAGGCTAAAGAATCCTGCAGAATAAGAGCATCCAAACATGACCATGCATAGCTGGGTACATGGTTATAACCGAACAAACCACTGGGTGGTGCTAGAGATAGAAAACAATTCTAAGAGGTTGAGCTAATGACAGCCGACAAGATAAAAAGTGAGTGAGCTGCACTGATGAATTCCTTTTGGAAAGTGCAACAGAAAATGTACAGTGAACCAAAGACAAACTGAACAGAGTGAAATCGAAGCTGAAACATAAAAGAAGTCAGTATGCTTCAAATCAAGTGTTTGCCCGATTGTCTAGCAGAGTCTGAAACACCTCTCACCAGTACTAATACAGACCTGGAAAAAAAATGAATGAGACCACTCCAGATTTCAAGACCTGAAAATCCGCTCAAAAACTCTGGAATGTGATCCAGAGGAAGATGGATGGTCACAAGCCATCAAACAACGCAGAGCTGCTTACATTTTACTTACTCCAGGAGTAACATAAACCTGCCAACAGCAATGTGAAATGCCAAGACGCATTAAAACCGTGATTGAAAATCAGGGTCAGTCCAGCAGTCATCGATCTGTGAACTCTTCCTAAGATCCAACATGAGTATTGTGCTATTTAAAAATCAAAATGATCTTGTTTTCTTTGCATTATTTGAGGTCTGAAAACTTTTTTTTGTACGCACTTGTCATTTTCTGCAAATAAATGCTCCAAATGACAATCGTTCGATCTTTTACTAAACTAATCTTGGGCATGGATGCACCTAAATGGCTCAAAAGTGTCCCCTTGAAACTTCCAAAAATTAAGCCATCACATAAGGTTTCACCTAGAGTTTACCAAAGTCCGCTATTTTTGTTTGAATATGCAATCCTTTAACAAACTCCTCCCAGAGAATTTGTGACTTCAAATTTGGTCAGTGTCATCTATAATTTTGGAGAAGTGTTGTCAGTAGTCACTCAGTAAAACCAGTGGTCTCTTCATTTCCTTCAGAGCTGTATACTGCAGTGTACATAGTCAGTAATTGGCCATGTCGTTGAGAACTTCTCTACCATCTTCACGCAGCTACTTTTGTCACTGTTTATGTAACACTTTTTGAACACTGTAATGAAACAGACTTAAGTGAGACTGACACTGAATTTTTATCTTCATTTGTAGAGTAGTTGCCCCTCTCTATGACAGTTTGAAGCATACTGAACACATCCAAATACCTCACTGACAATAGAAGAATGCTTACGCTGCTGCTACATCCACATTAATATGTTTTCATTTTAAAGCACCATTTTAAAATGAAAACTCTCTCTGTCCAGATGAGCGTTTTAGCAACGTTTCAGAAATAATTCCCGTCCATCGACCATATTCACATGGCGGCCATTCTCCTCTGGCGTCACGCTCAGGGTGTGAAGTTCAGATTTTGTTATCGGAAGGATAATGTCACTGCTGTGTTCAAATCCTATAAACACAGGGAATCTTACAAATCAGTGAAACTATAATGATTCGAACATTCCCTGTGTTATACAACTTGACCACAGCAGTTTATCATCCTTATGAGAACAGCATAGAGCTTCACCCCCTGAGTATGGAGTCAGAGGAAAATGGCCACCAGGTGAATATGGTCTACTCTAACACGTCTGCGTGCCAGTAAAAACATAGCATTAACATGATAAAATGTTGAATTTAACTGCACAACAGCTGCTAGCAGAGACAACAAAGACACAAATGCCTATAACAGCTTGTTTTCTTTCAGAAAGGGTCACCTTATAGGAGACAGCGACTGACGAGACCCAATCAAAAGTGTTTTAAAACAAAAATATATTAGTGTGGACATAGCCCGAAAGACATTTGGATTACAGTGTTTGCACATACAGTTATATGAGACTGACTACCAGTTAAAACAGAGTGGGTAATACACTGAATACAGAGGAAGGTATTTTTATGTGTCATGGCCCTCATTCGAACCTGAAAAGTGTCCGTCAAATGTTCCAGTGAATGTCTGAATGTCTGTGTTCTTAATTTCTTCATGCATGTGTGGTCTCAACCTGAAGAATCTAAATTCTAAAAACTCTCATTAAAAAGTCTCTATTAGCGTCCTCCTGTGGACCAATCGTCAGTCTCAGAATTAAAGGAAGGCGGGGCCGCTTGTGCTCCTTATGTCAAATCCCTGAGCATAGTCACTGAACATTCAGAACCCATTGGCCAAGGCTTAGGCACAGGAAAATAGGAAATGGGAAACAGGAAACCACTTTGTCCTCATCTCTGTGAGCCCCCACTCTCTAAGGTAGCAGAAAGAGAGGGATGATGGGAGTTGCAGTTTTAGTGTCAATAAGGAGCCTGGTGGAAAGGCGTATGGTAAAAGATTTTAGGGTGTCAGTGCCGGGGCCGGTAAGAACTGTAGGATCTGGGGTAGAGGGGAGTATAGTGAGAGGTGTGGCTGTAGGAGGTGGGAGTGTTAGAGGTGAGGTAGGAGCTGGAGGGGGTAAAAGCAGAAGAAGAGCTGTGGTAGCCAGAGGAATAACTATGAGAGGATGAGGGGGAATGGGTAGATGAATAAGTAGAGGACGAAGAAGGTGTGTAGAGGACAGAAGAGCGAGTGAAGCTGGAAAGCGGACGAGTTCGGGGTGATGGGCTCCACGTGGAGCGCCTGAGCCCTAAGATGGGCGACCGGTAGGGAGATGAGGGGGCGGATCCAGGCTGGGTAGGCCTGGTGGATGAGGAAGAGGGAAGCGAGTCTGGGGTGTAGTGCCTAGACAGGCCTGAGCTACGGGGCAGAGCAGGGGCGATGTTGACACTGAAACTGTGAGAGTCAACCACAACCGTCCGCACCCCCAGAGTCCACTGGGAATGAGCCAGCCTCAAAGGGGTTGAAGGCGGGGTTCGGGCTGAGGGAGACAAGGGGGCCTCCAGAGATGGAGGGCTCTCTGGCACTGCAGGCGTAGCTGCTGATGAGACAGCTTGCGATGAGGGACTGCGAGGGGGCATGTGTGACGTTGGGGAGGTGAGAACTGAGGCCAGAGCTGCAGCAGCTGCACTGACCACAGACGGGCTGAGGGGCACAGAGGGATCATCAGGGAGCAGTGACGTAGGACTAATGAGGCTTGAAGGGGGGAGGCTACTAGGCGCCAAAACTGAAGTAGAGCCTTGGGGTAAGTTGGAGGCTGAAGCCGAGGCTGGGGGACTTACTTTGGGGGTGCTGGTCTTCATGCGGGTCAGCCTGCTCCCGCGGGTGCGGTGGGTCTGCTCTTGATCGAAGGCCAAGTCTTCTAGGCGCTGGGTGAGGGCCAGTTTCTGCTGGATGGCCATCCTCAAGAGGGAGTTCAGGGTCTTCTTCTCATCCTCTGCTGCAGCCAGCTGCCTCTGCATCTCATCCAGCTGGGTCACATACTCATCACACCTGAGGAGAGCGAGGATTAGGAAGGCTCAAAGGCTACGTTCAGACTGCAGGCAGATCAAATTTGTTTCTCAAATGAGCAGAAGTAGACACATTCCTTAATCCAGAAAAAGTACAGATACTTGTGTGAAAAACTCTCAATGTCATTTGAGTTCTGTTGCTGACATCCTTCTACTTTTACCACAGTGTTTGTTTTTTTTAAATCTGTTCTTCATGAGTAAACAATGGGTGGTCTTATTAGCAGTGAGACTAATAAGTGTTCCATAAAACTAGTCATTTGAGTTGTTGTTATTATATATTTCGGTTATTATCTTGTCTCTTACCTGGTGGCGAACATGGCTCTGAGGGAGGAGAAAGTGGCGGCGTCCTCCTTCAGGGCTTTCAGTTCATTCCTCAGCTTCATCATGGTGTCAGTCACCATAGATTTCTCTGCCTCATACTTACTCTTAAGGTTAGCTAGAGCCACCTCAGCTGTCTGTTTTAACACACAAACCCATACACAAATCATGCATTTTCTTTGCATAACGAGGAATGATAAAACCTGTCCCATCTAAATGATTGTGCATTCGTTATCTTCTAGCGGGTTTAAATCCAAATCAATACAGTTGACGGAGTTATGTTTAGACATTCTGTTCATGGGTGATGTTAGCTCTAGCCTCCGCATGCCTAAGGAAAAAAAACTATATAAAACAGGCAATATAAACTAATAGCAATGGGAAAAATATTTGTCCCTCAATCAACCGGTAGCTTGTGATTAAAAGTTAGACACCACACTGTGCAGCTCATTCCCAGGAGATGATGTTAAACATGGACCTACTGGCTCTTTGCTCATTATGACCATCTTGCATATTTCTTGGTGAAATATAACAAAGATGGGGCTATTTGAGACGTTTTGTTATTTGAATATATCTACCCCCACTTCAAATGGCCATGCACATTAGGGCTACTTGACAGCTGATCGTGTAAGAGGCAAGAAGGTAAGTATTGAAAAATATTCCTGTGGAACTTTGGCTTCATTAGAGACGTTAGAGAGAAGGAAAAGACAAAAGAATAAGGGCGAGTCCCAGCCAGAAACGAACTGGGGACCAAATCTGCCATTAACTGTTTTTTGTATTTCTGCCATATATCCTCATTAGGAAGAATGTGGTTAGATAGGAGTTTTCTTGGGTTAAGGGCCCATTAAAATAACAGTGTATCTGTGTGTCTTCCCCCAAAGCTGGAATAATCCATTTATCCACCATATATAACAGTCCATCTTGTACTATTTACCACTGTTGTAATTGTCCTCACATGTCTCATTTGTGGTCAAAAGTGTAGATGCACATTGGCTACATGCATTCAGACCAGAGGACAACAACGACGGCTTGAAAGTTAAACCACTGGGGAAGTATCTTCAAGTGTAATACCACTGACAGCCACACATGCTGGCTTATTTCTAAGTCAATGATTTTTTTTTTTTTCCAGGAGTCATTATAGTCTCATACACTTTATTTGGTACTCACACACCCTGAGTATACGTCTACATCTTCTATGAGAATCTAAACCACAGGAGGTTGGCAAAAACAATATTTTAAACTACCGTTTAATTTATCTTTAATGTGTTTCACTGAGATTCCTGTTTTTTAGAACATTACTTACTAAACTATTGTCTT
>JAPQRN010000005.1:6532934-6544706 GCA_037367275.1 Coranthus polyacanthus | reverse complement strand
GTTTTAGTGCGCAGGAGGAAGATGAAGATAGATCAGTGACTTTTCTGGTAGGCTAATGGCCTATGACTGGTAGGATGGTTTGTTTTTTAACTAGCCGTGTTACTGCACTTTTATTGTCGTGTTGCTGCCGTGTTGCAGGCACCATTTGGCAAAAAGCATTTATTTATGGTAATTAAATATTTTAAAAAATCTTTCTGTGTAGATATCTCATGTTACAACGTGGACACCTGCAGCTTATAGACAAGTGCGGCCTATATATGTACACTTTTTTTTTTTCCTTTTTAAATTTAGTTGGTGCGGCTTATATTCAGGTGCGCTCAATAGTCCGGAAATGACGGTACTCGGTGTTTAACATGACAGTGTGAGTTGGTGTGTTTGCCGTTTTCAGTAAGGTTTCACCTTTTGCTCTTCCCCAGCTCCACCCTCTTGTCCAAATGTGGGCACTTCGGTTTCACAAAAAAAAAACAACATGGTGACGGACAAAATTCCAATGTCAAAACAGAAATCGACAAACCGACAGGTGATGTCACGGAGGCTTTGTCCACCTTTTAGATGCAGCCTGAGCCTGGGGTTGAAATCATAAGATCAATCTATGAAAAGACAGTAGGTTGTAAGATGCTCCAGCTGAGTTTTAAAGTGTCCAACAGTTGTAAAGTGTCCAACAGTGCAGTGCTACGGTTCTACTGGGATGATTCCAACAGTAACTGTTTTGGACCCTCCTCCAACCACACCCTTTAGTTACCGTTTACTCCCACAGACCACTGCTGTCAATAACAGAGTCCATAGTTGACTTGTCTGTTAAACATAGGACATTGTTGACACATCATATGTATGAACTGCCACTACAGTCTGCCTCTTCAAAATCACTCACACACACACAAACACACACTGACCTTCAGTCTATAACTGCACGGTCAGCTTCTGAGTCCAGCTCCAGTATGTTCTACAGCTAACAAACTGGTGAATGAGCGGTGCCATACATCACCCTACATGCTGGAAAATGCTGTTCTCCGATGCATATCGATCAGAAAAATGAGCTGATCACAAGTGAGCCTGACACAGCTCATTGGCTGGGATTGATTATCAGACTCGGTTGAAGTAAATCAACTCCTGAGCCCAGGGGTGAAATACAATACCATGCAGATATAACATCAAGAAATCTTAAATCTATTGCAAGTTGTTTTCTCCTTAGGCTGGATATATGCGAGTGCCACACGGTGGAGGTTTGGCCACCTAGCAGATGAAACCGTTTGCGCCCAAACAAGACGACAAGCCCTACTGTGAGGGTGCTCTAGCAAGGACACCTTACCTCCATGTAATCTCACAGCTCACATATGCTACAAATCGTGTACAACAAGCTGAGACTCCGGCTGTCCTCATGGTCCCTTCAGTTTATCTGTTATACGCCAGGGGACTGGTACAATACGGACTCACAGAGAGATAATTGAGCTGTGAGGGAGCAACACGTTTGCGGTCATTTAGTTTGACTAAATCACATTTGATTTTAGAACCTTGTGGGTCCAACTGCAAATAAATTAAAGCAGCAGCTGCGATGATCGGGCCTTAGCACCTCTGCATGTGCACTGGTAGGACACATTATGTATGTAAAGTAGAAATATATCATTTGTACATAATGTGTGTGTCTTAATAAATCAGCAAAATGTGAAGATTTCAATATAAATGTCATTTAAACATAATGGTGAATACTGCCGGAAATGTGATTGTTTACCTTTACTGCGTGTTGTAATTATGTCTTTTTTTCATTAAGTAAATCTCAAAATTTTCTAACATTACTGCATCATAACTGCCGTAAATGGGGAAACATTACACCTTTGGGATTATATGTCCCCTGAACCTCCTGGGTTTGGGCTGAGCCCCAAATGTTTACCCGGTCTGGCTCCACCTCTGCTTCTGGTCTGCTTCTGGGTCTCAGTCTGTGGTACCTGGACCTGTGTCTGGTAGCTGCTCAGGAAGCAGTCTTTAAGGTTATGAGGTGAATTATAGAGCTCAGAGCCATGTAAATAACCCGTTTTAATAGCAGGTGTATAATAACAAAGCAGCCTTCCGTTTATGTCAGTGAATGTCTCTTGAAAACTACTTTATCTTTTGTCTGGTGCTCATGAAGCGCAGCAGACCGTGATCCGTGTGAGCAGTTGTGGCTGAGGCGTCTCAAACCAAATGACTTTATGAAACGGTGCAATAACTAACGCTTGACTTTTTGGGGAGCATCCTGCTGATCATACCCATGCTGAGCCCACCTCCTGCAGCTGCTCCAGCTCCAGCCTCAGCGCCTCCTGCTCGGCCTCCAGGTCCGCGTACTGCTGCTTCAGGCTCTGGTTCTCCTCCAGAACCACCAGCCCGCACTCCGCCGCCCGGATCTTCTCGCGGTTCGCCTCCGCCAGCTCCCGGGTCAGGCGCTCCACCTCGGCCCGGCACTGCTCCACCGTGTCCCCGCATCCTGCTCCACCGGCAGCCATCGCCCCTCACTCTCTCTCCCTCCCTGCGTCGGATGAGCAGATCGCCCCTCCGGAGGGAGATACCGCTGAGGTAGACAACAAACCCCCACCGCCGCCGCCTCCTCCTCTCCTCCTCTCCCGAGAATCACAGCGCAGCGTCAAATCGCATGTAAAACGGGAGAAAAAACATCCGTAAATATCCACAAAGCGCTGTCATCATCGGCGGAGAAAGTCATCTTCTGCCATGTGATGCTCTAAATGATGCAGCCTCTCATCGTCCACTCCCCGCATCCTTTCCCCCCACCCCTCCCTCTGTTTTTCTGCTTATTCACCGGGAGCAGGACGCCATCTCTGCCCGCAGCCGTGAAGCAAGGCACACTTCCTCTCCGTCAGCCGCTGCACCGAGTGAGTGGATACAAGCCCGCCTGGAAAACACGGAATAACAGGTCTGTATGCGCCACCTGGAGACCACAATGGACAACCAGGTCCTGCTATTACAGTTCTAGCAAAAAAAAAAAAAAACAATCACCAATTGAAACTTTTTTTTTGCATATTCCATGACTGAAAAGCAGCATCCCTTACTCATGACATGAACAATAAACGTAGATGGTCTGTGTCAACACCTGCATTTACATGAAAAAAATATAAGAATCAAGAGCCGCAATAATTCAGACTAATGCCAGGTATGTGTTACCTTAAACACTAAAACTAAAAAAACACATTACCTGTCAGATTCATATAATTTATTTACATGTTTTTTTTTTTTAACTGTTAGACATTTAAACAACCCTTTAAATCTGTTTGTAGGAATTTCCGCAGTTTGTCGCCTTAATTTTACAAGATAAAAAAATTAAAAAAAATGTATGAATTCTCTCAAATGCATTGAAACTGAAGTAACGAGTCTGTTTTGAAAATGTGAGGAAAGTGCAGATATTTGTGTTAAAATGCAGAGGTAAAAGTATCAGAGATGTCTGTAATTCATTTCAAGTCATTCAATTTCAGTACAGACTCCATTGACGATTACAGTTAAGCGCATTTATTATTTTAATCATGGATTCTGGGCCATTTTAATGTAAAGGTTCAAAGAAGGCTGAAGGTTTATTCTAATAAATAAATATTGTGACAACTTTACAGCTACAGAAGTGATTATTCCACATACATCTTTGTCATATTTCATGCTTCATGCGACGCTCTTTAAGTTCTGTAAAAAGACAGAAATATAACAATCATGACAAAAATCCAGCAAATCATTAGAATTGACGTCTTTTGCAAGTGAGGCTTCTGTTCTTTATAAACGTTGGTTCTCTTGTTTGTGGAGACCTCTACTGTTCATTATTAACATTTTTAATCTTTTGTTCCTGTAGATTACATTTTTTTAAAAAACCAAACAAACATGAATTCTGTTAATGACTAACAATCTTAATGTGAGATTTTAAAACCCATGTTATTTTGAGGCTGCGGGCGTCATTTAACACTTATTGATCACGGAGTTAAAGATGTAAAGTACTGAGCGAGTACGTTTCAGTGCAACACGTTAAATATTTCATCTTATGCCTTATTTTAAGATGTTTAGGCCTCGTTAAACTATTGAGAAGTGCAGTGGGTTAAGTGAAGCATCACTTTGCTGCAATTTATTGTATTTGCAAAGTGTGGCATCAAAACCACCTTTAATAAACCAGTGGCACAAAACAGACGATTCCATGTTTCAGTATCATTCAGTAAATAAAAGGTCCAGTTTAGTTAAATTTATTGATTATGTCACTAAACCTACAGTCAGACTCTGGTCAGTAAAACATACAGATACTCCTTCATAAAACGTCCAAACACACCTGCAATCAATGTGTGACTTCACATCTGAAATCAGGGGTTTGGTGGTTTCAAAGGCACAATTAAACTTTGTGTAATTATAAATAAACAGAAAGGCTTCAAACTGGTACATAAATAATGAAGTCGATACCGTACCACTGTCTTCATTGATGTTTTTAAGTCAAATCTGATTCTCTAGGAAGCGCATGTAAACTACATACATGTAAGAAAAAACACACTGTAACGCTCGTGTCTTTACAGAAGTCACTCACAGGACAGACTTTTACAAGAAACTTGAACAAGCATTTGCCAACAGTGGTTACAGAAGACAATATGAAAAGATAAAGAAATTAAACATGGACCACATACAAAAAGGAGCAAAAGACTTGAAGTCCTTCAACCGGAGAAGATTAAAACACATGGGAACGTTACACAGTACTCGCTTGGTAATTAGTGTTTAAATATTACTTTTTACATGTTGTTTTATATAAAAAAAAACACCACATGTATTTTTATTTTTGGTTCTGCTGTAGCAAATGGATGCGATGCTTGGCAGCTCTGGCGCTGAACCACACAATCATTCCTACTATCTCCAGTCAACAGAAGAGCAGGCCGGTCCATCCACAAGTCATACAACAAAACCCTCACACGGAAAACGCCATCGTCACCCATCAGTCATGGAGCGAATGGCTGTTTGTGTTTGTGAAGTAGACTTTGAATGAGGGAAAACATGGAAGTCACTGCTGAAACAACGGTTTCTTTTCAGGCACATGTTGGGTTGGGGAGGGGAGTCTGAATCACAACTCTAAATCAAACCCTACACCGCGAGCGATGCCATCACCCCCCCCAATTCCAAGCACGTAGCTGCCACAGGCGGCTGACGCAGGACCATAAACCTTAACAAATTCAAGAAGAGTGCTTTTGAAGACTCCTGCATCTCCAGATGGCAGCTCATGGGCGACACGGATCCACGCAAACTCAGAGTATCAGTGGTTTCGTCATGATGAACCACGGCTTCCTTTGTTAAGTCAATTTATTTGGCATCGGCAAGAGCCTACGTACAACTATAAATCAGCCCTTAAGTGTTGACCAAATTAAAGCTTTCTCATGTATTACAAGAGGGTATAAGTGTATTTAAATAATACAGTTGAAACGTGTGCCTCACGTCACCCTGTGGCACACGGCTCACAAATGTGATTAAAAAGGAAAAGTGTGTCTGAAATGTACTAAGAAAAAAAAGGAGTGGGTGGAACTAAATGTGGATACAAATCCTGTCTCTGTCGTGAGAAGAGTCGTCGTTGTTGGGTTGCGTTGGACGTGGTCAGTATCATCAGCTCATCCTCATGCTCGTCAGGATGGAAGTAGATGTTGTGAAGTACGAAACGTGCCGTTACTGTTGCACTGATCTTTCATATGAAGACATTTGAGCGTCATGAATTCCAAGTATCCTGAAAAAGATGCCCACTGGCAACACGTGCCGAGTGTAGTTTCTGACTGAAGGACCTCTGCCAGGATGGTAGGTGATCATTATCCCTGAAGAACTTCATCAGCTGTGGCATCAGCAGGTAATAACAGCACTTCAGTACAGTTGCTAATGATGATTTTGACCATTGTGACGATGCATTCGGCTTTTGGGATCAAAATCTTGATCATCAGCCATCAAATATGCAACATCCAAACCCCATTTCCAGAAAAGTAGGGACATTTTCTAAATTGCAATGAAAACCGAAATCTGTTGATTTATTACTTGCTTGAACATTTATCAAAGTGACTGACAAAAGAGGGACAAAGAAAAGGCTTTCAGTGTTTTCACCGACCAACTTCACTGTATTTAGTAAATAACAAATTTAGATTTTATTGCCTGCAACACACTCAAATGTTGGGAATGAGCCAAAATAAGTTCATATAAGTCGATTCTGTCAGATCCTACAGTTTAACTGTTAACAGGTGAGGGGATCGTGATTGATCATCTTTGCGGCCAGGATGAGTTCAACACTTTCTCACTTCATGAGATAATTACGTTAAGATGACACTAGAATGATCTCACCTTCGCTGTTCGTCGTCATGTAACGGAGTGATTTCATCTGCAAACAAAAACGCAAGCGACGCCCAGCGTGGTCCACAAACTGCGGATAGTAAACATAACAGCGGAAAGCCGGCTTTTTAACTAAACAACCAATAGGAAGACAGCGTTAAATGACGCACTAATCAACGCGACATGTTCACGTGCATAAAAAAAAAACACTGATCTCGAACTTTATTTGCATAACCATGTACAAAACTACCCTCCTAAATTGGCTGAGGTTTTTTTTTTCCCGAGTGGGGTCCACACTGTTTCCTCATCCTCGAGTTTGGATTATTTTTTTCCGTATCTATAAATATCACTATTGTAACCGCGCGATTCTTAGCTTAGCTTCACTGTTTACCACTGGAGCAAAGATGATCTATCAAGAGCGACAGATTCCAAACTCGGTTGTTTCACCGTTAATGAAAAGGTAACGGTTAACTTGGTTTAAACTTCAGCCACGTGCATCACCGAGCCAATGGGTATCGGGTCTGCGACGTCACTCGACGGTCTCCGGAAGTGTTGTTGTACAGCAGAACAGATCTCTCAGCCGTGGTGATAGAGATTCACGATGTGCTTCGTGAGTTTGGCTACTTTTTTAAAGTCTGTTTTAGATGATATAAAGAAGGAAAGAGGCGTAAGCGTGCGTCTGTGTTCGGCTACACAACGGACTGTAGAGTCGCCGTAAATGAGCCCCGCCTGTCGCAACACCTCAAACTGCCACCTGTCTCACACGACGATCTTTTTTTTTTTTTTTTCAAAAAAAAGCTTTATTTAATCTATGACAAGTAAGACCCAGTAACAGATTAACAAAACAGTCACTCTGATAACTGAAAAACAGATACGTTGTAAGGGCAAGAAAATTAAATAAAAATTAAATAAGGCGAGAACATGACGAATAATATTTTTGTTCTACTTTTGTAAATCATCGTAATTCGTTTCCCATCCAAACAGAACAGCATCTGGTCTCTTTTTTCCAATTAGCTTTATTGAAAAAAGTACATGAACATTGTACAGTGAAGCGTATACAGAATAAACACAAAACAAATTTCTGTTTTTTATGACAAGACAGAACAGCCTCTGATCTCACTTCAAAGACCCCACAACCCTGAGGCGTTTACGCCGAAAGCTAGAAATCTTCCCCTTTAGTTACATCATCTTTGACTGTAGCGGCGCGGACAGATGACGTCGGCTGGTGGCGTTTTATTCTTGTACACAGATTTGCATCCCGACCTAAGATTCAGTAGGTTTTATCATGCGTACACGTCGACCCTAAGTGTATTAGATCCATGTCACATAATGTGGCTGCAATAATCTGATGAAATCTCAGTCTGTAGGTACCTTGAAACAAAACAGAGGGGATTTGACGAGCTTTTTTTTTTAAACGCCTGATGTAAATTAAAAAAAAAAAAAGAGTCCTTCAAACAATAGTGTTGTATTTAACTCGTATCCAGCCGTAACGGAGCGTGAGACTGCATTCAAACAGATCTGACTACATATAGACTACATATATGTGATCCACGGGTATTTTAAAACTCGCACTAATAATTAATTTCTGAGCCCTATTTGTTATATTAGCGTCCAAATTAACATATCAATAATAATAAAAAAAAAACCTTCCCAAATAGAGGATTTTTGCACAAAGAAGAGCAGATGGTCGGGCCGCTTTCAGTGATGGAACTGAACAAGAAGGTGCGCTGGTTGCCAGGTTTGAGAGCGACCCCCTTTTTCACAAAAAAAAAAAAAAACTCCCCAGTCGCAATCCTGATGAGTAACATTCACCCACACCAGGTTGCACACCCAAAACCTTACGAAATGAAGCGTTCTCGTTAGTCTAACACTAGATGAATGTGGATGAAGTTAAAAGTGTAAGTCTGTCGTAGGGACATACAGATCGGGACAAAGCCGTAGACAAGACTGTGCTATTTCGAACGGGCTGATTTATCCACACGCGTTTTAAGGCATTTGACTTGAACGAGTTTTGAGACACGGCGTCTGCTTTACTGACGGGTTCGTTTTGCGTGAACGGCGTGCGGCGTTCAAAGGCTGGACGGCGGCGGCGTCTCATTAAAACAGTCAGTCAAACAATGTGTGTTAACGACGCCGCTCGCGTCTGGCTTTTAATTGTAAAAATCAATTCAAAGGCGGCTCGCCCATTGTCCCTTCTTCTTCTTCTTCTTCTCAGTCTAGAATAAACACATTGTTTCAGAGGACGCGTCCAAAAAATCTGGCAACCAGGAGACGCAATCTGTGTCAATTGCCGGGGCGACGTAGTGCGAATAAAGGCCGTAGCCTATTTCTGACTCTCGCTTCTTTTCTGTTTTTTTTTTTTTTTTTTTTTTTTAACGTGAGAGCTGCCTTAAGTCCCGCTTGTCTCCATGGCGGGTTGATGGTTTATCTCTCAGTCTGTCATTTAGCCATTTGTGTCTGGCCGCTGTTGCGTCGTCTCCGTGTGTGTGTGTGTGTGCGTGTGTTTTTTTTTTTTTTTGCGCTGTAATGTCAGGTGTTCAAGGTATATCGCCTACAGGATGACGCCTTTCGCCGCGATCGCTCGATGCAAAAGGTGCATTAGGGAGGTTTATCTCTTTGTTTTCATATCGGCTATTTGTTAGACCGAGGCGGGTTTTGAGAGGAAACGACACGTTGCGGCATCCAGACCCACAATGAGGATTATTCCCCCTCAGAAAATCGTCATTACAAATGGACAGTAATTAATCCTCGGGAGAATTTTAATTGGTTAAGGGGTTTAAAGCCACGCAACCGTGACGTTAAAATTGGTGATGTCCTATTTTGGTTTGTAGTTCTAAACCGCTCGTCGTTGAGGTTCAGTGGGCTTCACAGTCAGATTATAAAGCGGCGGAGGAGATCTGTCTGGCAGATAAAGATGGTGTTTCGGAGTGAGGAGATGTGCTTGGCGCAATTGTTTCTGCAGTCCGGCTCTGAATATGACTGCATTAGTGAGCTCGGAGAACTGGGGCTGGTCGAGTTCCGAGATGTAAGTATAGACACTAATGAGGTGCAGCCATAATGTGTCATGGAAAGTATCATGTCATGTTCTTCTTATTAGCAAAACACAGGAAATGCAAAACAGAAATGTGGGCTACAGGGTGAAAGCAGTCCACCTATTCCACACATAAGCCTAAATGTTCTTAGAATAAGTTTCATTGAACCACTGTGTGCTTCTGGCCAGTGGAAAGGAGGATGTCTGAAGTTCAACAAGAAAAGCAGTCTGAACCTTTATTTTTTTTCTGTGTGTGTTGGAGCACATGCATTGGCTGGTGCAGTAACTCGCAGCCTCCTGACCCGTGTTTGCTCCTCTGGTTTCAGCTTAACCCCAGTGTCAGCTCATTCCAGCGGCGCTTTGTCAGCGAAATCAAGAGGTGCGAGGAAATGGAGAGAATTCTGGGTAAGGCAGCACCTGGGACGTTTTCACGTGCACACACCTGGACGGCGTATTGTGCAAAAATGGCTCCTCAGAGGCGCCCTTTGATGGGACGTTTTTGTTCACAGGTTTCCTTTTGAGGGAGATCCAGAAGGCCAAAATCGCCGTTCCAGAGGAGGACGAGAGTCCACTGGCTCCACCTCCGAGACAAGTCCTGGAGATCATGGTTAGTATAAGTTTCTAGTAGAACATATTTTGCCTGAACGGCGCTGTTCGATTTCTATCTGGACAGCTGACAGACTTTGAGGAATCACTGTGAACAGACTTAAATACAGTCCCTACCCTAGAAGCTAAATTCTACGAGCAACTCATGCCTGCAAAGCTCTGTGAAGTATAGGAGAGAGGGGCAAAAAATGACATGACACTTTGTGCTTCTCATAGTTTGATCGTATTTGTAATATAACGTGAACATAGAGGAGCTTTTAAGCCCGTAAGGTTTCTTTAATTTCACTTTTAAAACGCCCCTTTGCTTGGAAAAGTCCATCATCCTTCCTCCGACTATGTTTTTAATATGAATATACAGTACTAGGTATATAATGATGTCGACTGATAGTGGATTTTTAAAGGTCTTTTATAAAAACGATAGTTTGAAGCCAAAAAAAAAAAAGCTGATTGATCGACCGAAATCAGTCCTGACTGTTAAATGCTGAACATCTAAGTCAAAGTATTAAATAAACCTGGAACTGATCACATTAACCTTTTTATAAATCTAAGTGGGATTCGATTTATACTGATGTTTTCTCTCAACATCAGTCGTTCCAGTCGTGAAGCTTCATATCGGCCATCGGTGTCTCTCTCTAATTGAATCCCAGAACTCCTGTGTTTTTAATGGCTTAATTTCCATCCAAAGTCGATATTTCCATTTGTACAGTCTGATTTATTAGATATCTCTGCTAACTCTGTGATCTCCACTCTGCATTAAATTTCTCCAAGTTTAATGATTCTGGGCGGCGTGAGTTTTTTTTTCAGGCCGTCTTGCTGGAAGAACATTAGCATAAAGAGACGATTTTTTTTTTTTTTGCAGTGAGTCCTGTACTAAATGAGTAACCTGTGCAGCTAAAAATGAACTCAGTTTAGTTAGTTATTGGCTGCCAGAGCGTTTGACTTTGTCTTCTCCGTTTAATCACATGTAATGAAAGAAAACGCAGCACCTGTGTTCAAAAGTAAGTATTTTATGGTTTAAGGAAGTGGAATAATGACGGTGCGTAGCTGACGGTGCTCAGTGCTGACTTGTCGTCTTAAAGGTCCAGTGTGTTCATTTTAAGGGGGGTTACGAGGGTCTGATTGCAGAGAGGGAACATGATATTCAGAATTATGTTTTCACTCGTGAATAATGGCATGAAAATGAGACTCATGTTTTCATGTTTCTATTCTAGTCTGGGTAGTCCGGCTCACAGGATGTTCTCTGCTGGAATAATCCTGCCACTGGGAGACTGAAATAGTCACCCAATGGCAGGATTATTATTTATTATTCCACTGGTATTCCCCTCCTTTTGGCAGTCTCTGCGTTACCGTTTTGAAAGACAGTCTTTTGAGCTGCAAGTACGAATTGAAAAGGTTACGTTTTGTAGGGATTTGGTCATTTTTATACCACAGTGCGCTTCATAGCGCACGCGTTCTACCAAAACATGTTTCCTCCCGACACTGTCCTATGTGTCCAAGTGTGATTCATTTAAAGAAATACAAATTAGCCAAACAACCCAGGAAGTTGTTTGTTACTTTTTTTTTCCCTATTCCAGAATGACACTGGATGGTGCCAGACCTGTCTCCAGCGCTGGCACAGCACTGTGAAGTGTGGAGGTCTGGCTATGCGAGACTATTTCTACAGTAGCTCAGAACGGACTTCCTCTTCTTTGTTGCATTTTGTAGTGGCATCCAGCGTTAAGGTGCATTACTGCCACCTACTGTTCGTAGCGATAATGTCCTCTTAACTAAAAAGCCCAGGACGGACAAAACAAACACTGGCGTTCATGAGGGTGGGGGGGGGGGGGTGTAATTCATTT
>JAPQRN010000005.1:6506992-6524737 GCA_037367275.1 Coranthus polyacanthus | reverse complement strand
CAACATTAAGTGCTCACACATTCTACAGTCTGTGAACTCTGTACTGGAGGAATGAACACCCTTCTGACAAAAGATACTGACTCATCTGGTGTTTTGATGATGTGGTGGAGAGTGCTGTCTCAGTCCAAAATCTGCAAAAACTTCAACTTTTCCTTTAATTTGTCAACAGTCTATACTATACTTCAAAGCTGTGAGGAATAAAATATAACATCCATGCTGATACTAGGTATTGTATGATTGTAGTAATCGTTATATGGTGATTGCAGCTCCGTGTTTCCTCCTTCTCTTTAAAGACATCTTGTTTTGTTATTTTTCTTCAACAAATCAACAATTTCCAAGAAAATTCCAATATAAAAATGTGTAAAAATCTCTTAGTACATTTTCACCCTCCCTACTCTGTGGCATTAAGATCTAAAAAAAAAAAAAAATTGCATTATGATGCAGATTATTTTTAAGTTTTTTGATAAAATGTCAATAAGTGCTGTCAAAATGTGGGTTATACTTTCCTTCAGCCAAAGGTTTTAGTTATCTGACAATCCAAAGCCCAAAGATACGTATTCTTTTATCAACAAACGTATAAATTAATTAATCGTTGCAGCTCTAAAACCGCATCCCATTCATGTTTTTTAAATATTTTTTGGGGCGTTTCTGGAGGTTAATGGCACAGCGGCACATATTTTAGGCTTTGGCTGCACTCGTTTAAGGATCAAGTTACTGATTTGTTTGCGCCATTTGTTGACAAAAATGAAAATATCACTCGATTTTCTGTTTTCTTTGACTCAGTTGTTTCTTGTTTGATTTCAGGGTGGAGTTCCAAAACAAATTTTACCACGGAGCCGGTGTCAAGTTCGTGCCCTTTGACTTCTCCCTCCTGCCCTCTGTGTTTGAACAAGACGGTTTGCTTTAAAAACACGGACTCTCGCGTATCGGATCAGAGTGAAAGCAGACTTTATGAGCAGTACGCTGGAAGTTGGAACAATTCACACTGTGATAACGCCAACAAACCTTCACGACGGTGGATTGAAACTCACTCTTGTAGCAACATTTTTCACCACGACAATTTTTAAAACGTTATCGGCTGTGCTGACTGCCTTACTACTGTACCCAGCAAATCTCTGAATGTACAGAGGTTCGAAATTCTTGTTCTGTTCACGATTTGATTTTTTGTAGGTGGAATTCTGCTCAACGTTTGTCACCAGTTGAGTGAATTTAAATATTTAATTTGCATTGTGCTGTGTGAACAGGTTTTGTACAATTAACAACATGGTATTTAAAATGAAAAATAAGAACAGTTATACAGTGCAATGTAAAGTAAAAAGAAACAAATGTTAGAAATATCTACCATTGACCATATCAGATATCCTGACATAGTGCCATAGAGATTCCTTTCTGATGACGATGATGATGATACAGGGTTGCCTTTGGGGCTCTGCGGTTTGGTGAAAGCTGCTCCTCCATGTGCTGAAAGGAACGTTAAAGGCAAACATCTTCAAGTTTTCTCTGGCAAACGAAGATCCAAGATTCTGACTTATTTCGTGAGGCATATTGTCACAAAGCACTTTGCAGAAATGATTGTACGATTCAAAAGTTTTCACTAATGACTGTGATGATGCCAAATGAATATGATTCTCAACTGTCAGCGGGTTGCTTATTTACTTATTAATGCATTTATTTAAACGTAACCTCCCCTGTAATCAATAGAAAATGTCAAATACTCCAGGAAAAAAAAAAAAAAAAAATCAAGAAGCCTTAGGTCTTTCTTTGATGATACTGCTTATTGCATTTGTTAATGCTAATTAATCAAGGTATTTATTTTAAATTGTCTGTACAAGAGTCTAATATTTTACCATTTTGATGTGTTGAATAAAGGTTTCAATAAATGCAAGCAAATAAAGCACTAGTGTTCGGTGTTTTATTCATTCAATCTGTCATCGGTGCTTCTGTCAGTCCAGTGTGGGTTATGCTGTTTCTGAATGAGCAGTTTACAAACAGTTTTTTCGTAGATGGAAAATCACCTGATTTTTGTAGTATGAAAGCATGCAAAGCCCAACGAGAGAAAGGTCTCTCCATCTCCGATTTGCTTCATGCTTTCAGAAACTAATCCCATTAGTCCTTGTAAACACCGTACACACTTCCAGCCTCATATCTTCATTAGTTTTTGAGACATTGGGCTTTGAAAATAAGGGTGTGACTGTAAAAACGAGCGGTTCAGTTCAAAGTCGCCAAGCTCAAGAAGTCATTACTTTTGAACTATTCATGACCGATGCATGACATTTTCAGGAGTTGTTCTGAGCTACAAGACTTCTTAAACGGCCACGGTAAAGCGGACATTTGATTGAAAGGTCACAGGTTAAGCTTATGTTGTTTGAGGGCAAGGTATAGCTTAAATATGGACGAACACTGATGTTAAAAAGAGACTCGAACCCCAGCTTGTGTGAAACGTCAAAGCTGAAATGTCCTTTAGAATCTAAACAGTTTGCACAATTGCATTAGTGAACACAGCCCATTCCGCAGGCAACACTTTTTGTGCAAACGCAGTTGTGATGTGCTCTGAATACAGGGAGGGAAAACATGCTCATGATATTGCATACGCGCTTTCTAGCTTATTTTTGAAAAATACATTTGCTTGATTTGGATTGTATGAAAGTGAATCAACTTTTGAAAAACTCCCAAAGTGGGACAAGTTGAGAACCACTGCTCTGCAAGATCAATTAACGGTACTCTGTTGCATCTATCTTTGTTTTGTACCTTGTCTTGAAAATGGAAAAAAAACGCTCTGTACGTGTTTCATCTAACACCGTGCAAGCGCATGCGCGTTTAACAGATGGGAGTTTTTACAACAAAACAACAACAAAAAAAAAAGCAACAGTGCGCTCTAGTGTCTTCCATGTCACTGTGCAACTGTGTGCCAGTTAGGTAACGTACAGTTATCAGAGGCAGTGTGCTGTCTCCAAGTCTGACCTTCAGTTTCAACAGTGACTGACGCTGGGAAGATCTTAAAAACAGAATTTCATTAAAAAGAGCAAAGCATATGCAACTGAAGAACTGTGCTAACCTCAACATGACCGTTTTTTAAAAATTATTATTATTATTATTTCTGATTTAAATCTAAGAAAGTTGTCTTCGTTCTTTGTAAATATAAAGTCTAATTTCACATTTCTTTCTTGCTTTCTTTCAGCGTTTGCTCTTGCAACGTGGCCCGATATTCAAATCTTTGTTAAACCGTGTATTCGTTATTCTCTAGGGCGCAACATCGCAGTAAATGCAATATCACGCACACGCACGCACACACACACACGCACCCAGACCTGCGCCCATATGCTACCATCCTGTAATGAGGACGTCATCATGATCTCCCCTCTCTCACATCTCCTATATCCACAGGCTTTATTACACGCAGCCATACAATCTCATGGCAGTTCAACGCAGCCTATAGTCCGTCATCCTAGTTTAACATTTAGCATTATATTTTAAAACTCATCTCAGTTTGTTAAAAGGGGGACTCGGCATAGCCTCACACAACAGCTGCAAGCTAGCAGTAGCTTTAGCGGAGGATACGGTGCGGTGCAGCTGGCTCACGCGCAGCTAGCTAACGGCACAGCTGTTGCCAGCAACTCCGCGGAAACTGCGCCGACTCTCCGCCTCCATCCGTTAACGGCCAAGAGGAGCAAATGAACGAGCTGGTGAAAAGTTTGCCGTCCCCGACCCTACCGGGAATCCACCTGCCGTGTTTGGACACCTACAAAGGCTGGCTCTTTAAATGGACCAACTACCTGAAGGGTTACCAGCGGCGGTGGTTCGTCCTTAGTAACGGCCTGCTGTCCTATTACAGGTAACGGTAACTAACGGTTACGGCGACAGTTAGTGCCCAAACTCAGACCATTTAGTCCAGCGATGAATTTAGTCACTATAAAAAGTTTATAGAAATACAATTTTTGAACGCGTTTTTTATTTTTTATTATTTTTTTTTTTTTTTTTAGAGTTAGTAGATGCAAAAAATATATATTATTTTTAAAAAGCAAATCAAACTTTCCCATATCTGTGTGGTAAAGACGGAGTGTCCTAGCTAGTTAGTTAGCTAGTTAAACTGCCAGTTTAGCCTAAATTAAAATCACCTGAGTCATAGCTGAGCTAACATGTTACAGCAAACCATACAAATAATGAATGACACAGTTATTGGATTTACAGACCCAAATTATTATGACCCTTTAACACAAAACCAAGCTAACTAGTTACTCCATCTGTATCTTGGTTTGACGTACATAATCTACCCACTTTGTATCATTTATTGTGAATATGACAGTTATCCCATACATGTAGCTAGCCTATTTTCATCTTACACAATGTGACACAATTTTTTAAAAACATTTATTTGAACGAATTGTTATATTGTAGGAGTGTCAGGTAAGTGTCAAGCAAATTATTTTTCACTTCATAATCACAAAACAGCAATGAAATCATTTCACTAGTGTAATTTGTACCAGTTTGTATCATTGCAGAACATTAAAATAGTCCTAAGAATAAGGTCTTCAAACTGTAATGCTTCAGAAAAAGCAGTACATGATGAACAAACTATTTTCTGAATGTGATTTAAAAAAAAAAAAAAAAAACACTAACCCAATTCTTAACTGGAGCACATTAACACAGATGTGAGCTGAATCTTTTTGTTTTGTGCTGAATGATGTTTTCATTCTCTTTCCAACCTTTTACGTTTGTTTCCTGCAGGACTCAGGCGGAAATGGCACATACCTGTCGTGGTACCATTCCCTTGGCAACAGCGCACATTGAGGTGGGAGACACCTGCCACCTGGTTTTAACAAGTGAAGGCCGAAGCTATCACCTGAAGGCCACGTCGGAGGGAGAGTGTCAACGCTGGGTGTCAGCCCTGCAACAGGCCAAGGCCAATTCCACTCTCCTGATGCATCACTCAGGTAAGAAATAATTTGACTTCTTAAAATATGCAGCAGCAGAAGCCACTGGCCAAACTGGACTGAATCATTTTTGGAAGAATACATGCGTTGACCTCTCAACCAATCATTTGTAGAATGTCCTGGAAATTTTGTACTTCAGCTGAACCTAAGAATAGACACTTAAAATGTGAGGTAGACAACCTAATTTTAGCTGTAACCTCAATGCAGGCTCGTGCAACCAAGCCCCACTTACTTGGATGCATATTTATTTATTTTTATCATAAAAATGTAACATGTTATGTAATCAAAAGGCCATAAGGGGGCAGTGTTGTTTAGGGTACAGCAGTAGAAATGGACAGTTGAGGCAGTGAGTAATGGGATTTCATGCAAATTTTTAATCATGCGACTGTTAAGTAATTCTTTTCATGTCTTAAGCGCTTTCATCTCAATACATGTGACCCCCATCACTTATAATATAATACAGTATAATATAATATGATATGATATGATATGATATGATATGATATGATATGATATAATATCTGTTTGCTGTATTTTCACCTTGTGAGTCTTTTAAAAAATGGAACAAACATGCACAGTGGGTACATCTCTCCCACCCTTTTGCATCCACACACTCACACACACAAATAAGAGAGAGAGAGAGAGAGAGATGTATGGTTCTACCTCCCACCCACTCTGTCTGCTTTCTCCCTCCCTGTCTCCTTCAGTATGACGACAGCAAGATCTGAATGAAATGACCTTCGTGTAGACTCCTCCTCTTGTTCGGGCAGAAGGAGGAGTAAAAAAAAAAAAAGAGAGAGCAGGAGGGTGTGAGGATTTTCATTGAAAATATTTTTCAACATACACCTTGTGGACAATAGGGAGATATGAGGGCAGCCTTTTCAATGAGGGTCACCTTGTAAGTATTGTTTCGACTATCATTTTTATGAAAACAGGACTCAGATAAGACTGAAAATGAAGGTGTGTGGCTGCAGGTTTCTTGCTTTTGTGTGTTTGTAATGGCTGTAGTGTGTGTATGTTTATTGAGTTCAGCAAGTTTGGCAATTAAAATATTGCTTTTTTTCTGTGTAGATGCCTTTTTAAATATGCTGCTTGGATTTTTCAGATGAGAGACTTTCCTTCAAAATGAACAGTGTTAGTCAGTCATAACAGCCATATGCACTAATCAAATTTGACATATCCAGATTTTAATCTTTTTGTCAGTAATAAGATGCCAGGAGTGTTATTCACAGGAACAGTGTGCTTTAACGCATCCTCGTGCTGAGTAAAATGGTTGCACCTGCCAAATGTAAATCAATTTTTCGCAGACAGCATTAGCATATGTAGACTATGACTGTGTGAGGTCTTAATAGTCTGTCTGCTAATATGTTAATAATGTTTGTGTCATCGCATAGCAATGGACTTTTATATACTGCTAGTGATTACATCTGAAATACCAAACTGGATTTAAAAGAATGAGCCTAATTAGAAGATTTTAAACAGTCTTTGTCTTTTTCTGTGGTTTTCCATTGTGTTGACAGCTCTGAAACAAAGTATTACAACAGTGCAGCTTATTTGATTGTTACTAAATTATTTGTTTTTGATTGTGTTATTACATTCATCATATAATTTAGCCTCTTACCAAGACTATGTAAGTTTCTCACTCATTTGGTGTGTTATTCTTGAATGATGGAGATGATAATGTGTCTTATACAGCTTAAAACACCAGAATTGATGTGTTATTATATACGCGCAGCGCGCACAAATATAGTGCAGGAATATGTGTTATAGTTGTCAAATAGTTTTTGTGGTACAATATCAAGACTCTAAAAAAACCCTTAAAGGCAGAAGTAAATATTGAACCCATGAACATGTGACTGTGAATCTAAATAAATGGTTATGAGGACAGTGCAGTTACAGCTGTGCTACAGTGAGCTTAATCACATGCATAAATCAGACTTTAACTGTTTAATCTGTATTGCATAAGCTTATGCTTCATCGCCTGATTTTTAACTCTGATTTTCTCTTCCCACACTGTGTCCATATCGGTTCTCCCTCTATCACCTGTGGGTGTCTTTTCATGATTCAGCGATGAGTCACCAATTTGTTTCAGACTCTCTAGTGTCCAGTGTTAAAAAGTACCCCATTACTACACAAACCAGACCAGTGTACTTTTCCCCATCTACATTATTTCAAGGATGTGTTCTATGAGGTATTTAAAGAAATCTACACTAATTTCATCAAAACATGTTAAAGAGAAGGTGAAATCAGATCTCACTGTCACAGTCATAGTGTCATTATTCTACAAGCTCTGACATGCACATGAATATGGGTCATGAAACCAGTACAGATGCCTCAAGGAGTTTTTACCCTCTAATTTTTAATCTTCTCCTCCTGAGACTTTATTAATCCAGTTTGCCCAGATTGTTTTTGTTTCTTTCCCCCTGTAATAGGGTGTAGTAGTTTCTCTCCCTGCTTTGGCGCTCACTGGCACCGCGGACGCTGGCCTAGATTCAGTCAAACTCCTTGGGATTTTACTGATTACACATACAATCTGTTTCTTCAAGCAGAGAAGAAATGTTCTGACCTAGAAAAGTGTCATTACATGTGAGAAGATGCTATTTACATCTTAAAGCCATATTATTTATTTGGACATTTTTAACTCAGCGAAAGAAACAACCATGATGTAAATTTGGTCTAATGTTTGTTATTCTTTTTTGGGTGACTTAAATGTAGGATATTATCAGACTGAGAAGCTTTAATACAGCACAATTAGCTATATTATTCTCTCTAACCCAGAGAGTTTGGCAGGTCTGTTATTACAAGCACATTGTTTGGACTAGCACTAATCCAAGCCTTAGAGTTTATTTAAAGGTCTAGTGAAGATACCAATGTTAACCAGGCTGAATCTGTTTATATTTATGCATAAGACAGCTAGTCTTTCTATCTGAATGCACCACACAGCAATATAAAATTGAAAATGGGGATAAAGCAGCAATCCTCCTGTGATACGGAGAAGCTTTGTTTTGTCTAAGTAGTGGCAAATGTAACACAGACATTGGCTATTTTAGGGCTCAAGTATTTAAACAATCTAAAGGCTATGGATTATTTTAAGGTATGGTGCCATCTCCCTGCCCTTCTCCTAAAATCCCAGAGACTGATGGCTCATCTCATGCCAACATGGGGCAGAGAGAGAAAGAAAGGAGGAAAAGGGTAGTGCGTCATCTTTTTTCTCCCTCCACTTCTAAAAATAGCCTTGCCTCCTGATTGCACAGGACCACGTTTCCAGGGCAACAGTGTTCATTCACAGCTTTCCAGTCTTGTAAAGGAAGGGGTGTGGGAGATCAGGGTGTGAAGTGTTATTATCCTCTTCCCTCTGTTTCCTAATGGCACTTTCTGATTTGGTGCCAGTTTAAATATAGAGTATTAAAATATCTTTTCACTTCAACAAACAGCTATACTGTTCATACATAATATCCTTAAACAGTACCATGGGAGCTTTTAAATTGTGTAAATTATGTACAGCCTTTCTTTTCTGTCTTGTGAGAAGATGACTCTGGAGATGAAGGCCCTGTACCGCAGGAGGACCGTGCCCTAACCCAAGGGGTGCTCAAGACTCTGGCCAGCAAGCTAGATGACCTGAGCACCTGTAATGAGCTCATAGGAAAGCACGGTGCCGCCCTCCAGCGCTCCCTCAGTGAACTTGAAGAACTGCGCGGAAATACTGACAGCACGGACAAAGTAAAAGCTGTTAATGAGCGAGCCACACTCTTCCGCATCACCTCCAATGCTATGATAAATGTGAGTTCACACAGTGCAAGGCTCAGTATATGCAACTTCTATACATGAGAGACTCAAGTTGAAAATGTCTTCTCTTTGAGGTAATGCACTTCGATGGTTCTGCGTGGACTTTTTGATAAGTGTTGTCTTCACACCTCAGGCTTGTCGTGACTTTCTGGACGTAGCAGAATCTCACAGCCGGAGGTGGCAAAAAGCCCTGCAGTATGAGCGAGAACAGCGTCACCACCTGGAGGAGACCATCGAACAGTTGGCCAAACAGCATAACAGCTTAGAGAGAGCCTGGAGGGAAAATCCCACCACATATACAGGTGAGACCTCTATGTCTGTTTCACTTTGTCATCAGATCTTTTGAATGGAGAGCACAATATAGCCTTTAGTGTTGGGGAGTAACTCACATGTTACAATGTTATGTAATTACAGGTCCAGTGTGTAATTTTTAGGGGGGTGTAGGAGGATCTAGTTGCAGGAATGGGGTACAATATTCATAATTGTGTTTTCATTAGTGTATAATCACATGAAACTGTTGTGGTTTCATTACTTTAGAATGAGTTGTTTATATCTACAGAGGGAATGGCTTATGTCCATTGAGTCTGCCGTATTTCTACTGTAGCTCAGAACTGATTTCTCCTTTTTGTCTGTTTTGTTGTATGTGGCATCCAGCATTAAGGAGCATTCTGTCTCCCTTAAATAAAAAGCCCAGATTGGACAAACCAAACACTGACTTTAACAGAGGACTTTCCGTGTTTTTAGCAGCCACCATAGGGAAGGGTGACGGGGGTTATCCAGTTGGTTGTAATCTGGAAGCTAGATTTGACTGAATGTTTAAATTATCATCCATTAAAGTTATTACAATGGGGTTACATCCAAGTATATATTTTTTTCTGTAAAAAGCTTATATGTAGAGTGTGAATGCATGAATGCTATCTTTTGGCAGACTTCCGGTCAGCAAAGCCTAGACAAGCTCTATTCATGAACTCAAATTTTGAGAGTTGTTTTTGATCAAATGTAATCAAACAATAAATTACATTACTTTGGTGAAGTTATTAAAATTGTTACATTACCTGCTATATTTTAGCAAGGTAACTAGTAATCTCTCCCCACACTGATAGTCTTATTACAGCCCCGTTCTGGCTATAAAGTGATGCACTGATTCAACAGCAGGGCCCCCCCCCCCCCGTATAGCTGGGTTTGTATGTTTTAGAAAAACTGTATAATTTGAAGGCATCAGACAATCTCACTCATCCCATTGTCCTATTTTTATTGTCGCAGCCGTGGAGCGGTCTCAGCAGGGGGACGCAAGTGATGAGAATGATGAAGCAGAGTTCTTTGATGCCATGGAGGACTCCCCTGCATTCATAACTGTGACTGCTACCAGCAGCATACAGCACAAGTGAGACATCATCTCTTTATGCAGAGTAATTTCAGAGTTCTGTTTTTGACAAGCCATCAGAACTATGATTGATTGTGTAAATTATGTTTTAGGCGCTCAGGGAGTAATCAGAGTATGATGAGTGGAGGAATGCCCAGTGAATGGACCCAAAACGAGAATGTAAGTCCCCTGCATGCTGATATTGATCAAGTAAATGTAATGTTTTAAAAACTCCTATTACACCACATATACAACTTCAGTAACACTTTATATTAAGTTATGCATACAAATAACCTCCTAATTATTGTTTATTGATTAATTGATAAATGAATAAGTAGTACATAAGTAGTATAAGTCTCTCTTATTAGCACTATGGTGGTCTATTCTGTGGTCTATTCTTATGTAACAATGTATAAGAATAGAAATAACTGTAAATTAAAGGTACAATATGTGTAACTTATAGGAAGAAATGTACATGTATTAATCACTTTTATTTACATTGTGTGAACAGATTGCAACGCACCTTAAAAAAATCAACACCTTCTCTGACTTGTTCTGTTGTCTTTGTAGAGGACTTGACAACAGCAAGTGTGCCACGCTAAATAACGTTAGCTTAGAAATGGAGTCCATTAACGTCAATAAACAACCAGCTTCCTACACAACACAGACTTCATCACAGATTACCCAGAAGCACATGCAAATATTAAATATTGTACTTGGTTTTGCCCCACAGAGGTGCTCGTGAATTACTTTTCTTTTCTTTTTACTTTTCTTGCTTCCTATCAATATGTAATATGGTCGTGCAGAATAACGCATTAATAAGTGCTTCATAATGACTAATCAATCCTAATAAGCAGCGAGTTAATGGTGAATATGTGTACCTTAATATAAAGTGCTACCAGAAGTTCACACACAAAACATCATCTGATCTGTATTGTTTTTTGTTTGCTTTTTAAACTCAGGATACCTCAGTCACAAACCACATGCAGCTACGAAGAACAAGACGCAGCTGCATTCCGGACAAACCAAATTACTCCCTCAACCTGTGGAGCATCATGAAGAATTGTATTGGCAAAGACCTGTCCAAGATACCCATGCCTGTAAATATAAAACATACACATTTGTTATAGTATAGTTTTTATTACATGAGTTTTAAGAGATTTGAAAGTATCTGCACCACACATCTTAAATCTACCTGTTTGCTTCCACTTGTATTGGATTGCAGGTAAACTTTAATGAACCGTTGTCGATGCTGCAGCGTCTGTCTGAGGATTTAGAGTACAGCGAGCTTCTAGACCGGGCAGCTCGCTGTGAATCATCCCTGGAGCAGATGTGCCTGGTAGCTGCCTTTTCTGTGTCCTCCTACTCCACCACAGTGCATCGTACAGCCAAACCCTTCAACCCTCTGCTGGGAGAGACTTACGAGCTTGACAGGCTAGAAGAGTATGGTTATCGCTCCATCTCTGAGCAGGTTAGATGAAGACAATCACAGTCTGGTCTCAGGATTTCCACGAGTCCTTAAAAAGTCTTCTTCTGATAATCTTGGATTTTTACATGTTTTAGGAATTGATTCGATTGTGAAATTAACAATACTTATCATGAATTGTAGTTTAATTTAATTTAGTTTACCTCCAATGTGTTTTTGGGGAAAATGTGTATTTATTATGCTGTAACAAAATTGTAACCACTAACCACTAATGCAAAATGTGCAGCCCAATCAGAATTTACAGAATTTACAACCAGCTGGTATGTCACAATGTGGTGTGTGTGGGCTAATGTGGCATCTCCTCTCATCAAAAAAATAACTACTTCTAGATGTAACACGGTGAAAATTATTACTGTTAGCGTTACTTTCATTTAATATTGGTAAGTGCAAGTTCAGAGATCTGGCTCAAGAAGAGAAATAGGTATTAAATTGTTTTCAGAAGTCTTAAATTTAACTTACTGAAACCTGTAAAAACCCTACCATCCTACCCTATATTGTATTCACACGGTGATAAGCATAGCCTTACAGGGGCATTTGTTTATCATGTTTACAAGGATAAAGTAACCACAAGATGAAGAAAATGTAAACACAGTATGGTGTTACTATTTCCCCTGTTTACAGCATCTGTTACTGTTCTTTCTCAGGTCAGTCATCACCCACCAGCAGCTGCACACCATGTGACGTCACAGCGAGGATGGACCCTGTGGCAGTACATCACTATTGATAGCAAGTTTCGTGGGAAATACATTTCCGTGATGCCTCTAGGTATGCAGTCTGGAATTAATCAAGATTAAAGTTGTCACTGGCAATCAAGTTATCACCAGTATCACTACTGTTATATGATTTAATAGCTCACACAATTGTCTGTTATAACAATAATTGAAAGATTCACCTATATATTTTCCTTCTGTTCTCCATAGGAAACATTCACCTGCAGTTCCACTCAAGTGGAAACCACTACGTGTGGAGCAAAGTGACCTCAACAGTGCATAACATTATTGTGGGGAAACTTTGGATTGATCAGGTGTGTTTGTCTCATGTTTAGTGCAGTATGTGTGATAAAGTTGTATAAATTCAGGTCAGGCAGAGTACTTCATTTATTACAGAGTGACAACATATGAGTATGGTGGTGGCTCTGCTCGAGTGATGCTCTGAGACAATCATGACACACACAGTCTCTGAGATCACAAGCTTCTCAGCAGAGCCTGAGATTCACAATATTTTTTACATAAATACAATATAGACAAAGAAAACATTTTTTCTTAAACAGGAGGAGGTTGGGGGAGGAGGCAGTGCATGAATGAATGAACACAGCCTCAGATATAAACCATGTTAATTTGGGTGGAACAGACTGAAGTCATAAATGATTACACCAAAAAAGGGGCTTGTGACTAGATCCTGCCTGAACTACTGCAAACTGATAAATAGAAGTGTTTAATGGAACAAGTTTAATCCTACTTTAACTGTCACTACAGTACTCAGTACTTGAGAGTGATGTGAGCAGTCATGCATATCATAAAGCATCTGTTTTCTTGCTGACATCCTGTCATGTGTTGTTCAGTCTGGGGACATTGAAATAGTCAACAACACTACCAAGGACACCTGCCGTCTCAAATTCTCCCCCTACAGCTACTTCTCCAGAGAAGTCCCACGTAAGGTAAGTTTGTTGTCCCTTCTGACCCTGTGATGCTCTGTCTTAAAAGGAAACTAACAGCTTCCAGTGCTGCTGGTTTTCTGCAGATGTTGCATTTGCCAGAAGGCAAATGTCTACAGTTACACAAGATTGTGTCAAAAACTAAATACTAACACTTTTTAGCAAATCTACCATTTATTTTGCATAATATTTTTTCTCCATTATGTTAACTTAATGTTGTATCCTTATTTGCTTTTATTGCTCAGTGTAAATCACCTTTAATAAATGTATTTTCTTAAAATGTCATATTATCAGTCGCCGTAAGCCACTGATGTCATCATCTGAGGAACATAAAATGAAGAACATAATGTTTTAATACAGTAGAACAAAAAAACACATTAAATATCTGAAGCCATCTAAATTAAACTAAAAAAATAAATCTAGCTTTGAATATATTAGCTCTAGTAGCCAGGTTGTGCATGTAGCTGACTTCTTCCTGTTTTCTACACTCTATGGTATCTCAGGTAACTGGTGTGGTAGAGGACAGAGAGGGCACAGCCCATTACATCCTGTCAGGAACCTGGGATGACAAAATGGAGAGTGCCAAAATAGTGGACAGCAGCCAAGGATGCGGAGGGTTTGAGGGTAAACAAAAGATGGTTTATCAGACCCTTCAGCCGAAACTGCTGTGGAAGAAATATCCTCTACCGTATGTTCATCTATTAAATAGACATTTATATCACATCTTAAAGCGTATGTGTGGCATTTCAGCCTAACCCCCTTTGCATTCATGTTGTGTGTCCTTTCTCATTCTCCAGGGATAATGCAGAGAACATGTACTTTTTCTCCTCCCTGGCTCTCACCCTGAATGAGCCAGAGGAGGGTGTTGCCCCCACCGACAGCCGTCTGCGGCCAGACCAGAGGCTAATGGAGGCGGGTCTGTGGGATGAAGCAAACGGCCAGAAGCAGCGTCTGGAGGAGCAGCAGAGAGTGGAACGGAAAAGAAGGGATGCACAAGTCAATCAGGCCCTGGAGGACGGTGAGTTCAAAGACACACCAACAACATCAAGAAAGAGAATAAAGATTCTAACTTATACTGATTCAGCACCATTCACACTTTGATCACTGGCAGCATCAAAAATGTAATTTATGTCTGTTAAAAACATTTTTATTGTGAAATGTAATAACAGTGGTGGATCTAGCAATTCACACCGTCTCCTATTGTATAAAATGAGAGACGCCTAGTGGCAGAATACATGCTGTGTGTTTAACAGAAAGTAAGATTTTGTGACGTTCTGTAAAATAGTGTTTGTAAATGATTATGTGTCATTAGGGCAAGATGTCGAGGGCTACCAGCCACTGTGGTTTGAGAAGAGGACAGATGATACAACAGGAGAAAGTACCTACACCTACCGGGGTGGTTACTGGGATGCCAAAGAAAGACATGACTGGAGCCAGTGCTCTGAGATCTTCTAGAACAAAATTCCCCCTTACAACACGGCATCAGAAAGGCTAAGTGGTTCCTCGTGCTGTAAGCACACTGTATGAGTGGTTTGTGTGTGTGTTTTTGAGTGGGCCTCACATTCAAAATTTCAAGCATAAAACAAGCTCCGGTTTCAATGTATTAATCTACTCTCCTGCTCTAATATTACAATACAGAATGCATGGCTTCATTTTTGTGTGTCGTCTGTAAGCTTGTGTAGCATCGTAGGGAACTCGTGTATGAAAGTACATAGAGTTCTTGTGTGTATGTGTGTGAATAAAGGATTGATTTATAGAAGAATGTTCTGCTCCCAAACACACCAGTGTCTTCTGTTGTGTTTTAAAATAACTGTTTGGAGGAAAGTGCTGATACAAGCACTAAATGTTTGTTCTTCTCGAAGCTGCAGCAGCATGTTACTCCTTCCAGGGTCTGACCAAGACTTCAGGCTTTGAATGGACTTCAGCAGGGCAAAGCAATCTCCTGGGTTAAAGGCTTTTTTTACAGCCAAACTTCATTTTGATCCCTTCTGATTGTTAGGGATTTTCTGATTCTATTTCTTAAACTTGCACAAACTGTATTTTGAAGGATTTACAGTTACTATCCAGTCTAACTGGCCTCTAAAGAGCAGCTAGTAGGTTACTGAAAAAAAGGTAGATGTTGTTATTTTAAGTGGACAACTGGCTGGGAACACCATGCAGTTTTATAGGTTATTTCTGCTTCTCACGTGATCTTAAAATGAACATTTCTGGTTGTATTAAAGGGGCACTCCACTGAATTTATATATAGTATTTTATTACACATAAATTGGATTTACTTTCACTCAAAACATATGGAACAGCCTGTGAAAACTGCTTTATGATGTTTCCACTGGCTCTCTAAGAGGAGACTACAAATGTGTAACAGAAATCTGTTATAATCTGACATGGTCTAATTAAAGTTCTGTAACATAAATGTAGACTGCATCAAATAATAATTGTTAATAAAGATTCATAAAAAGTTAAAGTTAAGATTTCTTATGTTGTACATTTTCTTTCTTTTTTAATTAGTCACCAAACTTTAAGGAAATGCAACACTGGATCATTGGAGTGCCCCTTTAAATATCTCGAAGGCCAACCAAAATACTTCCACTTAAACATAAATCTGAGCCTGGAGTATTTTCTTCAACAAGGGATTATATTGGTGCTTGTTCATAAATTTAGCCTTAAATACTGTATGTAATGAAGTAGTAGGTCCATAAAAACCACTGCATCTAAACTCTGGGATTCCTTGAAGATGACAGACTGATCTGGCGGGCTTTGTCTTTTGAGGACACATAAATGTTTATTTAAGTTGATGTACAATTAGTAGTTTCTATTTTAAAGATGATGTTGCTTCATTTGGATGTCTGCAACAACCCAAATGCACAGTCACTTGAGAAGAAAATGCTCCTAGGCCAGAAGTGTTGTATGCACAAGAAAATGATGTTTTAGACAAAATAATTCATTCGCTAAATTCAATTCACTTTAATTTAGTCAATAACTCAAAGGTTCTGTTTATTTAACTTCAATATGATGAAATTTATAAATATCAGTAACAAATTACATATAAACATTAAGAAAACAGCAATACTCCTTGCTAAGGTTTTAAGTGCAAACAAGCACTGATGTACATTAGTAGTAAATATGCATTCTCTTAATAAACAATAATAACCTTAATTTGTAGTTTTCAGCATACTGTGCATTACAGTAGAGCATGATGCACAAGTATGACTGCCTAGTTGGTTTTTGGCTTGTAAATAGCAAAACTACATCACAGATAGAATTAACTTATAAGAAGTTATCGTTTCACATTACTCGAGCCTTCATATTCTGGTCACTATTCAAGCTCTATTTGTGTATACATAATCTTAAATGGATCAAGGTTGTGTACTAGTTCATGACAATGTTTGTGAAATGCCATTATGATCAGGAATTTATACAGTATATAATAATGATGATGCAAATAAGGTGTTGCTCCAATAAAGCACAATGTTCTGTTTCCCTGCAGGTTATGAAACATGCTAGATAAGTGTAAAGGTTTCCATGGCAACATATAGCTATGCATGGTATTAGGGTGCTCAGGCACTTGTGTAGAAAGAAACCTCTTCACCTAGCGAACTGTTTGTGGACTCTTACTGAACATTATGTGAATTCACCTTTTGTGCCCAACAACCTCAAAAATTTGACATTTTTGAGCCAAAATAAAAATATAAAGCTGTGAATGTGTCCGTGTGCTGTTCAAACATTTCAACTCACAAGTGGTGTAAGAAAGAGTGGAAATCCAGAGAAGTGATTTTCACCGTCAAGTTGCCTTGATGACAACGATAAGCAGACACAGTGACATGTCACCCTGCAGAAACTTAAAGTCATTATTGTACTCCATCATGCCATAGCCACGTCGTGAACCATATACTGTATATGTAGTAATATATTTACTTACATTATATTTTTTTTTTGGACTGTAAAGACGGTGTGTAAAAGAAGCACTGGTGGTACTTTATCTCCAGATTTGTTGTATTACTGTGACGTTGTACTTTTAGCTACTTCAAGATCATAGTTTTATTGCTAATTGTTTGCATTTTGATTGCAAGAACCTCATTGTTTGTATTTATATTCCCAATTGGTTATTTTATTGGCAGTGGTGGAAGAAATACTCAGATCCTGTACTTGAGTCATAGTAGAAATAATACCACAGTGTAGAAATGATCACAAGTGAAATGTAGCCTACTTGTAAACGTACTTATTATGCAGAATAGCTTCTTTCAAAGTCAAATATTACCATAGGATATTGTATTATTTCGTTTTTATCACTAACAAATTACATGTAAGACCCTGGTAATGTAGCTCGTCAATGTGGAGCCAATTCTTTGTGTACTGCTGTGTAGATGAGTGTAATACTAGTACATCATATCATACAAGCATTACTCATGTTTGGTTTTCACTGGACAGGAAGAGTATGAAAACATGTATTCTGGTGAGTAAACAGCCTGCCAGACCAATTCTTACCTCTGACATGTAGTGGAGTGTACGGAGTATAAAGCAGCAT
>JAPQRN010000005.1:6491788-6506892 GCA_037367275.1 Coranthus polyacanthus | reverse complement strand
TGTGCGGATGCTCCCGTTTCCAACTCACCAAGACCTGCACAGAAGGTAGTTACATTCAGCTTGCATCATGCCCCTGACAGTAGGGCACTGATTGACTCACCCATAAATGAGCAGCATTGCCCTTTAAATAAACCATCCAATGACGCTGGAGCGCGTCCGCCCCGGCTCGACTCGCGGTACGATGGGACGGTGAGGGAGAGAGAGAGCCGGGGATGCTGCCAGTGCTGCCAATGTACTCGTCGAAGAACAAGGTAAAAAACAACAACAACAACAAAGCGCAGAACCTGAGAGAATCTACGTTAATGATATGAACGGCTTTCAATGCGAGCAAGCTAACACCTAGCCACTAACGGCAGCTGCCTGTTTTGTAGCTTACTAGCGTTAACGTTTTATGTCTTTACGGTTACAGTAATCGGCAGGGTTGCTAGCTACCGTTAGCACGACGGCAGAGAGACATTTAGGTTAGCTGGGTTTCAAATGACAGCTCTGGCAGAGGTCAGCTAACTTAATTCACCTTGTGTCCTTTTATAGTGTCAGACAAAAGGACTGTTGTGTCGCTGTAAACAGACGCCGAGCTGCAACTGAAGTGTACGTTAATTCACAGCCGCTCAGTGTAGTTAAAGAATGGTTCGTTAACGTTATCGACAGACAAGCACGTATATATGAACATGTTGGTGTATGTGCGGTGTAACAAGCAAATTCAGTCTGGGTTGGCAGGTTTTTTTTTTGTCGGCTCCCGTCCCGGGAAAGGGAGTCACACCATGTCCCAGACAATTAAGTAAGCTGCTATTTAAAGCCAACACGGAGAAAACACATTACTCGGAGAGCTGCGGCTCTGGTATTTATAAGATTGAATTACAGGCACATCCAGCGCCCGACGTTTACTACACTGCTGTGTTTTTGATGCATCAAACCGATTCGTCACAGCCAGTCCTTGGCTGCATGTTAGGAAAATGACCAATCCCTTCAGTCTTCGTCGTAGTTAAGGCGGGCACTCGATTCCGGTTCTTCTCTCCCTGCCTTCCATAGTCGGCATATGTTATTTTTTTTTCCTGCGAGTTACACAATCCGTTCTTCATGCAAAATAGAACCACGTGTCTATAGGCGGTGCTGAAAAAAGGCAGCTTTTACTGGTAAACAAAGACGAGCAGAGAGTTGTGTTGTATGTTATTTGTGCTATTTCTAACCCGGTTGATGAGCGCGTCGTGTTCAAGTCAGTCTGTTTTGTTTCGAAACGGGCTCAACATGTGTTTTCCTTACAGAGAGAACAATGATGCGAACATGATCAGGACCGATGGCTTCTCAAAATGCGAGGCGACTCTGCAAGAAAGAGGCAGGAGAAGGCCACCCGCAGAGATGCTCCATCTGCTGTCAGCTGTTATTGTGTGGCTGGTGACCGGGACCACCATCTCCAGCCTCAACAAATGGATATTTGCCGTTTACAACTTCAGGTATCCCTTGCTGCTGTCGGCATTGCACATGCTGACAGCCATAGTGGTGGACTACGGGTTGATCAAACTGCGGGTGATTCGCCACAGAGGGGTTGGAGAGCAGGACCTGACCCCTAGTGCAAAATGTAAGGTGTTCTTGTTGAGTCTGACATTCTGTGCCAGCATCGCCTTCGGGAACATGGGTCTGAACTATGTCCAGCTGTCATTTGCACAAATGATTTATACAACCACTCCTCTATTTACTCTGGCTATATCCACCTTGATCCTGGGCAAACAGCATCATATTCTAAAATACACAGCAATGATGCCCATCTGCCTGGGTGCTTCGTTCAGCATCATGGGAGAGGTCCAGTTTGATCAGACCGGCTGCATCTTTGTTTTTGCAGCAACCATGTTGAGGGGTGTCAAGTCCATCCAGCAAAGTAAGTACAAATGTATCTGCATCATTTGCATGTTTATACTTCTACTTCACTACACAACAGAGGTGAATGTTACTTTTAACTCCACTACATTTAGTTACTTAATTAAAAATTTTAATATCCTTCTTGTCTAATGAAAACCACATCTGATTTTCAATATTTGTGGTAAACCGAAAGATTAGGTGTTCCTTTTATGAGTCTCAGATTACCTGGAAAATTCATTGACACAAAGCTAGGTTAACAGGACTGAGCTTACAAAAAAATTACTTTTTAGAGACGTGGTTCTCACAGGACCACAACACTACAAATTTATGATCATCTTTAGATATAGACTATAATGCATTTCTGTAGATTAAACTACCTAAAAGCAAATTAGTTCAAATGAGCTCAACCTTAAATATCTGCAGCAGTAAAATGTACCACACGCATTAATGCAGCAGTCAAATTAATACAAAATAATCATATATAAGAGTAAAACACTGACCGGCACCATGTACTGCACAATGACTACTTTGACTTTTCACACTTGTATACTTTCACTTTAGTAAAATCTGGAATGACTCCTGGTTTTAATATTGTGGTATTGGTACTTTTATTTAAATAAAGGATCTGAATCCTCCTATTAAAGTCTGTGTTTTGTCATAAGATATACTTTTTAAAAAAGGAAAATTTCAGTCATACCACAGACACACACATATTTATGTAGGAAAAACCATGGGAACCACAGCAGTCTGCGGTCCTGGAACTTTTTGGTGATTCACTCTTCAGTCATTAACGTGCAAAGTTAGTAACAAATTGTCTGGTTTCTTAGGAAACATGATACAAACACAAATGCATGTGTATGAGTAAAAAAAAAAAGGGCGGGGCTGATACACATCTTGGTATGAACAGTGAACTATTGTCAGTTTGACTTTCAGTGATCTCTGTGTCAGCCACATCTGAGATCTGAGTCTTTTAGGCCAGATCAATCCAGCTGCCAGCAGGTTTTCTGCAGGTCCTTTAAAAGTCTAAAATCCAATTATCTGAATTAAGGCTGGGCGATAAAACGATGAAATGATAATTTGCACAATATAGTTTTATGTCACAATAATTAGCATCACAGTATGCATTTTTCTTTTGTCGCCAGGGTTTCTTTTGTTTACGTTGTCAGGTAAAACACTTATATATAATAAATATTTGAATGTTTTGTTGTTTTGTTATTTTACTCATACACATATTTTGACATTGAACAAAAAATGTGTCATTAGCATTGTATTGGATGTTCTACTTCTAGATTTCCAAAAGGTTTCACTGTTTGACAAGTGCCATGTTGTGACCATAAAGAATAGTTTAAACCCAGAAATGACTGCTTCAACTTTCACTCAGGACCAAAAATCAGCCTTTAACCATGAATGAAATAATGACTGGACATTGATTGTTACAATTGACAATATTGACTGATCTGGAAATATTTATGATGATAACATTTTTGACCTTATTGCCCAGCCCTAATCTGAATCTTTACTTTAAAATTGATTTTGACAGGTCTTAAAAGGTGATTGGATTTGGTGATTGATTGAAGCCTGTTAGAAATAACAAGTATGAATCCTGCTGCGCTTTGTGTAAGAAAACGCTCAAATTAAGAACTTTGGGTATAAAGTCATTAGATTCACATGAGAAGTCAGAACAACATAAAGCTGCCGTAAAAAGTCACCAGCAAATTCGTGCTGTCACCCAGTATTGTTCTGTTTTCATGTCTGGAGCATCACCAAAGTCCAGTCCAGGTCTGAAATTGCATTCATAATCATTGTAAAAAAGACTTAAACTGAACTTGCTGAAATCCTACAGAAACTCTCTATACAGAAAATATGAGAAGGATAGAACAAATGTAATTTTTAGGCAGAGAAAATGTTTGATACAACAAAAAAAGTGCTGCGCCGTTGGTCTTAGTACCAGGAAATGCATTGCATTGTTTTAATTTCCTGTGTTGGGAATAAAGGGAATAAGGTTCATATTGGAAAAGAATTATGTATTCCTGGAGTGTTTACCTGTAGAAATGATCTGTGATACGCTTGCGATGGTAAACAGTCATGGAAGTAAGCAGACGTCCTGGGAAAGAGCCACATTCCTCTTGAATTGATGTCATATGGGTTGCATAGTGCCATCACTACATTCAGTCAGTAAATGTCTTTATCTAATGTTCTGTGGTCTAATACAAGCATTGGTGCTAATTGCTTTAAACGTCTTACAACACCACATATCAGTGCAGGCAGTGAACTCCGATTTCATACTTCATCAGTCTCCATAACACTTTAATTCTTAGCAAAGGCACAAGCACGAGAAAGTAATGAACTTCCAAGAATATGCAGAGGCCTTTACTGTAACTGTTACATAACACAAAGGCAGATATGACGTTTTCCTCACAGGAATGTAAGGCTGTATGTTTTGTACCTAAGGAAGTAGAGGGGCCCGCAGAAGCCGGCTTAAAGAGTCATCAGTTTAAATCCCCATAACAGCTGACTCTTTGTACTTCCAGGCAACTTTAGTAATGGTTCCCTTAAGCAAGGCATTCACCCTGTAAACACTACTATACTGTATCTGTCCAGCAGCAAACAGTACACTTCGATTAGATGACAAGATCTTTATCCCCCTCATGTCTGGTCCTTAAAAATTACGATACAGCACAGACACGCTTAGTTTAGATTAGTATAAAGGCTCTTCTGCGGATGTTTATCATTGTAAAACTATTTCTTGGCCCCGGAGAGATGAAGTCCTGTTGAGATCATGAGGTTGCCAGGCAACCAGTGTGGTCTCCAAAAGTAACTGCACCCTTCGCACAAACCTTATTCAACTACATGTCATGATTACACTATGGTTTGTCTTACAAATAAGCCAACAACATATAACCAGTAAATAATGAGTTTTAGAGGTGTTGTAAGCTGTTTTTTCGTTGATTATGATTCTTTTATTTTGTGTCATGCACATATAGTGCCCAACCTTCATGGGTTTACAAATCATCAAAATATAGTTGTAAATATAATGGTCAAAACATTACATTACAAAATTGCAGCTCGGTCTTATAATACAAAATATTTTATATTCTCTCCCGAGCTCTGCTACAAACGGTTCCCTTCCTGAAGCACTACTTTTTCATAATCATCCAACCGAAAGAAATCAACATAAATGGACAACATTTTTCTAAAGAGTACACCCCTTTTGTTGTTGGTTTTTTACCTCTGGACAGAATCATACCAGCTGATTTCTCCAACTTCCTGTTGTTTTTTTGTTTTTTTTAAGTCTAGCTTACCATCTTCTTTCTGTAGCACATTGAGGCTAGCATTATAATTCATTCTGCATAATTTTACTCAAGAAGGTAAAGAAAGAGGTGCAAAGCATTAAAAATTGAATCATTCTTTTGCACTCTCTTTCAATTTTAACTTTAAAAAAAAAATGGAATTCAAGTTCACACCCCAAGTTTTTAGGATATGTTTCAACAAGCTGTTTTCATCTCTGATCCCATCTGACTTGTTGTACCAGTTTCCCTTATAAGTATGCTTTTCTTTGACAGACCTTGGTGGAATTTGTAAACAGTCTCTAAAGTTTGCAGTGTGAAAACTACTGCATAGCAATGGCCCTCAACCTGTTGTTTTTACCAAAACATGACAATTAATAAATGCATTTTGCTTCTTACATCAAGGCGTAGTGTTCAGTAGTACAGTTCCCATTCAAGGGAATATGCATTTGTCGTGCATTTTATGCATAATGTTATATCATGTTATTTTCATGGTATCATATGGCTTTAAAGTTCACACACATCCTGCAAATGCAGCCTGTCAGTGGGCAGTTTGTTGCCTGTGTAGTAACTGTATGGAATCCCTTACAACAGACACACTGTTTGTTCTTCTCCTTTTTAGGACTCGCAGTAAAAGAATGTTTTGCATAAAATTTGCATATTTTCTGGGAACTGCACAGAATAGTTTTTGCCTCATTTTCACATGATCAATGTCAACAGTCAAAACAAAGAGGATATTTCATTTGCAATGGCATAAACCAGAGATTAGCTTTAAATTCTTTATAAATAGCATTAATTCCAGAAAGTGGAACTGAAGTGTGTTTGTTTAAAAATAACTCAAATGGATCAGTTCACTATTGAAGTAGTTGCCAAGTAACTGTATGAATTAGAAGTGATTGTGTTTGTAACCGTCTCATACATTTCTCTCTTTACTCAGGCATTTTACTTCAGGAGGAAAAAATCAACTCTGTGTTCCTGCTCTACCTGATGTCCATTCCTAGTTTCTGCATCTTGGCAGTGGCAGCTCTAGCTCTGGAGAACTGGGCTCTGCTGGAGTCACCGCTCCACTATGACCGACATCTGTGGGTCTTCATCCTGCTGAGCTGCGTGGGCTCCGTCATGTACAACTTGGCCAGCTGCTGCGTCATCACGCTCACCTCTGCCGTCACTCTGCACATCCTCGGCAACCTGAGCGTGGTGGGGAACCTGCTGCTGTCTCAGCTGCTTTTCGGCAGCGAGTTGTCCGCCCTCAGCTGTGTCGGTGCGGTGCTGACATTGTCCGGCATGCTCATTTATCAGAACTCAGAGTTTATCGTCAGCTACCTGGACTCGCGCAGGGCCAAGGCCAAAGGGTCCGGTCAGGTGGACTTCAGCAATGCTGATGCAGAGGACTTGGGCAAAGCTAGTACATCAGAGTCAACATATCATCAGCAGAGAACAGACGAGAAACAAGAAGACAAGATAGACTGATCTGAGAGGATGAAGGAGAGAATTAAATGCGGAAGTGTACAATGATAGAAACACTGGCTGTAGTTTTTTACTCTTTGTGTTGTTGGTCAAGAGCAGCAGAGGGAGTGCGACCTTATAAGGCCATCATCACTGATGATGTGACAAATCTCATTAAGTTTTGGTTTTCCAAAGTTTTTTTTAACTTCCTCACTGTGCCAATTTGTCTCTGGACATACAGAACTGGAGTCTGCTGAGAGAAATGAAAAAAGGTTGCCTTTATTTTTCGTGGTGATGGTTAAATTCTCTCCTTCATCGGTATATCACTCATACATAGCCTATAGCGGTATATGCATGCATGAGCACACCAAACTGTTTGATACCTCATGAGGTATTCACACCATCACTCATAATACTCCACTGTGAAAATGTTCTCATTTACAGAGGGCTCTAACTTTTGTCGTGGGTGGGTGTTGTGGATATTGTAAGCTGCAAAGAGGGCTCATGGGACACTGGGGGAGCAGGGCTTAGAGAGTACTCTGCCTCAAAACTTAAACGGGCACAATTTGTATCAGAAAAATAGTATATATTAATGTACATTAATATATGTCAATACCTGTTACCTGATATTCTATTGGTCCTGTCATAAGTGACTAGGATTTTTGGCAGCTTTCATTTTGTCAGTACGTGAAAGGTGAAGCTTGTTACATAATGATTGTGCAGTCGTCGCAGGACTTCAACTTTTACCTAGAGACAGAATTTAAAGTAATGAACAAAGTGGGCATTTCTGTCCAGCGGGATGCCTCTTTTTTTCTGCTGAAGCACATTCAATTAGAGGTCTTCGCTCTGCGTTTCGTCCTGAACTTAGAACCTCAGTGTGGCTTTCCAATTAAGGCCTAGATTTTGCTCTCGGTCCGGCTTTCAAAAAACGGTCTCCATAGAATAAGTCCAATTACTTCCATCCTTTACAACAGTGCACTCACTGCAGCCGTACCTTGATAATTAGGATCACGAGTTCTCTAAGGAGTGTCATTCAACTTTAGCAGTCTTTTCCCCTAATGAGATGAGGAAAAAGAAGATTAAGTGGCTTTTTAAAGAAATAGTTCAGCATTTTGTCAAAACACTTATTCACTTACTTTAGAAAGTTAGAGGAAAACAGCTAGCTGGACCTGCCCCAAAATCCACCCTTAAACTACACTTACTTAATAGCCTGTCCTATGACGTGCAGTTAATTTACACACAGACATCTGTAGTTGTAGGGTTTGTCTTGAGCTGTAGCTGTTTCTTCATAAAGGCAGCAGTGGTTTCCAGACAAAGTTTGCATTAACATTTCTCCTGTAGGAGGATGGTTAAACGGTTGTTCACCAAGAAATAGTTACAGCACAGGATTCCCTCTGAAATCTAAAAGGAAGTATTTTTCCATTTCTGTCTGTGTACAGATTAAACATACATCATGTAATGTGTTAATACATGAGATTTTTATTGCACTTTTTAATCACGTCTAGGGATGGGAATTGATGAGTTTCGTTTTTACCGAGGCCAGAATACCAGTGGCCATTACTGATTCTGCTTCTTCGTATGATTCTTAATCGATTCAATTTCCTGAACATAGTGTAGGGTCAGAGTAGAAACAAATGCACAAACGTAAGCACATCTGAAATTTAAACAAATCAAAGAAAGCGAGTAAGTGTATTTCAATCTGTTGAGCTATTCCTCTTAAGTTTGTATTCTAAACATAACCTGTGTCATCTGTAGCATGAAACCTTTCACGTTGTGTGAGTGACATGTTCTTTTAATGTTGCTGAATCAGTACATCTTGAAATACTGACTTCTGCTGGACAGTGTTGTTTTTTTTTTTTCTCAGTATTTGGAATATATTTTAATTATTTTTATTTTGAAAAAAAAAAAAATGTTATGCCCCGTTTTTTTAATTTATTTGATATTTATTTTTGGATTTTCAATCACTGGCTTTGTAATGCTGTAGATTTTGGTTGTGAAGTGTCAAAGGCACTAATCTCTGCTGTTCTTGTCTTTTTAGAGAGAATCTGACACTAGTCAGGGCACTGTATGTCTCCGATCCTGAGGACACTTTAAAAGACCCAGGATGTCTCTGACACTCCCTCCTACATGTTTGGTAGGCCAAATGTTAACTTCGACAGCTCGTTTAGTCACACTGTGCTGTTTCCTGGTCCTGTCAGTGACCAGACGTCATCAGCCTCATTTTACACAGAAAGTTTGAGATTTTACAACAGGAAGCCATACAACAAGGTTACTGACTTTGACAACACCTGCCACAATTTCTGCATATTTTTAAGTATATCTGCAGGCAAACCGTGTGTTGAAAGACGTGACTTACTGTGTCATTGATATTAAAACGGTGGATTTCAAAGCATCGTCTCATGTTAATGTACGATGATGCTTTTCATAAATCCTCAATCAAAAACTATAGGAAACATGGAACTTTAGTATTTTGCAGTTTAAAAGTCTTTGTTGACTTGTTTTGCCCTTTTCTTAATTCATAATGAACTATTGGAAGTAGCTTTTCAACAACTGTAATAAGCCTATAAAATGTGAACGGGAAATCTGATCACCATATATTTTAAAATCTAAGATTTTGATACATTTTGTCATGTTGTCATGATCAGAACAGCCTTAGCAGTCATTTCGAGTTTGAAGTTCACTGTTTGATTGTTAAGCCGTCTGTTCTCACAGATGTCATGTGAGATTGACTATGAGTGAGGGGCAAAACAACTATTGCACTGACAAGGTACAAAGACATTGCCTTCAAAGCCAGTGGTTCCCGTGTACATGCTGGTTTTAATTGTTTGCTAAGCTTGTTGGATGTAAATAGTTATTTTATTATATTTATGTATTTTATAGTCAGATTAGGGTGGTTTAAACGTGACAGGTTTAAGAAAGAAACATTTGCCTCATGCCTTATTTGGACATACTGCACATAAACAAGGACGGATTTGAGCTGTCATTTTGTCAAACTCTGTTTTAATACTTCGAATGCCAAAAGTGGCCGCAGGTGCTTCTTTTTAGGGGCAACGATGTGGTCAGTTAATATAAACAAAATCTTAATTTGCTTGACTGGAAGTACATGGACTGGTACAATAAAACATAACATCAAACACTTCTATTACTGAGTCTAGCGTTATTTCTATTAATTGTTTCACTGTCATACCTCTAGCTTATTTCAATCACATTCAAAACGTAGTCATATTGTAGCAAGAAAGTGTTTTTATGCCCAGCTTGTTAAGTAAAAATACATCTTTTTATTCTTTTTATCCATTAATCATGATGTGTGTTGACACTGAAAATACCTCATCTAAAAATCCCAGAATCCAAATGGCATCTTCAACTTACAGTGGTGGAAAGTAAGCACTAGACTCAGGAACAGCACTACTTGTATTTACATTTTATGCTACGTCAGACTTCAATTCAAAAGGACATATTGTAGTTTTTACTCCACTACATTTGTCCGACTGCTTTAGTTCTGTTTCAGGTAAAGATTTGACACGACGGATGTTATAACGAGCTTTTAAAATCCAACACACTGTTACAGATTAAACCAGTGGTTTCCAACCGGTTTGCCCTCTGACGTTTTACACAAAGCGCCACTCACATTCACATTTCACATGTCTGGGAGTTATTAAAGGTTGCACCAAACAGTCATTTTTCCCTCTGAATTTCTCACCAAAACTGAAAACAGGTTTGTGCGTAAGAACCTTTTCTTCTTTCCTCATGGGTATTTAATTTTCTTTTAACTTGTATTTTTTAAATGTACATACTTTTACTTTAGAAACAGATCTGAATACTTCTTCTACAATTCTCAAAGAGTTAGTTTTGTTACCAACAGTTAAAGTCAAATAAACAATGATTTAAAAAAAATCTGAAAATCCTCACATTGAAGAGCTGGAACAAGTGAATGAATGAAGCGTGACTAAATATTTATTTAAACTGCTGCAGATTTATGTTTTGTTTTGTTTCTCCCTCAGCTACCATGTTGTGTGAATGTAATGCATCTGTCGGTGTTCACCACTTGGTGGAGCAGTTAATCTGCTTTCTGTGTTTGTAGGTCCTTCTATAACTGACGTACCTTTTTAATCACTAAATGATCGCTGTCGAAGCTGGTCAGACTTCTCTGCTCCTTCACCACGGTTTTAGGGTTCGTGTTCTGGTCCGCGAGTGTGTGCTCTGCCCCTCATTCTAGAGATTCCTCCACTTCTGTAAACATGGTGCTACTGGTCTGCCTTTTGCCTCAATAAGGCAGTGCTCCTCACTTTTATTTATCTGCCTTAACCCTTTTGTTTCCCAACCAATAACTTGTCTGCAGCTGTATTTAAATGCGGAAAATTTTAATAGATTGTGAGTTTGTCAGAGGAAATGCCGTGCTCCATATATTTCCACATGACATCATCCAGTATGAGCGACACAACATGGTAAGAGTCCACTGAAGGCCAACAGAGACAGATGGACCAAATCCTGATGTGTTTCTTCCTCCTCCTCCTCCTTCTCCTCCTCTTCCTCCGTCCTCCAGTCTTGGGAGGTTCATATATAATCAACTTCTACTCATTCTCCAAACATGCATCCTTATGAAGCTCTGCAGTGTGATGTCAGGCGTCCAACGGCACTAGCTTAAAGGAGGAATCCGGGAGAGAAGAGGGGAGGGCTAAAGTCTTCAAACCAGCACAGACATTACCACCAGACACTGGAGACTGCATCCTGAAAACAGGTGAGTGACATGTCCTCGACAGCCGACCAGTCCTCGTACAAAACACATTATTCTTCTTATTTCGTGTCTTCATTTTCTCATCTTGCACCTTAAGCCTTCGCTTCGAACTCGTCTTTTAATCTGTGTGTCAGAGCACATAGTTTTACGCTGTGATCAAATTCTTTTAGTTAGGGTCCCGTTCCACTACATTACTATATTTGTACGTGTTTTTGCCCCTTCTGTTCTGCACTCTCCCAGTTGCTGAGAAACACCACTCCAGTAAGACAAACACATTTCTTTGCACGGCTGCATGATTTGTTTCTGTTAAGTCTCACACAACTATTTATATTTGAATCACTGAATGGACTGCAAGTAGAGCATATGCAGTCATTTGTTTAGAGCGTGTGTTTTTCATTGTAAACAACAAGCAATCGCTATTAAGACTTTAATCCTATTTCAACGTTAAGTGTTTGTCATATGCCAGAAAGGTGAACTTGTTGCTTAGAAAGTTCACAGTTGCAGACGTGTTCGGGATAGTTATTCTCCCGGGATGTACAATATTATCAATAAATTATTTTGATAAATATGTCTCACTATATCCAGTCGACTCAGAAATGTCAGAAGCCGATCAGTCAGCCGGTCCTTCCAGTTCGTTGACCAGCGAGGAGTTGGCAGCAATTGAGGATGAAGAAGTTCTCAACAAGATGGTAAAAGATTTGAATATGTGTCTATTACTATCGTGAAATTATGTCAAAACAAGCTTAAATTCAAATCATGTCATATAAACAGTCCTTTATTGAGGAATCAGTGCCTTTTCTCTGTTCAGAGAGACTTATATGAATGTGTTTAAACACTGTTAACATTCATCATTGGTTTAACTGAGTAATATAAGGTGATGTTAGCTCACATCCCTTGTGTAGAGTGAAATGATCGCTACCATCTTGTCCACTTGAAATCCTCAGCCAGAATGAAATGTTTCATTTAACATCTTGTCAGCTGGACGACGCAAAGGATTTTGAAGAGAGACGATTGATTCGTGCTGCATTAAGGGACCTGCTCAAGAGAAAGATAGGTAAAAGATGGAGAGGGGATTTTTTGTCACGTGCAGCGGTTAAACATCCATGCAGTGTAGTATTCCTCTTGTGATGTTCTGCTAAGTTCTCCGTCATCTCTCATCAGATAAACGGAAGGAGGAGCGGGGATCGAGGCAGGAGGACTTGAGGCAACAAGGCGCCGTAAACACGGGCAGAGGCTCCATGAACCAGCAGCCGTCAACACACAGTAAGCCTGATTCACACTACGAGATGCACTCAGATCCTTTACTTATACAAAAGTACTAATACCACACAGTGAAAATACTCCACCGCAGTCATTCTGTAGTAAAATGATTCCTTATATATGAGTATGTTGCATTTACTGCTGTAGGTGTTCATGGTTGAGCTCATTTGAACTACTTTATGCACTGCTGGTAGTTTAATCTACAGCGATGCATCATATTGTGTAAGATCGCCGCTGTCCTATGAGAACCGCGCATCTCTAAAAAAAACAAAAAACAAAAAAACTTTACACGAACTGAGAAAAACAGCCTTTGTTTTCAGCTTTGTAGACAATGCATCGTCCGGCGAATGCGAGAGGGTTTTTCAAGAGTTTATTTAACATACGAAGCAGGAGAATTTTCTCACCCCATAAAGGAACACTGCATCCTTCAGTTTATCACAAACATTCAACATCAACACATGACGGAGATAAAAAAAACATTTGCCACTAATTTGTCGTGGAGTAGAAGTGTGAAGTTTGATCAAATGAAATACCCCGGTAAAGTACTAGCACCTCAAATCTGTACAGCACTTCGGTCTAAATACTTATTTACATTCTTCTCCTGCTGATTGATATAGATAGTCCCTGACCACTCGCCTCCTCTCTTAATTTGATTGTCCTCTTGTCTTCAGAACCAACCGGCTCTTCATCAGCCTTCACTCCCTTCAACCCGACAGCAGGCAGGTGAGTCATTAAAGGCATCACGAAGGTTCACGCAAATGTACAGGTTAAAAAAAAAAATGCATAAAACAGGATGAAAAAATGTCATTTGAGTTTGTAGCTGCCCTACCTTAATAGTCAATGGTGTTTGCTGACTAAATTAGAGTGTAAATAGAAACGTATCACAGAAAAATTCATTCACATGGGAATTCTCTTAAATCAAAAGGCAAACGGTTACGAGAGAGAAATCCAGTCGGGACTTTCCTCAGCCTCCAGTGACATTTTACATGAAAAAAGCAGCTACACTTTTTTATATTCCGAATCTTTGTCTCTTTTCCAGTCCTGCTGTGACCTCACCCCAGAAATCTCCTACTGCTGGAGCACCCAATGTTAAAAATGTCAAACAGATGCTTCTGGACTGGTGCAGGGCCAAAACAGAGCCATATGAGGTAAATATGCCCCGACTCTGCTTGTCTGTGAAGTAATGCTCTGTGGAGCTATACATAGCTATGTCCTTATGTGCGGGTCTCCAGCACATTTGGTGCCATAATTGTTTTGCACTTACTCTGGTATGAAACAGGGGGTAGACATCCAGAACTTCTCCTCAAGTTGGAAAGACGGCATAGCCTTCTGTGCTCTGGTGCACCGCTTCTTTCCCGACGCGTTCGAGTACTCCATCCTCAACCCCAACAAACCCAAGGAAAACTTCCAGCTGGCGTTCAGCACCGCGGAGTGAGCTCCCATTCCTTATATGTAGCGGCAGATGCTCTACCAGTGATAAGATCAAAGTGACATTGCAGCTCTGACGATATATTTTCACTGTCATTGTTTGTCTTAAGTCATTTTTTTAGTGACACCGTCTCTCTGTAAACTGCAGGAGGCTGGCAGGCTGCCCCCCTCTGCTGGACGCTGACGACTTGGTCCGGATGAAAGAGCCAGACTGGAAGTGTGTGTACACGTACATCCAGGAGTTTTACCGCTGCCTGGTGGAGAAAGGCCTGGTCAAAACCAAAAAGCGGCCTTAGACTCTTGAGAGTTTTCAAGCTTTTGCCTGTGATTTCATTTTTTTGTATTTTTTTTTTTACACAAGCTGAGGCTGAACACACATAGCCACGTGCACTTTTTTTCCAACTTAGACGTTGTTTGCAGTTTGACACTTAACCCGAAGTATATGACTCTATCATCAGCATCATTTCAATGTAGGCTTAATGTATAGTATTTGCATCGGTTTGTGTGTTAGCAGGGACTTCTGTGTGTCTCTGCGCTCTAAGTGGACAGCTGGAGCTTAGGATCAGTACATTCCTCCGAGATTACACATATTGCATTAATCCCAGTCAGAGCCATAGAGAATCTGGGAACACATTTTATGACGGTGCTGTTCGGTGACTGAGAGTGCGAGTATTAAAGTAACATTTAATAAATATTATGTATTCCATTATATACACTGGTGTTTTATCTGTAAGTCATGGTTAATGGAAATGGCAAAGCAGATCAAAAATAGTGTCAGTCATAAATTATATAACACGTATTCAGTCAGAGAAGATCATTAGAGGCCACAGTGTCAGACGATGACATTTTGCAGATTTGTGCCGTGTAGGTTTGTGGCATGTTTACATTTAAAGGGCCATTCCACAGCCTTAAAGACATACAAATAATTTTGCTCCCACTGAGTACTAGCCCGTTTGGTAACGCTTTATTTGGATAGTCATCCTACAGAGAGTTTTCAGGGTATTTATTAATATTTCAACACTCAATGAACGAGGGAGAGAAAGCGGTGGTTGAGTAAACTAAACATTAAACTAAAGAGGGAGAGCACGCAGCGT
>JAPQRN010000005.1:6468027-6485270 GCA_037367275.1 Coranthus polyacanthus | reverse complement strand
CCCCCCTCATAATTCATGCATAAAAGGGTGAAAAACAAAGTGAAAAAGCTGACTTGTTGATTCTCAACTAATAAGCCGTTGAAATGTGACAAACTCTCTGTGGGTGGACTGTCAACATAAAGTGTTACCGTCTGTTTTCACAGGTTGAATGGTATTAATTACTACAGCATAATACAAAGCAGGTGCACTGTGTGACAACAACTAATAAACTAGGATAGTCATTTTATGGGGGGGGGGTTTTGGTGCCTTAATGTATAAACTCTGAAGGGAGTTTATACATTAAGGCTTCAGGCTTCAGATTTGCAACAGAAAATGTGCTTTCCAAACGGGTATTTAAAGTACATTTATCAGATCAAGTTGCAGTACGGAAAATGTTTGATCTGGTGTTTTTGGAGCTTGAGAGACATTTGTGGTATATCTCAACCTCTGCCGCTTCAGTTTTTGACCTTTTCATGCCCACTTTGCACCTCATATTATACTAATAGTGGATCTAACTAAATCATATTGATTGCATTAGTTTGTCAGTGTACATGGTATTATGTCCCATCCCTTAGTTCCCCCCGCTATTCTATAGATGTCACAGAATAAGCAGATGGGTATCTTGCCAGATTGAAATGTAATTATTGATCTGCTGATCAATTCTTCCTATCAGTGACGGCACTGATGTCAGATCAATGCGTCGCTGATCGGACAGATGCTCAGTTATTTGTGCCCGGCTGCTCTCGGACAGCTGATTTTTGTTTTGCTTCTCCCTCCTGCCCTCCCAGCAGGTGCTCGTGTGTTTTACCCAGAGTGCACAGAGACAGGGAGAGGGAGAGGGAGAGGGGGAGAGGTACACGGCGCCGTGAGTGTGTGCGTGATGGGTCGGTGTGCAGCCGGTGTGCAGGAGGTGCAGGCGGGATGCTGGTCGAAAAGTGCAGCTGCTCCGGCCAATTGCGCTGCGCTCTTTAGTCAGTAATAACTAGGACGATGCATAATCCGTTCTCCCGCTATATTGTAGTACAAACATCAACATGCAAGAGTCCGGACACATCGAGCGTGACCGCCTCCTGTCCTGACAGCGTCTAACAGCCCGGCGACGCGGTCTGCACCGTGACGGAGTCGTTCTCTGTCCACGGCACCGACGGGTCGCCTCGTCCTGCGGGTTAGCTGGGTCGGTCTGCCTCCCGACCGTAAATCGATCTTATTCTCCGGCCGTATGTGACAGACTGGTAGCGTTGATTGACAAGAAGGAGACCGATGCTCTCCCCTCCCTCCCCTCTCTGAGGATTGAAGAGATCACCTTTACGGTTCACCTTGGAAATAGGAAAAAACGCCTGAAAGGTAAGTCAGATGTTTTCACCAGTGTGCGTGTGTCAGACACAGCATCCACTGCATCTGTGTGCTTCTGGTGATTTTTTTTTTTTTTTTTTTTTTTTTTACACCTAAATTGTGCTCTGTGGCGTTTCTCAGGAGTCTCCTTACCCAGACAGTGTAGCTGTCATTCAGACTTGCAGGCTCAAAAAAGGCCCACTTCCACGGGGTTATCGCAGCTCTGAAAGTTGCCACTTTTAAAGTATATTGGATACAAGCCTGTCTCACCGCCATCATTAGCCTACTTAAAGCTCTTTTTTTTTTTCCAGGTTACTACTGTCATCACGCGATTTTCCCTTTTTTTTTTTTTTTTTTTTTTTTTACAAAGAGACCCTAATTTGCATCCCATGAATAATTCAAAGAGGTGTATAGTTTCTGTGTGAGAGGTCAGATACACAAAATGGTAAGAGGCCCCTGTCCTTCTGTCCAGGCACCCTCTACCTCTTGTGACCTACAGTATCTGTTGACACTGACCGATTTGCTCCATTATCTGCGGCCGTCTGTCTCATCGCATCCGCCGCTTCCGTCCGAGCCTCTATTCCATCGTTTTCCAACTCGGAGAGGCAAAGAGGATGAGTAAGAGACAACGAGACGTGGAAACGGAGCAGTTATTACTTTAAAACTGCGAGGCCACCCCACAACGAGCGTCGGCAAATTGTTTCTTTTGCAAAGTAAAAGGGCCAGGGGCTAATAGACGTTGCTTAGAAACAGGGATGTAATCCAGGACGGAGGCGCAAAGTTAGTTCCTCAGCCTAATTGCCTACTCTTGATTTAAAAAATAAAAAAAAATCCCCTTCAGAGGTACCTGGGGATCGTAATGTGGACAGGGTTTGATGCGCTTTCTCGTTAGGTGAACCTTAAAACTGAAGGGAAATTCTATGCCTGTTAGTGGTTTAGGTCAAAGATCTGGTGTAGGAATAAAACACGTCCATCACTCATGTCAAATACAGACCAAAATCCAAACTGATGTCTTGGCAATTATTTGAAATAGTCGTGTCCATTCACCTGTATGAAAACAGTTGGTGAAATTGAATGGATTTATATATTTAATCTTTTTTTTTCTCCATCGTTTGACTGTTGTAATATGGCAGTAATGGGCTTTGTATATTTAAGTTGCGTCATATCCGGCAGAAAGAACAAAAATATAGTTCATTTGATAGTTTTTCAACATTCTTTGCCAGTAAATGTGTCTTTTTCACAAGGCGTGTGTGCATAATTAAACTATCATTAGATTTATTCTACAGTGGTGGCATGAAGTTAACGGAATAGGCAGTAATATCACAGTCAGTGTGAAAGGTTTTTTTTTTTGTAATTTACTACTAGTACTCAGCCGGACAATGCAAAAGATTCTGAGACAAATGTGTCGAGCTGCATTAAGGGAGCTGCTCAAAAAACACAGATGAATGAACAACCAGCTCATGCCTCCAGAACAGCTTCAGTGCACCTTGCATTGATCCTACACATCTGTGAACTCTACTAGAGGACATGAACGCCATTCTTCCAAAAGATATTCCCTCGTTTGGTGTTTTGATGGAGGTGGAGAGTGCTGTCCAACTGTTGGTCCAAAATCTTGTTTAGGTGTTGAACGGGGTGAGATCTGGAGACTGTGAAGGCCATAGCAGGTGATTCATATGATTTTTGCGTCTCTTATACTCTTAAGCAGTTTGGAAGGGATTTTTTTTTCCCCCAACAGGTATGGTAGTGTCTTGTCTCGGTAAAAGAGTCAGGATTTTATTTCAAGATCACAGCTGTGCGAGTATCACTAAATGTCTGGTGCATTTTCTAATTGATTTGTTAACATTATTACTTTGGTTTGAAAAAAAAACCAAACATTTTCTTACTTGTTTCATCTTTCTACAGGCTGCCTCATTCTGCTACTCACTGGCAACAGGAATCATCTCACCCCTCATGCCATATCAGTCGGTAATATTTGAACAACGTGGTTGCCGTAATGCCCTTGTGTATCTTGTTTGGTCTCGCTCTGCCTTGGTCTTGGTCTTGACCTCGATCTCGATAAACTCTGGTCTTGGTCATGACGTGGTCTCGACAACAACACCTAAGTGTAGGGATATCAGATATAACAGAATGTATGTCCAAAGTACAGCTTCAACGACTTTAGTTGTCGACTGCTAAATTAATCGACAGCTATTTTGATAATCGATAATCGGTGTGCATAATTTTTTAAAGATAAAAAAGTCAGAATTGACTGTTTGGTCCAAAACCTCTGAATATCTTTGAGGTTTTGGACCAAACAAGACATTTGAAGTTGACTTCATGAGCTTTGGGAAACAATGATTTTTCACCATTTCCTGACATTTTATGGACTAAACAATGAATCCATTAATTGAGAAAATAACAGATTAATTGACAATGAAAATAATCTTTAGCTGCAGCCCTAACACAAAGTGCATTTTGCTGATTCTACTAATATATTTTTGTCGTTATTGTTGTTGCTCATCATTTGTGTTTATTCTTGTTTTGTGGTGTTCATAGTGTCTTTGTGTCTCAGTTGCAGGACTTTTGTATCACTTTATTATTATCCAAATGAACACAAAACAGTGAAAGGGATTCATGTCAGTGAGCCCTTGTGTTCTGTAGAAGGGACCTCTCCCATCAGGTTTTTTCTTTATTTTGTCACCTGTCTGTATGTGGAGAGAGAACGTGGAGGATGTTGTAGACACTGATTGAGACTGAACCACAAAGAAGCACAACCCGTGTCAGTTTTACTGCCTTCTCTTTCAAACAGGTGCTCTTATGTCAGAATTTATGTTATAATTTTCAACACGCTTTACTGCCTCTTGCAGGTTGATGGATCACATTCCACAAAAACAAATCAGCCCAGACCCAGTTCATCCTGGACCTTGTGCATTCATCAAACCCGGTCCAGGATTACCTGCACAGCCTCTCATCAGCCCGTCAGAAGTGTTCAAGATACAGTCTGGATTGATCCCAGTGCAGGCTACGAAACTGAAAGACCAAATGCAGTCAGGGCAGGCAAAGCCCGGGGCCGCTCCAACGGCATTGGCCAGTATAAGCCGACCCAGACCCACTGCTCTTGGAAATAAATCTGCTCCGAAGCCGACCAGAATCTCAGTGGACCCCTCCAGGGAAATTGATTTGATTCCAGTTTGCATCCCAGTACCCCAGAGTGCCAACGCCCTGCCGCATTCTCCGACAGAGTCAACCTTCCATCCTCATAGTCCTCAAAGTCCCCACAGCCCCCACAGCCCCCACAGCCCCCACAGCCCCCAGTCTTACACCAGCCAGCCTTACCTGAGTCCCAATCCCAGCATCCCCCTGTTTCAGTCCAGCCCTCCACAGCCCTCCTACCTCAGCCCCAAACCTGCCCCACAGAAGACCCCTTCACTCAGTACAACACAGAGCCAAGTGCAGCCTGAGAAACCAGCCGGAGAAAACAACGACTTCAGGTACTGACACCTTTATCAACACAGATCTGATATCACGTAGCTTTTATCATCTCTGTCAGTGGTTTTAAAGGACCTTGTTAAATGCCGTAGTGGACATCGTTGTCTGTTATGTCTAAATACAGTCGGAGAATCTGTCCTGCAGTCAGCGGCTGTAAGAAAGCCAGACCATGTCCTATGAATCAAAGCAACAATTTTCACTAAGAGCTTTATGAACCTGACAGAGTGACACAGCCACATTCAGCTGGCAGATTTCCTAGAAGCAAATTGTGTTCCTCTCTCATAAACAAACGACTCTAAATTCATTCAACTGGTTTTTGAAGGAGAAAACATGCCTCGGGTCTGAAACTCAAATGATTGAAAATTCAGCCAGTTTTACTTTTACCTAGTATTTTAGTTGCAGAATTAGAATTTTAGTATTTTCATTCTCCGTTAATCAAATTCTGATCTTAAAGAGTAAAATAATCTTTTTGAATTAAAAAAAAAAAAAAAAAAAATCTCCTCACATTTTAGAAACTTTGACATTTACATTTTTTTTAATCAAATACAAACAGACAATTCATTAACTAATGAATCTCTGTCAAACCAGTGATTACCAGTGTGAACCAGTGAACTACTGCGAACATAATACAGCAATAGATTTATTAGAATAGAAGATAAGGTAAAAAGAAAGTAAGACATTACAGCAAAGTAAGTACCAATAGAATATTAACATATACTTGCAATAAATCAACGATGCAGCAGATTGTACTCGATAAAGTGCTGAGCGTGAACAGTGTGAACGTCATCTGCTGTGATTTAAACCGGATGCGTAATATTACAGAGGAATAAGTAAATAATTGTAATCACAACAGCAGCAGATCATGTGTGCAAACAGATTCACCGAGTGAAAAGAGAGCCCACGGTTGTGGCACTAAAGGGAGGTGGAGGTGTCTGATAGCACTGGGGGTAAAAGCTGTTTCTAAACCCGGTGGCCCTGGTTCTGAGAAACCCGAATCTCCTTCCTGAGGACAGAAGCGAGAATGTTCTGTTCCAGGGGTCGGAGGAGTCTTCGTGGATCCTTTGTCCTCTTCAGGCAGCGCTTGCGAGAGCCGGGCGTCACTCAGTTCCTGAATGATACTTTTTTTCTATACCAATTTCCAATAAGAAAATTGTAATACACATTAAGGCACAAATCTTTACTTTTACTTTTCAGCTCACTCGCATTTTTATTCACTCAAAGCAGCTTCACAACATCAAGAATAAGCCTGTTTACCACGACTACATTCTGGTGCAGTGTGTACAGTACAGTACAGGACGCTCCCTGTGGTTCTCTTACTGTATAGAAGTTGACTAAGTTCTTAGAGATCCTCGGCTTCTTCTGTCATAGTTGTGCTTTCCTCGCTGCAGTAGATGTACTCAGAGTCCATGAGAGGTCCTCTGTGAAATGAACACCCAGAAACATAAATCTCAGTTTCTGAGCAAGTAGAACATTTTGATTCATATTCCAATATAACATCCACAGAAAAACAGAGATCCAGTATGCCTTTGACGACTTATTAAAGTCCATTCAAGCTTCACATTTCTTTATAAAAAATTAATCCCTATGAGCTTCTCTCAAAAGAACTAAAGAAACATTTAACTTATCCACTGTACTTCTTACTTTATATTCTGTATATGGTCAAAAAGCTTTTTTGTTCCACTCTTAGTTAGGTCTACTCCGTGTTTTTTTTTTTTTCTTTTTTAGTGAACGTGGATTCCACACACTTCACCCTCTTGCTTTTAAAAATGATGTGTGACAAGATAATCTAACATTTGACATTTTAGTGTCTGTTGCTGAACAACGTTACGCTGATACGTTGTGCTGTCTTTGAATTAGAGCAAATCATGAACTAATACTCAAACGAGAATATCTTGAAGAGGAATATGAAAGTAGAATTTTGGAAACAGATTTGTTTATTTAAAGATAAAAGTGTGTTGTTATGACATATCCTGATCTGCACAGCAAAATGTAACGAGCAATCTCGGTGATGAAAAAGAGTCTCATATGCGCACACACACGCACACACAAAATAGTCTTAGTCATCACTGTGGTACAAAGAGGTGCTTAATTGTGCTTATCTTTATTCTATATACAGAACATGGCGAGCGGTATTTCTCTGGGGATTACAGCAGATTACGTCCTCTTTCACCTTACGTATATACTGTAGAACATAATGCATCATTCTCACTGCTCGTCTCCTTTCAAAGGGTGCACATCGTCACGTGGAACGTGGGATCAGCTGTGCCGCCAGATGACATCACTTCTCTGTTCGGACCAAATGCTTCAGATGGGAGCATTGACATGTTTGTCATCGGGTAAGCAGTTATTTCTACTGCGCTCAGCAGTGCCAGAGAGACAGCCGCCAGTGCCCACTCAGTCATCTGTGTTCATTTAGATCTGTCCTTCCCCGTTACCCGTCACTGTCCTTTTCTTCATTTTGCCTCGTCACTTGGTCATAATATTTCTCTACTCTTTTTTGGCAGACTTCAGGAAGTCAACTCCATGATAAACAAGCGGCTGAAGGATGTCCTTTTCTCAGACCAGTGGAGTGAGCTTTGCATGGACACGCTCAGTCCATTTGGATATGTTTTGGTCAGTAAAGAATTGAATCTGTCAGTGCGCAATACACAGATGTAATATTTTAGACTTTCTGACTGCTTTACATTTTATTCCTGATGCATGGTTTCTTGCTCATATTTTTCTTTACCTTCATTTATTTATTTACCAGCGACAATGTTCCTGAATGTATATTTCAGTTCGCACATCAATGTAAATCTGCTGCTAATGAGCTCCTTTTTTTCCCACGTGAAAGATATTTAACAAAATAGTGTGTAAGGGCGTGGTGGAAACTATGGGTCGACCGATATCATCCCTTTCCCCCAAACATTTTGACGCTGAAAATGCATTATGCGCGTCTGAAATTAACTATCAAACTTAAAGTGATCAGTCAATAAATGTGGAACTGAACATCAGATTAACTGTAAAAATCTAGGTGGAAGCGATTTTTAACTTTTGAAGTATTTTTTTCCGTCAGAGTCAGTATTATCCATCGGCCACTATCGGCGTCAACGTCTGCCGAAACCGATAGTTTGTAAAACGTCATATCACCACTGATGAACTGGTTTATGTTTAATAGAATCCTGTAAATCCTGTAAAGAAGAACAAAGTTAAACAGGAAACATACCAGTACGTTTTTGAAAGTTAGTATTAAAAAACTGCACATTAAAATAACTGAGACATTATAGTCTGTCAGGAGTAATATCTGCACACCAGTTATCAAAAGTGAGCGTTGTTCTTATGTTTTTCTCAGTCTGTTTTTGTGTACTGACAGCGACGCAGAAGACTCTATTAAATGGATATTTTAATTCCACCGGATACTGTAACTCCACGATACCTGATAGAAAACTGACCGCGACGCGTTTTATACAAAGCAGGATGAAACTTCATAGCCCGTCTAGTCGGATAAGAAAAAAAAAAAAATCTAAAACAGGAAGTTAAATCTGTATTATCTCACTTTAAAACTTTAAAAACAAATGTATATGTTTGAAAAAACGTTGATGTCAAAATGGCTGTAGCGGCAATATTTTGTACAGATAAGGTGGAAAAGTTAAATATGGATAATCTAACCCTGCACAGGTTATGACAAAGTGGTGTCGTTGATTCAGTGCTTCAACAAGTACCACAATACAATACAAAATGTTAGAGCCTGCAGCAGACACACACTCAGCAGTGCCTCTGAGGACGATAAAGGACAATACTCCCAAACACAAAGGCTGGTTTTCCCTGATGCCCTTTGGAAGGAGACACAGGACTCTAAAGCTCCGGCCTGCAGACTAAGGAACGTTTTTTTTCCCCCAAAACCATAAGACGACTAAATGAATAACACGCATATACAGACAATATCCCCTCACACACAGTTTACACACAAACGCAACCAAAGGAAATGAAAAAGGAATGACTGCATATGTACTTTCTTATGACAATTCTTATTCTCATACATGAGACACATATACATACAGATTTTATTATTGCCTTTTTATATTATAGCCGTTTGCTGTTGTTTTTCAGCCGTGCTTGTATAACTGTAGCTGTAGCTTTGAAAATTAGTTGCGTAATTAAAATAATACATCTAATTGGAATCCGTTACAGTTACTGAGAAAAAAAAGAAAAAAGCGATTAAATTACAGTTAGTAATAAAATTGTCTGTGATTTACAAAGGGGTTGTATCTGAATATATTATTTTTGGTAAAATATCACAGATATTGGACAATAATTTCCTTCTAAAATTAAAAAAAAGGGCTATAACAATATTTAAAATAATGTTTTGGGAGTGTTCAGCTTCATTGTCCAGTTTAAAACATAGACCAAAAGTCGTCCAATGTAATAAGTTACGTTACTTTGAAGGAATTAAAAAGGTCAGATTACTTATTACATTTTTAACACGGTAACTGATAATGTTTAACCTATTACATTTCAAAAGTAACCTTCACAACACTGAATACGAGACATAAACACATTACAGAAGTAACAAATATATATAATGATGATAAGAGTACATAAAGGCCAGAGATGAGGTACGATTACTCACGATTGCGAGTTTGGTTTGGTTTAAACCATGCCTTAAGTTTCTGTTTAAAGATGATGTAATTAGTGCTCTGAATTGATTTGGCAGGTAGACTATGTAGGCTAGGTATTTATTTGACATCGTGATGAAATAAAGTTTATTTTGTGGTCACGTGCAGTGTTTCTTCTTCTGTCTCGTCCCTTCAGGCGGCGTCCCAGCGAATGCAGGGAGTGTTGCTGCTGGTCTTCTCTAAATTCTGCCATCTTCCATTTCTCAGAGGTGTGCAGACGCAGAGTACACGGACAGGACTTGGGGGATATTGGGTACGTGCTGCGCATTTAGCATCGCTGCTCTGAGATGTGTTACGTTGCAAAATTTGTGGTTGTTTTTTTGTTTTGTGTTTTTTTTTTTTATTTTAACGTGTGGGTGAGAGTGGTGGGGTGGACGGCGAAAGGTGGAGCGCGTGCGTCCGACTGCCAGCTGGCGTGTGCGTGCGTGCGTGGGTGGGTGCATATGTCAGTGTATGACCTTCCTGTGCGAGTTGATGTCAGCATCACCCCTGTCTGCTGCTGGTGCAGTCTCCTTCTCTTTGAGGTCAGTGCAGCAGCGGGCTGTCTGGCTTTGTGACTCAGTGACGGAAAGCACATCCCGACCTTGTCTCAGATCACAGTTACGATGGAATCGCACCAGTGTCTTCTTGTATGTTATTTTAAGGACATTGCTGATAAAGAATCAGTTTCTCACTGCATCCTCTCATTATCTTTTCCGCTCACTTTAAGGGGAATAAAGGAGGCGTCAGTGCGAGGATGACAGTGTTCGGCCACCCGGTGTGTTTTCTCAACTGTCACCTTCCAGCTCATATGAGGAATCTGGAGCAGCGCATGGAGGACTTTGAAAGCATCCTGCAGCAGCAGCAGTTTGAAGGAGGGACCGCCACCGGGGTCCTGGACCATGAGTGAGACACGGTTTAAAAATATTACTCAGTGACTCTGATAATAACAATAGTAATCTTTATTTGTATGACGCTCTTCAAGCCAGGCAGAACAAAGTGCTTCATAACGTAAAGCAATCAATTAAAAGCAACAGACAAAACAGTAAGATTAAAAACATTCAAAATACACATAAAAGTAAACACAGTACACGCACAGAAACACACACAAAGGCTACAAACACTCGGACGCAATAAAGGAAAATATTGAGAGCCAATTCAGAAGTAATGCATTTTAAAAGGCAGAGCAATGAAAGGCGTTTTTAAATGAGACTTTAAAAATAATCGAAACTGAGTCAGGTGATCTGATGTTAATTAAGCTGGAGAGGGCAAACCCTGAAGAAAATCATGATTACCAGCAGATGAGTTACATGGCCACATGTCAGTTCAAATTAGAATTTATTGCTGTCGCACCATCTCATACAAAAGCAGTTGAAAACAAATTAATTCATTTAAGAAAAAGCTTGACTGAAAAGGAAGGTTTTGGTTATGATTTGGTTTTAGCACCAATTATAAAAGGTTGTTTATTATTCTATTTTTACATTGCAATTTTCTTCTTCTTTTTTTGCTTTGGCTCCTTTTCCTTCTCTCCTGTCTCTTTCCATCTCTTTCTCTTTCCTCTCCTCTAATATAATTGATATGTATTTGTAAGCAGCGCAAATATTATAACCCTAAAAATATGCTCACTAACAAAACATAAAACCAGGACAAAAAAAACTGAACGTTCTGTTCAAAACTGTGACTTTAGTTGACCAGTAATGTGCTACATCTTTCTCCTGGTATCGAAGTAAACGGTCGGTTTGTACTCGTAATGTGATGCTACCGCAATTGTAACAGAAAATGTTTAGATTTCTACTCAGGCCCTTTCGTCAAATGAGACATTCTTCTGTGCCTCCAGCGTCGTGTTTTGGTTTGGAGATTTAAACTTCCGTATTGAGGATTACGACATCCATGTGGTGAAATGTGCCGTCGACAGCAACAAGCTGCCTCTGCTGTGGGAGCGAGACCAGGTGAGGCCTCCTGTGCATTTTACACAACACATGCACAGAAAGTGTTGGACTTTTCTGGTAGGCTTTGCTGCTCCTGTTTGGCGAGTGATAAGTGCCAACAGAGGGCGCTAGAGCAAAAAAAAAAAAAAAAGAACAAACACCACCTTTTGTCAGGATGAAAGAGCTTCACCCTGGCTTTTTCTGTTTGTCTGTTTGCCTCCTCATCAGCTCAACATGGCTAAAAGCACAGAGTCCATCTTGGAAGGCTTCATAGAGGGCCCACTCAAATTCCCACCCACTTATAAGTTTGATGTGGGCACTCACACGTATGACACCAGGTGTGTTCAAAGTAATCAGCAAGATGAAAGCGCCCACTTAGATCTGTGTTACTGCTTTGACAGTCCCTTTTGACTTTATTTGTGCCAGTGCAAAGAAGAGGAAGCCCGCCTGGACAGATCGCATCCTCTGGCGCCTTCGCCGCACTGGCTCCCCTGTTCCTACCCACAATGCCGCACTGCAGCGAGGCCTCACCTCTTGGTTAGGTGGAGCAACTAAAGTGACGCAGCATGCTTATCGAAGTCACATGGGCTACACCATCAGTGACCACAAGCCTGTCTCTGCTCTGTTTTCACTGCACGTAAGTTTACTATTAAACCGTAACATTATGTCTTGTTTTGCATTTTGACTTTTTTTTTTTTTTTAATTTCTGTGCTCCTTTATCCAGTTCCCATTTAAGGTGGATATGCCACTGGTGGAGCTTCAGGTAAACAAGGAGTGGTGTAACGTGTCTGATGCTACAGTCAGATTCACTGTAGCGTCAACGTATCAGCGCAGCTCATGGGACTGGGTGGCAATTTACAAGGTAGCTCTCAGCTTGAGTTAGAATACATTTCTGTTTATTCGATTTAACAACAAGCTTACTTTTATGCGTCTGACGGTGTTTATTGTCGTGGCTGTGATTTCTTTCTGCAGGTTGGATTCAGGCATCATAAGGATTACCAGGCGTATGTTTGGGCAAAGGGAGAGCATGCGACACAGGTGTGCTGGATACTGATACTGTTTTGTGGTGTAATTTACTTTTCTCAAGGATTATAATCATATACAAAACTGAGATACTTGTATTTTACTTGAGTATTTCCATTTTATGCAGCTCCACTGCATCTCAGGGGCAAGTATTGTACTTTTTACTGCACTACATTTGTCTGACGGCTTTAGTTAGTTTTCATTACAATTTTTCATACCCTTCACTGATGTATTAAGTGCTCCTTTATGGGTTGGGTTTAAAATTCTCCTCCTTCTTAAGCTAAATAAACTCTTTAGAAACCCTCTTGGATTAGCTGGAAAGTGCATCGTCACAAAGCTGGAAACAGGCCTGTTTTTCTGAGCTCTTGAAAAGTTGACTTTTTACAGATATGTGGTTCTCACAGGACAGCAATGCTACAAATATGTGACGATCTTATAGAATATGATGCATTGCTGTAGATTAGACTACAGACAGTATATAAAGTAGTTAAAATGAGCTCAACTTTGAACATCTACTGCAGTAAAATGCAGCGTGCACGTTATTGCAGCAGTAAAATGATCATATGTAATAGTAAAACACCAACAGGGACCATTTTACTGCACAATGAGAACTTTGGCTTTTCATAATTTAAGTACATTTTGCTGGTAAAACTTTTACTTTTTGATGTTTCAGTGCAGGGGTTTAAGTTGTAGAGGTGTATTTTCACAGTGAGGTATTAGTTCTTTTAAATAAAGTAAAGGTTCTGAATAGTTCTTCCACCACTAAACTGAGCTCAGAGTTCATTTCTCTCTCTTCATTTCTCTCCAGGTGACATTTTCAGAGGAGGATTTGCCAAGAGACGACTGTGAATACATCCTGGGTTACTACAGTAATAATATGAACAGTATCGTTGGGTTGTCCGCACCTGTTCAGGTAACAGAGACACGGGTCAAACATGTATGCCGTTAATTTCCTGCCAAATATAACAAACAAACCATGTTTAACAAAAGTCATGTGATTTATTAACAGGTTGTTTTGCATAAACAAAACAAATACACAACAAATGTCTAAAACGCCATACTTCAGAAACAACTACAGCATGTCTTTCAAGACAAGTAAAAAAAAAAATCACATGATTTTTGGCGCAACCTTGCCATTGTTTTTGTGCTGACAGTTTTCTTTACCCTGATTAATTCACCTCCACAACTAGTGGTGCTATGAGTCGACCTTTGTGAGAACATTTTCAACACGGTGGAAAGATTGTGCCAAAAGGCTTTGTAGGATAGTATTTTTTTGTATTTGAAAGACATGCTGTTGTTGATTTTGAAGCATGATGTTTTTTTACTTGCAAAACAAAATGCATCGGCAGGAAATTAGCTCAATAAAAAAAAGTAAAGTTTCAGTCATTCTTCAGTGTTTGCTCACGCAGTTGTATCTTCTTGAATACTCCTTCCTCAGATAAAGATGCCCGTCCACAGCCCCACTGTGCATCGGTCCGACAGCTCTGACGTCAGCTCGGAAGACGACAGCACTCTCGTTCTGCTGGCTCCAAACTCGCGTAGCCCAAGCCCTAAAACCGGAAAACACCACCATCGCCACCGTCGTAGCCGCAGTCCTGCTGTTCCTGCTCTCACTTCTAACCCCCTCCCCACGCTGCAGGGCCTCAGCCTCTGTCCCCGCTCCAAAGAAGGCCAAGCTCGCCATGCCAGTCGCTCACCCTGTTCTGCTGCTAAGAAGGAGCGTCTGGTTTCCCCTGTTTCCACTGTGCCGTCGCCTGCCATCAGCCCCCTCAGTCCTCGCAGCCCAGTGTCTCCAGGAAGTGGAGTGACTGCACCCGAGGCCCTGGTCGCTGCCATCTTAGGTGAACACAGACCAGCTCAGGTTAGCCCTACGGGGCTCAAACAGATAGGAAAGGCAGGGGAAACAGACACTGCATAGAATATAATCATCAATATATACAAGTAGGCACTGCATTCAGAGGCTGATCTGACCCCACACTGTCACTGTGCTCGTAGAAGCGGCACATTTAATGACTTTATGTAGTTTGCAAACATTCCCAAGTGTAGCCCTGCAGTTCTCAGTTTCTGAATCTACCATCATCTCTCATACACTGTGTGTATTTGGAGTCAAAGACATGTCCAGACTCTCAAAGTGCTTTTATAGACTCATAAGCTATATCATCCGTAAACAAACATATTGAATGTGAAACCAAAGTCAGAGTACCTCAGTGAAGGATGTGACCAGGTAGTATTGACAGCTGTGGATCCATGTAAACACTCTTGTATCAAATGAGGACCCTGGATCAGAAGTATTGATGGTGTCATAATTCACAACGAACAGAGAGTGTGTGTGTTTGTGTGTGTTTGCGTGTTTGTGTCGGCTTAACTGTAAAACCATAAATAAAATGTGTGAAACATGCATTTTGGACCGGACGATAGTTTGAAATTTTAACTCTGTAGTTTTTGGTCTGTATTCATAAAATAATTCTAATGTATCTAAGAACAGTTATAGAGCATTTTTCCATCTCAGTCAATTTAAAATTTACAAATCATCATGTGACTTGAAATCCGAGATCAATGCTCTTATTCTTAGCAGCTTTGTGAATACAGTCCCTGTTTTATAGAGCTCACCGAGTGGATGTTTAGCATTTGTTTCAAGGATTTGCTTCTACTAACATTTTGTTGTTTAACTGTGTGAGTGTGCAAATAAAATAAAAAGAAACTGAAAATACTGATTTGTGATTCATCACTGCTGACAAAATGCATTTATTTGTGCCTATGTGCAAAGGTGTAAACATGATTAAAATTAGCCGGATTTAAGTCAAAATTGATTTTACTCTTGAGAAGAACGACCTACCAGATCTAAAGTGTGTTTCAGATCAGCAGAGAGACTTCAGATGATACGTTAAAGTATTGCAGTCATCCTAGGAATGTCCTCACACGATGTTCCCATCGTGTTTGGTGACATTACAGAATTTTCTGTGAGCAGGTGTAAAGAGACAAGGAAGATGCTGATGCATGGATAACACAGGAAACATATTATTATTATTATTATTATTATTATTATTGGAATGAGCCTAAATACACTTCCCTTCATATCAGCCTTATATACTCTAAATTCAGAAAGAAGTAATTTGGTCAAAAATAAGAGTGTGTCGCTATATCATGCAGATAACCTAGTTACGGGTCATTTTAAAATAAGTTTGCAAATAAAAAAACAGAATTGGAGGTTGTGACCTGAGGCTTAAAGATGATTTACAAATGATGTCCTAAATGTTACTGTTTTTCCATACCTCTTCTTTACCTATAATAATGAAAACTTACACACGCCTAGTTTTACTTTTCATACTTTCAGTACATTTTGCTGATGGATTTTTATATATTTTCCTTAAATAAGTGTTTAAAGAATGCACAACCTTTGCTTGCAGCGGAGTATAATCACAGTGTGGTATTAGTACTTTCACATTACTCTGACTTTTAACGGAAAGCACAAGTAGAGTATTTTCTAGCTCTCTAGTAGCTCAAGAATCAAACGATGTAGTAGAGTAGAAGCTTAAACTTCCCTAAAATGGAAATAACTCAAATAAAGCACAAGTACCTCGAATTTGTACTTAAGTGCAGTGTTTGGCTACTACTTATATTCCATCTCTGCGCTGAAGCTCGGCTGGGATTTGAAATTTCATAAGAGAAACAATACCTAGCCAAGTCATTTGTTTACATTTGGCATCGTGTCATTTCCGACCGTCCTGTGTGCCGTGAACGCAGCGTCGGCTTCCCAGTATAAGTGCAGCTGTCCGACCTGTCCAGCCATTCACCCGGTGAGCTAATAACCAAAGCAGCGCGTTCGGTTTGAGTGTGAGACTTCAGATAAAGGCAATTAAAACCACTTCTGCCAGCGGACCGGTAAAGCGGCTCACAACTCAACAGCTAGCGTGTTAGCAGTTAGCGCTGTGTTTATAAACTAAAATGAACGGCCAGCTGAACGGTTTCCATAACAACTCGCTCATTGATGAAGACTGCTTTCTCTTCACTTCTGAATCTGTCGGAGAAGGACACCCCGGTAAGTTATGCTCCGCAGATGCTGGTCGGTCTAACTGTAGTAATTAGCCATATAGCATCCAGTTAGCCTCTCAAACAAGGTCATGTTAGTTAGTTACTCTGTCAGCTGTAACCAAGTAGCCTCTTCACCCTTTCCTGTACCTCCGTTAGCGGTTTTAAAACTGTGTGCATGCAGTTTAAAATGCAGCCACGCACTCCATATTCCCACAAGAGCGAAAGCTAGTTTATAGGTTTGGAGATACCATTTTGGGAGTTCACTTATTTAGCTAAAGCATCGTGGTTGCATGCTAACAACACGGAGGCTAGGCAGGGAAGCTAGCATCACGTTAATGAGGACTCCTGGTGCCTGTCAATCACATGTTCGCTAACATCACTGTGTTTCAGATGACTTTACAGCACACGATGGAATATTATATCCACACAAACTACAAGTACCCGCATATGTAGGGAGTAATAACTACAGTGTAACTTCAGCTAGATGTATATTTCTGTTAATTCCAACGGGATTGCTAGCTGCCATAGGGAGTTGCATCAGTGTCTCAGCGTTAGTTAACAAAATGTTGTCATGTGCTCTGTTGCAGCAGACTTGTGGTCTGTTTACTGAGATAAATGCCAAACAAACGTATATATGCGACTACCATTGTCTGTATTATTCAGCCCGGTGGTTTTATACAAAGGTATCTAAACTTTAAAGAGATCCTTTTGAGAGATCAGAGGTTAGTTGTCCTTTCCTAAATGAGGGTTTTCTCCACGTTTCTGCACAGCACCAAAGCTGAAGAAGCAGAAGAACTCTGCTGAGATTTCTCCATCACTCCAGAGAGAAAAGACACCACATTAGCCA
>JAPQRN010000005.1:6450081-6467927 GCA_037367275.1 Coranthus polyacanthus | reverse complement strand
CCAGAGAGAAAAGACACCACATTAGCCAGAGGAGACCGTATATATTTATATATATATATATATATATATATATATATTTATATTTATTTATTTTTTCTAGAAAGCTTTTCAAAAGTGGGAGGCAGTAAGCAACTTTGTTTTGCGTTTCTTTGAGCTAGTTTCTGAATATTCCCAAATGATGTAAAATACGTAGCTGTTAGTTAAATAACCCAAAAAACGCCCCTAAGCCCTCCACAAAACCTATGGAACACCCTGTAAACGTACAATTAGAAGAAGTATAATATGCTATGTTTTCAGTCTACATGGTGGCAATGGGGGGACAGCTTCATTGCAACAGATAATAGGCTTAACAGTATGTCTAATAATAGGTACTGCAGGGGCTGCAGCTCATCTGTGGGTGTAAAGCAGTCGCATCCGCATACTTATCCACGGATTGTTGCAGGACACTAGAAACATCAAAGTTTCTGGCACACCCAAAAACAATGCAATGAAGCAAAGAATTGAAGAAACGGAGAGGTGAATAATTCAGGTTCTCAAAAATGACCTTTTTATCTTTACATGGACTATGGCAGAACTCATTTTCAGCCAGTTCACTGAAATAATTGAGTTACTTCAGCTACAACATGAACCCGTTATGCAGTTACAGTGTTTTACTACTCATGTGTTTTAAGTGGACCTTTTTAGTGATGAGCTTTTTATGCACATATATACACATATATATACACATTCAAACAGTTTCAGTAATGCCAAGAATGCCAACACACCAGTTCTGAATTGTGTCTGTTGAGTTAAAGAGCCTTCAGGACTTGACATAATGGGAACTGTGTGCAATTTATCACAGAATGTTTGTTGAGATACAAGTCGTTACTTGCCAACTTGATGCCTGTGTGTTGGTACTGATTAATCGGACCATTTAAAAACCTTGCCAGATTGCGTTTAGTTTCTCACAAACTGCAAAAGTGCCAGGAAAAAGTGTAAAACCTACATCATACCAAGGCACAACCTGTGACTGTTCTATATACAGCCTCTTAAAGCCATTAATTCTCTTTCAGGAAGATTTTGAAGAATGTGTGGACTTTGCATTCATTTTAATCCACAACATCTTACTGTTAAAGGCTCCTCTCAGCTTGTTGTTCATTTTCACTTTTTGAAAGAACTGCAGTAATGCCAAACTAGTTTGTGTCACGTGGCATTTCAGTGATGGTAGAAGTAAAATCTGTGCTTTTAGAATAAAAGTATAGTTAGATTTACGTTCTGATTTGTTTGGGTGGAAATAAAATAACACTATGGCCCAGTTAATGACAAACAAAAAAAGTATCCAGTAAAAAGACAAGCAGTGCACCAAACTTATAAATGAATTTACAGACATAAGTGATGACATAGAAAAGAAAAATGACATGAATACAGTGTATTGAAAAAGAACAAGTTTATAAGCTTAACTGAATAAATCCCAGCTAATGAGTAACAATTGGTACAAATACAAAATCGTTCCAATCCAGTTCATATATTCATTTGAAATCAGATTTGTTCAAAGGCTGTTTATGGAGCTTTGGGCAATTGGATTTTCTCTTTAATGTGAATCAAAAACATGTCAGCTTTTAGGGTTGGTTCACTTTCCACCAACAGCCACCACTGTAATGAAAACAAAATGTAACAATGAAGTGTAATAACCCGTAAAACCTCTTCAACCTGTTAAATGGTCACAATGGTGCCTCTTTATTGTTCTGTGTTGTTAAGAGCCAGCCTTCTGTTTTTTCACAGATAAGATATGTGATCAAATCAGCGATGCCGTGTTGGATGCACACCTCACACAAGACCCCGATGCCAAAGTAGCTTGTGGTAAGTATTTGGGCCTTTTGTATTAGACAGTGAAGCAGGCAGGGGTTGAGTAGGCGATGAGACAAAACTCCCTGTGAGCTTTTATTGGTAACATATTTGTCTTGGAAAGCCTAATTGGTAAGTGACTTGTGAGAGACATTGCGCAATTATTGTTGGAGCACAAAGTATGTTTTAAGAGGGCAAGTAGATCTGTCACTGCTTAAATGATGTTGTTATTTCTGAGACTAAACATTTATCTCTGAAGTATGATGTATCTTTAAATTTACACCTTCATAGTAGTGGTTACTTGAATCAAAATGGCAGTAAAAAAAGTTGTTTCAAACTCATTTAAAACACAAAGGATACAATTTAAAGTCAAGATTTTTCAGTAGACAGTGTGTTTGTTATACCAGTCCCAATGCCATCCAGTGCCCTCATAATTCCTTGTTACCCTCTTTTTCTTAATGGGCTCTTATACTTAGTCTTACTTTCATCCCTCACACTGCCTGTCATTGTGTCTTCAGAGACTGTAGCTAAGACCGGGATGATCCTGCTGGCAGGGGAGATCACCTCACGGGCCAACGTTGATTACCAGAAGATTGTGAGGGAGACAATCAAGCACATCGGCTATGATGACTCTTCAAAAGGTAGAGTGAGGACACTGGGTTGGGTTTGAGTTCTGAGCATTTAAATCCCCTTTGAGCTGACCACCACAAATCCCTGCAATATGCAGTACAATTCTCTATAAACTAATTAAGAAACAAGTGAATGAATGATGAGGACGATTACTGATGGCTGTTAAGATTCTGTCACACACGACTGTACTGCTCTATTCCATGGCTCGTCACAGAAGCAACATGGGAGCTCCCCTTAGGCCTGGAACGTGATGGTCACCTCTCACGTGCCTGGCGGTCACAGTACCTGATGATTTTCATTTCGGTATTGACGGTAACAGATTAGACCAGTCACAGTGGCGCATTAGAGTGTGTCGAGCATTGCGGAGCAGTGTGTCATTTAGAAAATAGAAGCGATGCCTATTTTTCACAGGAGATAAGCAGCTCATGGCAAAAACAGACAGAGAAAAGCTCTGTTGACAGTCAAATTGACATCACACTGGCAATATTTTATTAACTGACACCTTTCACAATAGTTGCAGTGTTGTCAGAATAGTCATGGAAAAAATATTCCCTTTTTCTCTGTGTTGGTCCGAAGTTGAATAAAAATCACGTGACTGCTTGGATTCCTCACTTGTCTTAGCAACTAAATTTATGACTAAATGAAATCGTACTGATAGCACATGAATGGGGAAACTCATAGTAGAAAGTATGGCTTGCAGTAGCACTGCAGCGGTAAACACGCAGCAGAGGCGAGGCAGGAAGTGTGTTTTTTTTCTGCTTTTTCCCATAGTGACATGAAACAGCATCAGGTCGTCGGTCTTTATATTTAGCCTTTTGATTTGGACAAAGATGAGGGAGCTGCAGAAGGAAGGTGTGTATTTTCACATTCTACAGGTTTTTTTTTCCCCTAGCCTTTTTTTTTTTTTTTAAATACTGAACAGGGATGTTTTAGCACTGCTGTGATGAAGCTGCTATTAAAAAGAGTCTTGTTTCAACTCTACAACTACAGTCAGGGTGAAGTTGTGCCAGAACCTTCCATTTCAACATGACATGTAAAATTGCAAGAGAATGTGAAACGGTGAAAACGGAGGCTCTTTTCTCTTTCCACAGGCTTTGACTATAAAACCTGTAATGTGCTGGTGGCTTTGGAGCAGCAGTCCCCTGACATTGCTCAGGGTGTTCACCTGGATCGCAAAGAAGAGGACGTCGGGGCCGGTGACCAGGCAAGAGCGCGTGCATTCAGTTTGGTTCGCAGTGGAGTGACTGGAGCCGGGAATGTGTCAGTGACTTAGTTTTCGAGTTGTTTTGTCTATTCGTGCTTTGACTTGTGACTGTTTGTCACAGGGCCTGATGTTTGGATACGCCACAGATGAAACAGAGGAGTGTATGCCCCTCACTATTGTCCTGGCTCACAAGCTCAATGCCAAGATGGCCGAATTACGCAGAAATGGGGCACTGCCTTGGCTCCGACCAGACTCCAAAACTCAGGTCAGAAAACAGAACTTTCTGACTTTCACAGAGAAAGTTCAAGATGATGACACAGCGCATGGAGAGGTGACATTTATAGGCTGCCATAGCACTGAATTCACAACACTTTGTGGTCAAACCTCAGCGGTAGATAAATGTATTCTATATGGTCTGTAGCCTGTTGTTTTTTTTAATATCAGTAATACTGAGGCAAAATTACGTGCTGTCTGTATCGGCTATAGAACCATGAAATACACATGGAAATTTGGATTTTATTGAGCTGAAGATTTCATGTGTTTCGTGTAAGTTATTTGTCGCGAAGCCTTATGACTGTATGTGAAAGTAAAACCTCTGCGTGACTTCCTGTTGAGCCTCCTGGTGATTTGGTAAAGTTATGTCGGTGGCTCTTTCCAATAATGATCTCAGGACCAGGAACAACACAGGTGAAATGTGGACTGTTTTGTAGTCGATCTACTCTGATAACACCTTCATCTGTCATTCAAATAAATTAATATGAGTGGAGAAAGCGCTCTCTCTTCTATCACCTGCTCTCTGTTCTCGGCAGCGCCTCCTCCGTACGTAACTGTCTCTGTCATGTCAGGCACAAATGGGTTAAGACATGCTTCTTTTCAGCGTTAAATAACGGCACAATTGTCAGTAAATCGCCAGCCGCAAACTTCAGTAAATCAAAATTTGCGCTTTGAAATGGAAACTCCTACAAATACATATGCAATTAGGCCAGACGCAAAAGTAACTGTGTCCAGGCCTCTCTAGCACTAATTTTGTGCAGCACCCCTTTAGTAAATCTCAACATTAGTTTTTTTATCTCCAATGTGAGGTTTGTGCTGGCACAAAGCATTGGTAAATCTGGCCCCTATCTTGGTACAGCTCCAATGATGCCTATCTAAGATTCATGACTAGACAAGATGAAATATTTGGAAAACCTGCCAGTTAAGACCGTGTACCACTTTTTCCATAGAAATCACCTTGTGTACTTTCATTGCAACTGCTGGCTTAACTTGCTGTATATAATTTGTAGGGATAATAATACTGAATTACTTGCTACAGGTACATTTCTAGTATTGATAAAATGCCAAAACACAAAAACCAAGAGGGTCAAGAATGTGGAGCTATCCTCGTGTCATAAAGCCACAGCTGTTCCTCAAACAAACAGGTTTTGCTCTCTTTCCGAAACACTGCCATTTTGACCAGCTGACTCTTCAAAACAGACTTGACCAGCTGACGTGTTACAAGCTGATTGACTGTTGAAACAGGTGACATGCCTTACGTTCTAAAACCAGCCACTGGCGAATTGACAAACCGAGACACAGCTGGCTTGAATCAAGCGGAGACAGGCCTCTTCAAACTGCTGCAACTTTTCCCAGTTATGCTACAAAACAGTTTTGCCTCATTTTGAAACTTTGGTCTAAACTGGGCTTTAAAGTAAATTCAGGATAATGTACTAGATGTTAATATGAAATATTTTTTAAACCAACCCCTGGTACACGGTAAAACGTGTAAAGCAGAACAGCGTAAACCCCTCTTCCTTGTTTACTTTTTAAATATTTATGTTTTACCTGTTGTTTTTTCCCTCAGGTGACTGTTCAGTACCGGCAGGATCGAGGGGCCATGGTGCCGTTACGTGTCCACACTATTGTCGTGTCTGTGCAGCACGATGAGGGTGTCAGTTTGGATGAAATGCGTCACTCTCTGAAGGAGCAGGTGGTGAAAGCTGTGGTTCCCAGTGGGTATCTTGATGATGATACCATCTACCACCTGCAGCCCAGCGGACGCTTCGTCATTGGAGGACCGCAGGCGAGACCAGAATTTTCTTAAAACTAACTTCCTGGCACTGGACTTATTCTAAGATCCCTGCACTCGTCTGAAATCTTTTAACTAAACACTGTTGCATTATGCGGGGTTATACAGTGTATCTGTTCCTTCCCACAGGGTGATGCTGGTCTGACTGGCCGTAAGATCATTGTCGATACTTATGGAGGCTGGGGGGCCCATGGAGGCGGAGCGTTTTCTGGAAAGGACTACACAAAGGTTGACCGCTCTGCCGCCTATGCTGCTCGCTGGGTGGCCAAATCTCTGGTCAAAGCAGGGCTCTGCAAGCGTGTGTTGGTCCAGGTCAGTACATGGTTCTGTAAACCGCTCACTTATGCGCTTAAGGTGACTGTTGGAGTTTTCTTTCTTCAGAAAACGCAGCTTTGGTCACATTGTATTCATTGTGTTACTCCACTTCATGCAGTACGGTTGGTGAGGTTGCAGATTGTGACGAACTGAATACCCCTCAGTTCACCCTCCCCAACCTGCAGTGACCGCTAAATCCATGAAAAATGTTCCTCATTCACACATCAAGGTTAACGACTCTCAAGCTGACAGTGTCCACAGGAAAATGTTTGTTTCACAACTTATAACTGTTGCTACATTTACACCAGCATCCACACTACTCTGACATTTTAACCAACCTAAAACAGAGACCTTTGGAAATGCTTTGACCCAGTTTTAGGTAGAAACTCTGGGGTTGTATTGTAATGTGGGCAAAAATAATAGGTAATAGGTATTTTTAAAATAAATAAAAAAAAAAAAAAATCTATGTACCTAAATCTGTTTATTTGTTTCCAGTTAAATTACTGTACTGTAAAAGTTATGTAATTCTTTTTTTGGACTGAATAACAAAATTTTACAGGTAATATTTGTGTTCTATATTGAAATTGTCTGTCCTGTTTGAGCAGAATGATGATCTGTTTTAGGTGTCCTATGCCATCGGAGTTGCCCATCCCCTCTCTGTCTCCATCTTCAACTATGGGACCTCTCAGAGGAGCGAGCGGGAGCTGCTGGAAATTGTGAAGAACAACTTTGACCTCCGTCCAGGAGTCATCGTGAGGTATTACTTGCTGTCACATTTGATGTTTTCTGTAATACACATGCATTGTTGCCTCCCAGCGCATTAAAGATTATTTGGTTGTTTCATAAATTCAGATTCTTTTTATTTCCATTGCAGGGACCTTGACCTGAAGAAGCCCATCTATCAGCGCACGGCGGCTTACGGTCACTTCGGTCGCGACGTCTTCCCGTGGGAGGTGGCCAAGAAGCTCAAATACTAAACCTTCATCGTCTCCCAAAAGGCCTCAGGTGCATTGCAGAAAAAACAAAACCTGAGAGTCTATTTCCATCTTCATCTTTCCGTTTTCCCTCCTTTTTGTCTTCCTCACACACAGCCACATCACCACAACCTCCTCTAATGAAAACATGCTTATTTAACACCAAGACGCTAAATATTTCAGACGTGTTATGTTCACTGAGATTACGCATACTTAAGCTTTTTTTAGTTTTAAAAAAAAATATATTTATTATCTATTTCCTGACACTGAATTCAGTGTCACTACCTTATGCCTCAGCAGATCTAATGAGCACATATTTATAAATCATATTTATAGATTTCCTAAAGGCCCCTCAGAGTATTTACAGTAAGAAATATCTAGTGTTCTTCATCTTTGAAATTCCCTCTGTAGAATATTTTTGTGGAGGTGAACAATGGTCGGCCACTGTTTTCTGTTTAAGGTATTTATGTCGCTTCTTCTTATAACCTTTTTTTCTGTTACTGGCAGTTTCCCATCACAGAAACAGAAACATCTCCCTCCCCCGCACATTTTAAAATGCTGTGGCACAAATAGTTGAAGCTGGCCTTACATTTCTGTGATATATATAACGGCTGTCTAACAGAGCAAACTGACGCCTGTCGAGTCAGAGAGAGATATTTCATCAGTGCTGTCCCTTCAGACCATGTTTTTCTGACGTTTTACAGAGAAGTCAGAAGCTGCTAATGACCTCGTGGTTATGTTGGGCTGCACAATGAAATGGTCCATATTGTGTTTTTATTAGTTTATGTGTGACGTGAATGTCCAGATGAGACATGATGTTGAATATGTCATTATCCTACTGACCAACATGAGTCAGTGCAACCGCCCCCCTCCTCCTGTGACCGACTCTGGGTGTAGCTACAGAGAAACCTGGACTCGGTTGTGTCTGCGAGGGGGCAGCCTTCATCCCGTCGTAACACCGTGCTTTGATTTACAGCATCACCGTATTGTGGGACCTAACAGTATGACCAGCAAGCAACGATGAAAGAAAATGGTTTGTCACATGTTTAGCGTCTAAACGGACACCGCTTTTTCTCTGCACATAAAAGGTGGAACATGAGACACAGACCAAGACAAAAGAAGAGCTGAGCAGCAGCGCACAGTCAGATGAATGAATGAATGTAAGGTGTGGGATTTGCTCCTGTCTCAGCACAGTTCATTTTGCACAGATGATTATACGGGATCAGATATTGTAGCTTTATGTTTGTGGACTGTTTGTAGAGTTACTGCTGGAATTGCACTGTACATTTCATACTTGGGTTATACAAATGGGAAAACAACAGTTTTTTCAATGTGAATCGTAAAGTAACTGAAAGAGTAGTTATACGCACAACATCATTAAAAAGTAGTATCAAAGAAAGTAGTGCCTGCTTAATTTGTGGCTTGGAGTCGGTGAGAAAACGTAAAGTAGATCCTGGTGAATGTTAAGGTTGTAGCTTAATTATATTCAGTTATTTATTTCTTTGTTTTTAAAAACCTATTCATTCTTTATCTTAGGGCTGGACTGCCAGACTTTAGATGGGACCTGTGTTTTTGTTTTGTTGGGTGGAACACTTGAAGCACTGAAAGTTAAATTAAGGTTAGAATATCTGTCCACAAAATGGTTTAAAACTGAGTCACCACAGCTGACTCCTGATCTGAGCTGTGTCCATAATGTGTGTCTGTAATGATCCTCATCATAGCTAGGTGGCACTGTATCCCTATATATATAATACTGACTTGTTGTTGTTGTTGTTTTGCTGTTTTTTTGTTTTTTTTTTACTCTGATGACGTTTGCGCTTCCAGCATCACCTTGTGGCTCTTGGAGTGAAATACAAAGAAAACTTCAGAAAGGAGCCACACGGTGGCGCTAAGAGTGTTTTATATGAACCTGTATGTGATTGGTCAACTTCCCAAATTTTTTTTTTTTTTTTTTTTTTTTTTTTTACTCATTGTTTGTATCCTGTCACTCGTCCACAGACGTGACTAATGATCGGTTGGTGTCGTACAGAGAAACCAGCCTGTTTACATGGTCTTGTGTGAGGGTTTCGAGCGACTTTTTTACATTTTTTTTTATCCCTTTTTAAAATCATTTTGTAATAATTGAAAGTGAATCCGCCAGTGTAGTTGCTGAATGTATAAAGTGCCTTTTCTCAGTTTCTGAAATGCTCCTATTCCCTCTTTCTAAAAAATCGTACTCATTATGGATCTGTTACCCTGTGGCTGCAAAATTTCCTTGTTGAATAATTCATATTGAGGAGTCCGAGTTGTTGAGCTCTTCTTTTAAAACCTTCAAATAAACTGCACTCTTGCATGTGCTTATAGGCTGTGCTGGACATATGTCCCTGTTTTTGATTTGCTGTGTGTTTTTTTTAATTTAATGATGCAGGTTTCGGTATTTCACTGTTAAAGTTAATGATAAATCAATATGACGATGAAAAGATAAAACACAAGTGCAGGTCAGTGATTCCTCAGGCAGATTATATTCAGTTCCTTGACACAAAATAGTTTCACTTCTGGATTTCAACAACCTTTTCACTGATTTAAAATGGCTGTAGAGTGACAAATCTACACTTCAACGCATTCACCTCGATCTTAAACCCGCAAAACAAAACGCTTTGTTGTTTGGGCCTAGTCTTCCAATCAGTGTCTTTTACTTTGAAACATAACCTTTTAAAATGTTATGGAACAATATTCAGATGTAAAAACAAGTTCAAGTCCAGTATTATACATTTCTTTTAACATAGAAGTCACCTGACTCTGAAAGGTTATAAAAACTCATTGAATGTGGGGATAAAAAGTCAAGAAAAGTGAAAAGCAAAGAGGTTAAATGTATAAAAGTCAAAGCAGATACAGTGTCATTGATACCAAGCTTTTAACCTTCATCTTGTTGATACAGTGAAGGCTTTCATATCTTTTCAGCATTCCTTTAAGCTCAGATAATCCTTTTGGCTTTTGTTGAATAAAATCCTGCTTTTCTTTGCTCAGTGCAGATCATATATATATATACAATGCAAAAAGATATCAAGTCGGAAATTCTTTGGCTGGATACCGCAGATGACGAGGGCTCAGAGGAATATTTGCACTTTGATGGTGAAAGATCTGTGTCGTCCATCGAAACCCCGACCTGAAATAAGTCCACATACTTAACATGGTTTTATAATGTGTATTTTAGCTACTTTTTTTTTTTTTTTTATAATTTGTTTTTCCACTTACCATAACTCTCTAGATCATGTTCAGAGGCTTCCAGGCAAATTTCTGACAGTAGAAAACAGTCTGCGCAGAGAAGATTGGCAAAGTTTTTGATGATATTGAAATATTCACACATGTCATTAACTCGTTTATGACTTAATAACCGTTCACTTACTCCACATCTGACGGCCGTCTTGAAGTCTCTGCACCTGTACGTTACCAGAGTGCATGGATCTACGGATAAGAAAGGAGGCAAATCTCAATTTTTTTATTTAATTTTTTTTTTTTTTTTGCTCACATTTTTCAAGTGTGAACAGCACGAAATCACATGCTATTATAATTTCTTCATTTGTGATTTGAGCCACTTCTATATGTGGTCCTACATACAGTTGTTTTTGTGTGTTTTTTCCTCAACGTGATCGTCATTTTGAACGGTCATATTGGATAATTCTGCAGCTTTAATGTCACTATAGATAGACATTCATCATGAAACGTTTGGCCCTCTTTGTCTTCGTCTTCTTCTGGTTTCCACTACACATCATCTTGAAACAGCAGTGAAACTGTAAACACTGACTCGATGACCTCCATGTTCACTGCTTTAAACGTTTTAGTTTAGATTAGATTGAGCAACAAAAACAGGAGCAAAAAACAAAAAAAAAAGACAAGCTCAACATACAACAAATTGTGCAGGTGAGACTAAAAAAACGTAAAACTTTACCAAAGGAAAATACAGAACAAACTAATAATAACTACCTAAAAAATATACAGTACTTGCATCTACTGTGAAAGACAACGAATCATGCTGGGAGTAAGGAAAGCAAAAAATGTCTTTTATTTGTTCTTAAATATTGAATGAGAGGGAGAAGTGTTTACCAAGTGTTGAAGAGAATTCCACAACTCAGCACCACGTCCTTTAGAAGACACTGCCCCCTAGTGGTTAGACTTTTTAGCAGTGACTGTGCAGTTAGAGTTAGACATAAAATAACTCTCAAAACACTCCTGATCTCTCCTGCATCTGGACTTCTAGACAAAAATACACGTCACGTCGCTGTTATTCTTGACTGTGAACTGTTCACACGGGAATATGATACTGGCCACATTAAAAAAAATCAAATAAAGTGAACTGAGCAGATGTGGGAAATAAATGTGAAGTGAGTACTAAGGCATATTACAAAAATATTAAAAATTAAAATGAGGCCCGCCATTTACGGCTGCAACATTAAAAGCGAACACCTTCACGCATCAGTAACTATAATCCAGTTGTATATATTATTCTGAAATGGGTCATTCTGCTCTTTTACTTTGGCATACTTTGATGCTCCTACTGGATTTGATTCGATTTGATTCCAGGTCTTTGACTTTTAATGGAGTAGCCTCGTTTTACACTGCGGTGTCACTACTTTTACTTAGATCTGAGTGCTTCTTCCACCGCTGTGTAAAATGTCTGTGTGTATTTGACTATTTCGAGTCATTACTTTTGTGGTTATTTGAAAGCAGATATTCAGGTTTCGAACATGTGGACTAAACTATTCTCGGATTCGGCAGATGCTGTGTATAAGGAGGCGGCTGACTGACCGACGGGCGCTGCTTCCTGCCCTTTACACAGGTGCATGAGGGCGCAGATGGCCTGAGGCGTAGCGTAGCTCATGATCGCATCCAGCACCGTCTTGCTGAACTTGCCGACGACAGCCTCGCACTGATCTCGGTAGGAAGCGGGCAAAATGTGACAGATGTCCTCCAGCAGGTTGATCACAGCAGTCTGCGGAGGATCAGGATGTAAAGTACAGAACGAAGTGAGCGTGCAGACGACGGAGCTGTCTGGCGACATTTAGGTGTCTGTGGGTGGTGTGTGCTACAAAGAGGTACTGTGTTTCATTAATGTTCTTTCGCTCTTCGGCTATGACTCACCTCAGTCCTCTCTTTTGGCAGCAAGTCTTCCAAAGTCTTGACAAGAAAAATGCAGAAGGTGCACTGTTTTGTGGGCTGCACCTGATCGACAAACAAACATGAGCACGGCCTCTTTCCCACATGCAGTGATGTTCTTTGTAACAGTTTCTCTAACACGTTGTACTTCACTGACATTTTCGCTTGTCACAGCAGCCTCGAGGGCCTCCTTCACAAAATAGCCGAGCATCCGCTGCTGCTTCTCGCAGGACGTACACAGGCCGAGGAGTTTGCACACTTCTGCTGGTTTCTTCAGGAAAAAGGGATGACACTGTGTTCACAAAGCGCCAAACACACAAAGACGTCATTATCGTGGTTTGAAAAGGCTAATCCAAAGACGACTGCACTTACTACAACTCCGGTAATGAAGTTGAAGACCATTGGAAGCATCTTCTCCACCTCTTCCTTGCAGAGCTTAGCGGTGGTGACAGGCTTGGGCAGGTGGTCGCACAGAGTTTCAATGCCATCCACGATCTTTTTCTGGAATAAATCAGCCTCCGTCAAGCCTGTGATCTGTTACGAATGAGCCACAAACGACCAAAGCTACCGTTTAAACGCCTCGTTCCCTCCGTCAAGCACAAACAAAGGCCGAAAGATTTAGGAAGTCAGCTCGAAGCACAGTTATTGACCGCAAATTCAACTGTGAGGCCAAACTGAATCTGATCTGTACGAGACTAAACAGAGATGCTCTTTCCTGTCAAGAATGGGATGATGTTATGAATTGACATGTTGCACGCTGGCATTTTCTGCAGCGTGCAAGACCGGCAGAGGTTGCAACACGTTCATTTATTTATTTTACTTATTTAAAACCTCAGAAAATACACACATTGAGGGACATTTGTTTTCAGTGCCAAGGTGCCGTGTGTACACGCAGATCCAAAAACGAATACATGGAAATGAATTGACAGTTAGATAATAAAAAAAAACATTAAAGCAAAGGCAGTTACAGTCAATAAGATTAACAGTTAAACCTCAGAATTGTCTCCATGTGTAACAAGCATATAAAATAACTGATAAATAGTGTTATATATAATCTGTTACTTCATATACTTGTCTCTTTCTAATTTTCATGTCTTTGATACCAAATGTATTCACTCGCACTAACTGACTCCATCCAGCGCAGCCCCTTCCTGAAACACGACTGTTCACTAAATCGAGTGATAAAATGACTTCACAGGTCACAAATCAGTCCTTTTACTTCTCACTTCTGTTTATTTTTGTCTGATGTTGTGTTTGACGCAGGTGCAGCTTGTTCTCAGCCCGGTCTCAAAGGAAAAAAGGATCTTTGAGGTCAGGTCAGAAACAGAAACTGCTTCCTTTTGAACATTTGTTCATCGTAGAAAATAGGAAGTGGGGTTGCACCAAAAAAAAAAAAAAAACACCCCCCTTCCTTCACTGTTCAGTCGTGTGTGCCTTTTTCACTTCATGTATAAACTGATAACACCGCAGCATTTACATCTGAAAGAATGTTCTCAAACCGATAAAAGGTTTTATTATTTGACAAAAAAAAAAAAAAAAAAACGTCCAAGTGAGCGCTTCACTATGTATTTTAATCCCGACTTACGAATGTAGTATCAGTATTATAGTATCAGTGGACAAATATTGAGCCTCTGGAATGTGTTTGCGTCTCTGATAAGTTTTGCTCTCACCTGGAGGTCCGCGTTGGAAAGCAGGTCACCGAGGAGTTCAAATATTTTGGTGCAGTCCTGGCAGGTGTTTCCATTCTGAGACATGGGGGGGAAAAAAACCAAAAAAAAACACATACGTGCTTCAGTTTAGCGCTGATGAGAAGTACTCATGTACGAGCTCTGCGGATCTGTGTTGATTTAGAGCGTTTTTGTTTTTTTTTCCCCGTGCGCAGAAGAAACACACTTTGCTGCCTTAATTAGACTACAATATAGAGAAACATCCTTTCAAGGTGGAAGCTGAATAGAAGAGAGGAATCGCTTCCTGATTTTGAAGAAAAATGCAAATCTCAGTTGTTAAAGCCTCGATGCTGTTTCCTTACATTAGTCACTTACGTTCTCCTTTTAGTTTTGTTGTTTGCAGTTTCAGTAACTGCTCTTTTGTCCAACGTATGTACCTTTCCTCAAGTACTGTACTTAAGCACCAGTTTGAGGTACTTGTACTGTGCTTGTACATTTTATTTTCATTTTTTTGCAGCTTTACTCCACTACACTGGTCTGACAACTTCATCCCCTTCCTGTCCAGTGAAAAGCACGTATCTCCAAAATGTGTTGAAATTTAACGTTTGTGATGAACTGAAGGACGAAGTTTTCCTTTATGGGTTGAGTTTCAGGTTCTCCTCCTCCTTCAGATAATGAAACTGATTTTTTTTTTTGAGATACGTGCTTCTCACAGGACAAACATATAGTGATCTTATAGAACATGATGCATTGATGTAGATTAAACTCAACCTTAGACATGTATGCATGTTAATTCAACGTACACTTTAATACAGCGGTAAAATGAATTAAAAAACACTGACAGGGACCATTTTAATACACAGTGACTAGTTCTACATTTCACACTTTAAATACATTTTCCTAATAATAATTTACATGCAATTACTTAAAGTTTTCAATGTAGAACTTGTAGCGGAGTATTTTAAGTGTATACAGAAGTAAAAGGTGTGAATACTTCCACCACTGGCTGTTAAATGCATATTTTCATGTGCTTTTGGTGAATCACGTACATCAAAAGTTTCCTGAAATACTATTTGTTCTTGGATAAATTACATGGTCGAGTTTTTAATGAGGGAGCTACATAACACGCGATAAACTTGCTCAACATGCTGTAATTACAATTTGCATGCATGTATATATATATATATATGTATATATTTGCTTTTCTTTTACGTTTTCAGTGTAAAATACAGTTTGTAAAAAAAGAATCAAAATCCTGACTTACTGCTGTCAGAGCATCCGGATCTGTTTCCAAACCACTGATATCAAAAGTCAGAGTGAGATCTGCGGAGAAAACGATTTATCATCAATAATCCTCTCTTTTTTTTTTTTTAGTGGTTGATGTTCTTATTTAATATTTCCACCGTCTTACCACAGCTTTGGAAGCCAATGAAGAGAAGCAAAGCCAACTTGAGCGACGTCATCTTCTCTAATTTTTCAGGCTTTGAGTTTAACGTCGTCCGTCCTCAGAAATGCTGCAGAGACGAGTCAGTGCGGCTTTTATCCGACAGGGTCCACCTCACAAGTAAAGCCCCCACCTGCCAGACAAAAGAAAAAAGACCAGTATGATAAGATTTATTTTCAGAACGGCCGAACAGTTTTTTGTTTTTTTTTCCTCTCTCACACAGAATGCTAATATTAGTCAACTTTCATATCCAGTTCCTCTCGCTAGAAACTTGACTTTTTTTTTAATCTGAAAGACTCAAATAAACTGCGCTTATATGGAAAAATATGCACTGATTGCGCCGTCAGATCCCTTTTAACTTGTTTTATTTCACAACTCCAACTTAAAACCTCTCAGGACAGTTATTTACTGAAGAATGAGCTCCACGTTTTCTCTCTAAGACTGGTTTCAATATCGTTTCGGTCTCAGAAGTCGTACTGTGACAAACTGTCTTCCTGCTTTGAAAGTGTTTAGTTCTACAGGAGAATATCACACCTCAAATCTCACATTCGCCTCTGTTTTTAGCTCATTCGTTGGTTTTTACCTTTAACACCCCTGCGTAAGATTTCATGCTGGTGACTTCTTGTGTGGTGTAAAATAATACATTTTGGCACCAAAGCAACTCGCACGGCGATTACTTTCACCTGCCAGAAAACTGAGACCGGACAGAAAGAGGCCTTCAGAAAATCATCTGAATCAAATTAACACCATTATAGAAGTCTTTAATAGACACACACACAGCTACGGTATAAATAAGGGCTGAAATATGGGAACAAGTCAAAGTAAGGTGCTTGTGCTTTAGCTGCAGATTCCTTTTTTTATATAGTGACCAAATGTTGCTTTGCTTCACAATGATAGATAAGAAAATATAATATGAATTAAAACACAAAGTCAGAACAAGAAAAATGAAAAAAAAAAAAAAAGCAGTGAGAGTGGTCACATCCTCAATCCGTCCAAACATACCAGTACTTAATATAACAAACACCTGATGCATGTTACATCACACAGTGTTGTTTTTCTCTACATAGAATCGCTGCAAAAGTAGAAATGAAAAAAACGTGTTCCTGTTCAGTCCTCAGGTGTCTTGGTTTTACACCATGCACGAACGCAGAGCACAGACACGTCAAGCCCATTTTACAAGAGATTTGGAAACATTTGAAGCTCCGTGAGGCGCTAAAATGTTCCTGTCAAGCGGAGAACGAATGAGGGTTTTGTATGTTTAATGAGCAGTTCTTACGTGAAACTGAAAATACGACTTAAAAAATGTGATGTGTCACGGTTACCTGACTTCATTTAGCATTTTAAAACATCTTGCTCAAGGTTTCTGCTTCTGCTTTTCTGCGCTTCCGCATATAACCTCATGAACCTACAGACACACTTTTGTTTCTGTTCAGTCCCGACGTCGACATCTTCAGGTCAGCGCGTCACACGGATCCCCTCACAAATGACGGACAAAACGCGGATGTGTGCGCGTAAACTGCTTTCCTAAAGGAGAAAATGAATCATATTAATGGTGTCGGTGCTATATTTAGTATTTAGAGCAGAGCAGGATTGGCAGCAGGGATATCTGTATCGTCAGCTTTTCAAAAGGCTGAAACCTGTCATGATGCCATGAAGCTGCGTGACCTGTCGTCACACAAATGTTTCAGGTTGTCTCCGTGTTCACCAAAAAAAAACAGCTCATTCGTATCACAAAGCACATCATCGTGAACAGCATCGTTCTACACTCTCATTCTCATCTCTCTTGTGCGAGGCTTGTATTATATTAACATTCTTTGTCATCATTTTTTTGTACGTATGACCTTTGACGCGTTGCCAGTGATTCCGTGTCCGAGATCTTGGCAGCAAATGTAAATCCTGTCAAGTTAGTCTCACACTTGCCTTTGAGGATATCATTTCCAGTTGTCTGTCACGTTCTCCTGCTGCCGAATGAATGTGTTCAGACTGAATCTTGTTTATTTATGAACATGAACCACATCGGCTGCTGGACAAAGTCAGAACAAGTAGCTTTAAGTTGAAAGGCGCTGTAAAAGTCACCACTTCCTTGAGCAGAATGTACATTTCGGGGTAGTTTGCATCGTGGCGTTCACTTCTTTCAGTGTGTTTCTTACACAGTATGACTGAGGTGTAATAAAATGCAGAGCGAGCGTCTTATTGCGTCCTATTGAAACGGCTCAAACTACTGCAAACAAGATCAGTGACGTAAAGGTCAACATATGTTAAAAATACGAGAAGGGCTTTAGGTGGTTAACGACGTCTTTGCTGTGACTCGAGGATCTTTTATTGAATATCATTCTGCAGATTTAACTTCCTTTTCTGTCATTACACTACCGTCTTCTATCAAATGAAGGCATACATTCCTAATGAAGTTAACTAGTTAACTAAGGTTCGGGAGCAGGGCCACGCCGAAACCACTCCTCCAATCACCCAGCAAGCCTCCTTACACCTGCTCACCCGACCCAGCAGTGTTTGTCAGTGTTCTCTTGACCCCACCCTCCCTGTCTCCCCCTCATCCATTCACCCTCATCCCTTCCCCTACCCATCCCTACTC
>JAPQRN010000005.1:6437165-6449981 GCA_037367275.1 Coranthus polyacanthus | reverse complement strand
GACACAACCTGACTTCCTGTTGTGATGCTGTTCGTCCTGTATCACTTCCATCCCTTACGCATCATATCATGATCAATAAGTCAATAAGTATCACAAAGCAAGTACCTTGTTTACCCAGTTTTTTCCCTCACATTTTGTGAGATTTTTCCAATCCTTGAAGACACTGTATCAGTTCCCTACTGTAATAACACTAAAAACATTCATATCTACTTTATTTAGTAGATTTTCAGTAGTTTATTTATTATGTGTTTTACGTGCTTGTGAATAACTTGCCGACAGTAAAAAAAATCCCCATGGTTTTCCTTAAATGTTCGTTCTTATTCATTCTTTTTTTTTTTATTATCTCGATTCAAAAGGTTCGAACATGTGTCTTGGTTTATCTTTATGACTTGTAGTTTATGGCAGTTGTTCAGAAGTCTGCAGGTTTCAGCCGCAGGAAGTACGCGTGGCTGACCTGATTTTGTTGCATTACACGATATTATGAACCAGCTTGAGGTAAAAAATTAATCATTATGGTTATTTAACACTTTACAGCAGTGACTTCTACTTCCTTTTAAGCATAATGTGAGGTAAGACCTTTCCTTAGAGAGAAGGAAAGAAAGAACTCATGACAAGGTGCTGATGGAAACAAACAGTACAAAGTTTAAGCATTGTTTGCAGAGGCTGTTGAGTGACAGAAATCTGAATAACAGGAGGCAGGGATACCGTGACTCAGAGAAAAATGTCTTCCTCGCTGTGTTTCTTCCTCCATGTTTGGGGTTTTTGTCTCTGTAATAGTTAATCTTGTGAAATCCAAGAAGTTGCACAAGATGTTGCACATCGCTGCTTCATCCAGGTCAGGAATGTTTTAACACCTCCAACAGGTTTTTATTATCACCTCTGGGTAAATCATGATTTTATTTGAGAGCTTCTCAACAAGCACCAAAAACACCAAAACCTTAAATTACTGAGAAATTCCCCCGACGTAGAATCTGATGTAACGCGACTTCATGACCTATCGTTAACAGGTCATAAATTTATTGATGTGATCCGAGGCAAGAAGCAGAGATAAAAAAAAAACCAAACAGGTCTCACTGTGACCTTTAGCAGATGTGGGTCAGTTTATTTTTTATTACATGTGGAGCAGTTTACTGGAGCAGCCACCCCGTCGCTTACAGTAAAAGGGAGGAGGCTGTGAATATATGTAAGTACAGTAAATAAAACTTTATTTATATAGCACCTTTTAAAACATACAATTACAAAGTGCTGCACGCATAAAAAGGAGAAAAATAAACACGTAAGTGCATAAGTAAACAATGAGTGAATGAATGCACGAAATACAATATAGACAGAATATCATCAAGTCCAAAAAGTCTGTATATTTATGTCACTTTTTTGCAATGTTTCTTTCAAAAAAAGCTACAGATCATGCGGATGCTAAGGAGAGACGCGCACAAATATTTGAAAATATATTTGAATTCCACTGCACAGATGAACAAGGACATGTTTCTGACTGACTTCACATTTTGACTTTTCTCTTGGTAACTGTTCTGTTCCTAAAACTGTCATTTAAAAAAGAACCATAAGTTCAATCAGACATCAGTCAGACATCAGTCCACTGTTCTTGCATCGCAACGTCATGCAGCTCTCTCAGTTACAAGCACTTATGGCCAAAAACATGTTTTGTGAGGTCACGGCACCCTTGACCACGCACACACAGAAAGAGAGGAAAAAGAGAGAGAGAGATCGGCCAGTCAAAGTCAGAGAAACACACAACGACAAACAAAGATACACTACGACGGTTATCCGAACAATACACAATACAAATACAACTTTGTCTCTCTATCTTTATTTCAGCATCTCACCAGGCAAAATTTGTCTGTGTTCCTGAGATATCACGTTGGCAACATAATGGACGCCGTTTGACACATCTTCTTGTGGACGCAGCTAAGAATCACCACCAAAAAAAAAAAATCCAGTAAGAGCTGGGGAGTTTTTCTGTATGAACACTGGTCTGTTGTTCATGTTGTTCCATCATTAAGACAGTTGGGAAAGTGTGCATCAACATAATATAAGAATAAATATTGTGAAACTATATTTGTGGATTCTCTGTTTACACGAGGAACTGCCTTCCCATGTCACCTCATGAAAAATATTCCAGATCCTAAAAATAAACATAAAATGTGCAGGTCACACATCACGGTAACCCATTCACCAGTCACTTTTAAGTCAAACTAAACCACAAATTTGAACATCATGGTGAAGTTAAAGGCTTCATCGTGGAGCAGCAATGAATGTCTGAGCAAAAACGTCATGTTAATCCATTAAATAGGGACTTGAGATGTTTCAGAGTCTACAGGAGAAGTGGACTCGTGAGTAACATCGCTGCGCGCCTCACATTTCAGCAGATTTGTGTAAATAGCGTAACTCGTCAACCCATACCTTTACAGTCGGGAAACTAAAACCAAATACCACCCTGAATAAACAGGTGTAACTGCTGGTCAACTTTACTTTCAGTCAGATTAAACAAACATACAGGCGAAAAGAATCCAGTCACAAAGTCACACAAAGACGGAAATGTGAGGAAAATGTCAGTATTTTCTGCATGTTTCTGCGCAACAATTAACCACCAGTTTTTCAAACCAGGACTTAAATTACTGAGGTCAAACTTAAAAGAAGTGGAATCAGGAATTTATCTTTGTTATGATTTATATAATGATGCATTTTGTGTGGAAATATAGTGGGTGTTTCTCTTCTCTTTAGATTATACGTACTTTTTACTCAGATAAAAAGGAAATGTAGTGAACAGAAAGAATACCCACCGTTTGTTTCCTCAAATTGTGGTTTTTAGTTTAGCAAGACCTTTATGTAACACTTCACACCATATTAGACCTTAAACGTTGCGTGTTTAATGTCTTAAAAAGGCCTCGTCACGTCTTAATGCTTTGTAAACATGTCAAATGTTACCGTGGATGATGAACAAAGAGCTGCCAGTTCTGAGCTCTGTGTTCGTGCAACTGGTACCAGATTGTATTCATATTTTCTAACCTCGATCGTTTCCACTGACGCCGCGGTGAGACAAACTCAGACGAGATGTCTATCAGTTGAGAAAACCGCATTTTTGTCTTTGTCCTCCTCATAAATGCATCTGTTTTGAAAGCGTTTCCTTCATCGTTGGACGTTTCCTCCATCCGCACCGTGCAGGTGGACACACGAGCTGCTGCACACGTTTTCTACATTTTTGTGTGCATTTCGTGTTTGATTTATTTAAGGTTAACAGACAGATGCATCGCGGATAAGTCACATCAACACTACAATATTGTACCATTTCCTGCGTGTTGGAAACTCCTTTTCACACAATCAAACTGTGGAAGACGCCTTGAGTTTATTGACCTCACTACTTCTTCCTTATTATGTTCACGACAGGGTGAGGTTCAGACTAAACTGCTTTGTATAAGTTAGTGTAACACTAAATGACTCATAGCGTTTTCTAAAGATCCTCTGTTTCCTGGACTATGGGGAATTACAGCGTTTACCCACACAGATATGAAGCACACTGATAATCCAGCTGGGAAATGACCATCCACTGTGTATTTAAATATATATTTTGTTCAATAAGATTTTCCGCCTCTGATTCTGCAGAATCGTTACTTGATGTAATTTCCCAACTTCACGCCTCTGCCAAACTCGACCTGCAAACTAACCATCCGGGTGGTGAAATGTGAAATGATTCTTACTTAATCCAGAGGTTGACAAACAATGTTTCAGCCAGTGCGGTTTGTTTCTGCTTTTTAAAACTTCCTTCAAAGAGAGAAGTGGACTTGATTAGGATGACTCTGAACGCTGCTGTGGTAGAAATCTGAATGAAAGAGCCCTGAACCAGACTTTGTCTTTGTGTGTTTAATTGAAGATCTCTGCAGAGAGGTTTAATCATTACATGCACAGAGTACTGTCTGAGAAGAGGCTGAAACAGCTGCAGGTCTGTTCGGCCTCTTGCACACAAACTGTATTGTTCGCAGGTTAATTAGGTAAAAAAAGGAGGCTGAGTAATGAACGGAATGGTGTCTTTTCTGTAATCTCGTCAGTGGAATTTCAGCCTCAAACACAAAGAGAAGCAGACGAACAACTTTCACATCAGAAATTGATGCAAAACTGTGAACTTAAATCATCATCAAAATCATTCATTTCAAGTTGTCTTAAAATATGAGGATATGAGGAAACAATGCATTTTATTGTACTACTTTTTGTCATTTCTCCCAGTAAACCGCAGATGCGGATGAGGCCATTTCGTTTGAATTAAGAAAACGGCATCATTTGAAGTCTCATGAAACCCTCCCATGCGGCTGAGTTTTCAATATTTAATACTGAGTTTTAATACGAAGTTAATTAGTTAAGTTTAATATGGGTCCGAGCTGTTTTAACGTCGTCCAATGTGTTTGATTTTTCTGACGGTTTTGAACAAAACTCCTGTAGTGCGAGCCAACTCAACCTGCTGTGATTGTCAAATGATGTGTAATATTGTGATTTTCCGTAAACAAATTGCTTTTTAAAAGTGTGCTTTGCTGTGTTCGTATTGGTGATGATGTAATACCTCCAAATAGTCATTTTATCAGTACAAGCAGTTATTTTAAGTGGGTCGTTTACAAGTCAGCTTCTTCTCAAACCTGTTCCTCGTGGCATTATGTGTGATGAGTTTTCATAATGGCTGTGGAAAAACCCATTCACTCATTGTTTACAGCCGTCGCAGGATCCCCCACCCAAACACACTCACAACATGGAACAGTTTCACGCTAAACGTATTTTTGACAGTATTTCTGTCCCGTCTTTTCCTCGCACATACATAACCTGTAACACATTTACTAATTTCTCTGTGACTAAGAGTTACTTTGAGTTGTTTGAGTTTTCCTGAGTTGAGTTTTTTCAGAAGGTAAACATGGATACAGTAACAATAACTTCCTCTTTGAAAGGACTTTCTCAAGTTCATTAGTTTCTATGTGGTAACACTCAGTGACTCCAGCAGCACTTGTAGCGTAGAACAACTTTATTAAAGCTAGGCCGATGCGTTTCGGCTCATGGCCTTCATCGGGGTTTAATAAAGTTGTTTAATACAGTTTTCTTCCTCCTCCGTGCAACTTGGACATGGGCGAAGTTGTGCCAGAACCTTCTACTTAGTAACACATTAAGCCACCAGCCACATAATAAAACGAAACAAAACCTCCTTCATTAAAACAAAGGTTTAAATAGAAGAATAAAATCTATTTCTGCAGCAGAAAGGAGTTGGTCTAGAAGTAGTTTTCTTAAATAAAAGGACAAGAAAAGGCAAAATGTTAGCTGTCTTAGACCAAAAACTAAAATTATTAATGTGAAAAAATGAATCAAAATAATTTCTACATGTCTGAGAAAATTACTTAATACAATAACGTCAGAATTGTAATCACACATGAGATTGTTTATCTAAATGAAACGGGTAATGGCTGTTATTGTCCCTGTACGATAACACTATCAGTGTAAAACTACTATCATTTTATGACTGCATTGTTGTCAGAATAAGACCTGTCTTTTCTCTCGGTTGGTCAAAAATCAATAACTGATAAGAATAAAAGATTTCCCTCATTACCAGTAGAAGGAAGCAGGAACTGTTCTTTCAGTAAGTAATGACAGTAGCATCACCTGTCGCCTGCGGGGGCGAGGCCTCGTCCTCAGCTGTATAAAAAGAGGAGACGACAGTGAGTCACAGCATTGCACACTCCAGATTTCAAAGACACCTTCAGACCTTCACAGGTATCTTCACCGCCACAGGTAAGACGGTTCATTATTCTGTGCTCAGATGCTTTGACTTTTATGTGGCACAAGGATGCGCGCTTCTTGATAAATGCAGTTCATTTTGTTTTAATGCTGAAAGTTGCTTCTTTTTTTTTTTTATTTCCTTCAGGGATGATTTTCTCTGTTCTTCTTGCACTGGGACTTTGCCTGGTGCCTGTCCACTCCAAACCAACAGGTAGATCATATTCTGTGCACACATCTCAAATATATTATTATACGTGTTAATTGTTTGGTTTTTTTTAAAGACGATGAGAATCTTGTTCAAACGCGCTTTGTTCGTTTGCAGGAGAATCTCTGGGCAGTCCTTTCGTTCAACAGTGTTTTGAGGAGGCCAAGAAAATTGTGGATGATGCATACAAGTACTCCAGAGATGAGTGAGTCCATTTGACAGCTCGTTTCAATCCCACAGACTCAAAAACTAGATTATTTTTCACATTATTTCTGCATGCCGTCCACACTATCAAGCGTAATTACAGCCTCTCTGCAGCTAAAACCCACAAAAGGGTCACATTTTGGGGCTTTACGCCGTCTCCGTCTTCATCTCTGTCTCTTTCCCTCTTCCAGGAGTCTGAGAAGAGTCCGCAGAGAGATGGTGAAGCCTCACGACGCTCTTCGTCTCATGAAGCAGCCTCGTGCAGACACTCGTTCAGCCGTGAGATCCGCAGACTACATGGCTCAAACCCTTCGTCTGCTGCACGACAGGGTGCATCGTGTGCACAAGCGGTCGCTGAATGCAACAGGTCAGATAGAGGCGACCTTGACGTACTGGTTTTTTTTTTGTGACAGCTTTTCCTCATTCTTGCTGAGGTTTAGGGATTTGTTGTTTCAGAACGTCGGCACTGTAACTGAAAACCAGACATTCAAAAACAAAATAGACACACAAGAAGTCTATATGTCTGTCTTTATCTTTTTTTCAGATTTGCTCAGCGCAGAAGACCTGATGAAACTCGCAAATATAACTGGATGTTTAGGTCGAGTCAGACTCCCAAACTGCCGCACCACACCAAATCTGAACAAATACCGCACAGCCACCAGCGTCTGCAACAACATGTAAGAGAAAATACATTAAAATGATATAAATACAGATTTTGTCAAAGTGATGTGACCAGAAAATGTTTCAGATTTGTGCAGTTACTCACTTCAGCTTTCTGAAGTGACATTTTCACGCATTTTCCTTCTAAATAATTTCTAAATGTATAAAGTAGCTGTAAGGGCTTTCTCCAAAAGCTGTTCTGGTTACGGAGACCCATAACTCATAGTTGGTTGAACTTTGCGACTTTGGTGGTGGTTCTTACAATAAAAGGAAATGCTTGTGAAACTTTAACATCTTAGGCCATGCACCGCAGAAGATGTGTACACGTGTGATGTCTCAAGCAGAATTTCTAAACATTTCGTGTTTGCTCTCAGACAAAACCCTCGCCGCGGAGCTTCCAACACGGCTTTTACTCGCTGGCTTCCTGCCGAATACGACGACGGCATCTCCCAACCGAAAGGATTCCTAAACCAAACAATCAACAATGTCTTCCTCCCCCTGGTACGACCTTAAAATACATATGGCAACTGATCAATCTGTTTAGGGGCCGCCAGAGGGCCCCCAAGAGCACTGTATTTTCCCAGAACCATGATTGCTATGTTATTACAGGTTCAACTGTTCATTTTATGTAATTATGTATTTATTTAATGTCATTTAAACATCACTGAGGGAGGAACAGTTGATCTACATTATTTGATTTCGTATATTGCTCTGCACTTTTTTAAACCAAATACAATTAGTGGTTAAGTTGTTCACAGTAAACGCATCATCTGCTGGTCTATCTTGTTACTTTTCAGTCATGTTCCTTACTACCCGTATGACTTTAAATATTAAAGTGCAGATTAAGATTAAAAACCACAGACGGTAGAACATGCCAGGTTGGCATTACTACCATGTAAACAACTCAAAAGATCAGGCATTGACAATAATCAGTAGTATTTGCTGTGTGTGGGGGGGCCTCAAATCACAGTCTACTCTGGGCCCCATAAAGGCTTGAACCGGCTCTGATTAAAATGATCTTCTCCTCCTCCTCCTCTCGTCTCAGGTCCGACAGGTGTCCAACAACATCCTGAGCACGACAGACGCAGGAGTCGTCAACGACACAGAGTACACTCACATGGTGACTTTGTTCGGCCAGTGGAACGATCACGACCTGACGTTCACTCCTTTCTCCCCGAGCATCGTCTCCTTCGCGAACGGAATCAACTGTGAAGAGAGCTGCGAACACACCGAGCCCTGCATCCCCATCGAGGTCAGGGTCACAAGAAAAACACGGTTATTATGCGATCACCGCAAGGGTCTGTCCCTGCCTTTGAGGACGGGGACGGAGACAAAAGGACAGACTGACTGAAATATAGGAAACAGAATAAAAAAAAAACAGATATAGGAATCAGGAACAGAATCAGAGGTTTTCTTTTCAGTTAAGGTTTTTACACGTGTTTATTTCTGCACTTAGGAAAAGCATAAACCAATGTTATGTTTAACTTTTCAGAATGATTATAATAGTTTACTGAAGGGCACTTGTTTGTCCTATAACATTCAAATGCATAGTTTGGGAATTTTCATTAGATTGTAGTTTTATTTCGTTTTCAAGTGCATAAGTAGTTTCATTTTAATTACTGGACTGGCTTTAGTTTACCTTCATTTATAAAAGCTGAAACATTTACTATGAAAGAGCTACAGCCGTTTCATTTTATTTTATTCATGTTTTCAATTCATTTTCCTTTTCGTGTTAGTTTTAACGACCCTGACACAAACACAACTACTGGACTTTCCCGCACGACCCCTCTACCTGACCTCTGACCTCTGTTTCATCCCCCTACAGCTCCCCCCCAACGACCCCCGCATGCCCACCGGTCCAGAAAGCTGCATCCCCTCCTTCAGGTCCGCTCCCGCTTGTGGAACCGGATACTCGGCCTACAACTTCGGCGGAGAGCCCAACAAGAGGGAGCAGATCAACGCCCTGACGGCCTTCCTGGACCTGGGTCAGGTCTACGGCTCCGAGGACCAGCTCGCCCTCTTCCTTCGGGACCTCGAGAGCGATGGAGGCCTGCTGCGCGCGAACACCGAGTTCAGGGACAACGGCCGCGCGCTGCTGCCCTTCAGCAACATGAAGTCCAACATGTGCGCGACACGGAGGAAGGTCACCAACGACACCAACGCCAGAGAGGTGCCCTGTTTCATCGCAGGTCAGTGTGAAAACAAAACGCTTCTAGGTAGACACTAACGACTGTATTTATTATCATAACATGTATTTCCCTTGGGTACTTGTTGCATTTAACATCCACCTGGACATACATTCAATCAGTTGTGACATTGGTCAAAAAAATATTTAGAACGCATAACACATTGCATTGTACTCCCGTTAGATGTTAAAAACTGCAGAAATTAACTCCAATTTAGTCCTAGAATTTGTCCAATTTCGTCCAGTTTCAGTCTGCTGAGATTGGATGAGGGTCAAATTTGTCCTTCTTAAAATGTTTGACTTAAAAGTCTGTTCCCTCGTCTCGTCGATGGTTGCTCTCGAGGAGACATGCGTAGCCAGGCTGTGTAGCACGTTGTACCTCCTCTCAGATCTACTTCCACTGATCATCACCTCACAACTCGTCTAGGTGTGCAGCACTTGAATGTGAGAGTAAATGAGCTCCTCTAGACACGCTGTGTGCGCTCCTGTCTTTAAGGTGATGTACGTGTGGACGAGAACATCGCTCTGACGTCCATTCACACACTGTTTTTCCGGGAACATAACCGCGTGGCTCGTGCTCTGAAGAGAATAAACCCACAGTGGGACAGTGAGACGCTCTACCAAGAGTCTCGTAAGATCTTGGGCGCTTACACGCAGGTAAGACTGGTGTTTACTCATTTGCATGTGGAAATGAAAGGCTGTGTGATGTACAGGGCTGATCTTTACTCAATGCAATCTGTCTGCGTCTCAGGTGTTCGTGTTCAGGGATTATCTGCCTCACATTGTTGGTAATGATGCGATGCGTAGACAGCTTGGCCGCTACCCCGGCTACAATCTCAACGTCGACCCCAGCATCTCCAATGTCTTTGCGACTGCAGCTTACCGCTTCGCCCACTTGGCCATCCAGCCGAAGTTGGGCCGTCTGGATGAAAACTACAGGGAGAACAGAGAGTTTCCCAGTGTCCCACTGTTCAAGGCCTTCTTTTCCCCTTGGAGAATCATCTTCGAGGGTGAGTCGTACAGTTAAAACATGAGTGAACTTAAATTTCAGTCCTAATAGCAAACTGTGAAAAAACAATAAGTTGGACATTCATCACAACCTTAAAAACTCATAAAAGAAACGCGTTATCTTAAACGTCCTAATTGTTCTTTCGTCCCTCCAGGTGGCATCGACCCTCTGCTCCGCGGTTTGATCGGTCGTCCTGCTAAACTGAACACTCAGGACCACATGATGGTGGACGCTCTGAGGGAGAAGCTGTTCAAGTTTGTTCAACACCTGTCTTTGGACCTGGCCTCCCTCAACATGATAAGAGGACGTGACCACGGTTTGCCTGGTACATCCCTTATTTATGATCAGCTTTTTAAATCTTCCATACTATCCTTTCTTGCTTTTTTTTCACCTTCCTCATCCACTCGTCTTGTAGGATACAACGCGTGGCGTCGGTTCTGTGGCCTGTCTCAGCCCAGGAACCAGGCAGAGCTGGCTCAGGTCCTCAACAACACCGACCTGGCCCGCAGGCTGCTGGAGCTCTACGGCACACCCGACAACATCGACATCTGGCTGGGAGGCGTAGCAGAGCCGTTTGTCCAAGGCGGTCGTGTTGGCCCTCTGTTCGCCTGCCTTATCGCAAACCAGTTCCAGAAGATCCGCCAGGGTGACAGGTGAAGATATGAATCATGCTGGGGGTGTACTATATCAAAATCTGTCAGCGTGTCAGCATATCCCTGACGCTCCTCTTTTTAAATTGCCAGGCTTTGGTGGGAAAACCCCGGTGTCTTCACTAGACAGCAGAGAGCTGCTCTGTCGACTGTTACTCTCTCCAGAGTCATCTGTGACAACACCGGCATCAGGTCTGTCCCCATGGATGCATTCAGTATCCTCTCCAGGAGGAACCGGCTCACCAACTGCTCCAACATCCGAGGTCTGGACCTGACGGCCTGGAGGGAGCCTCGTCCCTGCTCCGACAACGCAGGTGAAGCGACACTAAACCAAACCTTTTTCACTCTGGGGGAGGGTCTCCACAATGAATTCATACTCATTACTACATTTTTCATTCTGTGGTTACCTTGGTCTGTTTTTTATTTCTTCACTAACCGTCTGTATTCCATTTTTTCTTTTCATATGTGGTGATTGATCGTGCAGGCCCGGGTGATAGCTGTTCTGAGGTCAGTGGTTTTTTTAAACTCTAACAAATACTAGTCACATTAAAATCTCTTATACTTCTCCTTCTACCTTCTCTCGAGCTGGTGAAGGTGGTTCTTCCTCAAAAGAAAGCATTCATTGTTCAACACAAGCACATGCATTAATAAAAATCTATTAACGATGAGGCTAAAGAAGCTAAGCCCTTACATTATCGCATTCTGCAGACTGCGAACCTGCAGGACGAGCAGGACCCGCAGGACCAGCAGGACCTGCAGGACCTCCAGGCCCTCGAGGACTTCGTGGGCCTCGTGGACAACGAGGTAGTCAATTAATGCATTCTGTACATTTAATTGTACATTTTATATAGTGCTGAATGTTGTGTAATAGGAACATGAATAAATATAGAAGTTAAATACATCTATTCATTCAATTTTGTATGTCTTCAGGTCGCCGAGGCCTGAGAGGACGTCCAGGACCGCCAGCATCCATCACTAACGCCACCCAGCCACAGTCTGCCTTCTCTGTCCGCCTGGGAAAGTACAATCCATCCTTTACAAAAACCATCCGCTTCAGTCAGGTCATTTACAACGAACAGAACCGCTACAGCACGCAGACAGGCCTGTTCACCTGTGCCATCCCCGGTGTTTACCAGTTCAGCTTCCTCTGCATCACCTTCATCAAAGGGGGAACCGTGGAGCTGTGGCATAACAACAGGCTGGTGCTCAACGGCTTCAGGTGGTATCAGGGAGGTCACTATATGTCATCGGGGGACACGGTGCTTTGGCTGAGGGAGGGAGACACAGTGAGGCTGGAGATCAGCGACAGGACCACCATCCTGAGCACCCAAAGCTTCTTCTCTGGACGCATGCTCTTTCCTGCCTGATGCGAACACTTTATCTCCAGACTGAACCACCGCCCAAATCCACCAGTGGTCTGTCTGCTTCCGAATCTGTTTTAATACTCTGCACTAAACTTCACCTTCTGTTAATCAGCACAAATCAAATATCTATTATACATTATTTCCTTTTTTTCCTTTTAGGACAATGCACTAGACAGCGCTTAGAATTATACACATTTTTTTTTTACATTTTACTGAGATTTGAACAAATGTGAAGTTGCCTAAAGAACATTAAACTGCAGCAAAACTGTAAAATAATTTCCAAACTGTTAGAAATCTGTTACATCACGGAGTCTTTTAGTCAAAAACACATCAGTTGCTAATTGTGAAGGCGCCATTTACCAGTATTATATAAAACAGCTCACCAGACTTCTTTACTAACATTATTTTATGCACTGAGGTAATGTTGGCATGCTTTGGAAAATGCGTGTTGTGCTTTATCTGAAAGGCTTGTTTTACTGAAACTTTCTTGTCTGTTGTATTTTGCATTCAATAAATAAATGAAATAAATTGAACTGCAGCAAAGAATGTGTTTACTGTTTTATTTATGAGCCGTAAGGGCATTTCAAACACAAATTTGAACGTTTTTGTTATTGTTCGTCATCGGATGCCGTCGCACGACGTCACACCATCACTTGTGTCCTCATTCCACAACGCGAGTGAAAATGATTTCCAGGGCAGTACGTGGATCTCGTCTTCCCTGCAACAAACAGCTCCACAAGATGAATAACATTGAAATGAGAGAGTCGGGGGGG
>JAPQRN010000005.1:6421912-6437065 GCA_037367275.1 Coranthus polyacanthus | reverse complement strand
CTGTGTATTCTTTTGAAATGTGCATTAAACATGTGAGCCATTATAGTCCAGATATTTCCATATTCACAGTTCCTCAATGCAGCCATAAATGGTCGCCTTCAGTTTGTTTAGAATGTAGAATGCCTTGTTTTTCATGTAAAGCTACAAATTATTTGCATTTTGATTCAATACATTTCCCTCTATCAGTATTTTGTGTTTGATTTTGACACATTCTATGTATTTAAGTACTTGTGTGTGTCCGTCTCTGAACGTGAACATACGATATGTCTCCTGTAGATGGAGCTATTGTTTTTTTGCTGAATAAGATTAGGAACTTGAGGCCATATTAATTGCAAACATGTCTGTGCTGTGACACACAAGACCTGCAGCTCTGACCATTTTCTCTAATTAAACACAAAGTGTGACGTTGTAACAACACTTTGGAGACAAATAGCATAAAGTATAATTTTACCCATATCCAGGTAATTCTTTATCCACAGTATTAGAAATGTAGTTTTTGTGATCTGGGCTGCGGGACGAAAAATCTACAGCATCCAGAGAAACAAAAGTGAAGAACAAACCTTCAAACTTCACATACAACGGAAAAAGTGATGTGACAGTGGCGACTAAGAAGTCCACCAATATTAAAATATACAGTCTAGAATGATCTGGCAAGTGTAAAGTGTAGTTTGATTCAACGGTATGACCCTCCTGAACACATACAAGACTGAGCAAATCCTCCCAAAAATAAACTGAATCAGGAGATCGGCAGATATTAGACTTTCTTTCAGATGTTCAGCAGCTCAGTGCAATAACATTCCCACAAAATTACAGAGTGCAACATGATACAAGATCGAGTTACTGTCAAAACATTTTGGTAAAATTGCTAAAATTGGAGCTTGAATGCTTTCACCAAATAACTACTTGAGTCTTTGGCCGCAACAGGCTTTTCTGTAATTGTGTTGCAAAAACAAACACAGATAAATCATGACTGAAAATAGAAACTACAACACAAGACTTGATTAGCAAATATTTATCACTGGATTCACTGGAATCACTTCCTCCGTCCCTGCGGTTTTTTTGGGATAAGGAGTGAAAATATCTGTGTGAGTCAGTGGACGATGTAAACCTTGCAGATGAAGAGCTCCTCCTCCTGGTCGCCGAGTCCACGGTGCATGTGCAGAGTGCCACGTAGTCGACCAGACAGCGAGTTTGTGTGTATGTGTGTGGTGCGAGCCCAGGCTTTGTGCTCCAAGAGTAATGGAAACCCAGTATTTATGAAAGAGGAGAAAATATTTGAATTGTCTGCTTCTGTCGTAGATTTTTAAGCTGACCTAAACCAAAGCTCCTTTGAATAGGCTGAGTTTTTAATGGAAAAACTACTACTAGAAGGGAATGTAAGAACATTTTAGTAAAAAAAAAAAAAAAAAAATGGCACAAAGAGGTTTAACAGAAGCAGAAGTGTTACGGTGTTGCTCTTGTGGGTTCGCTTAAAGAGTCCAGGCAGTGAAGGAAGTCAACTTTGATGTTTTTAGAGACGTGTGTGGTCCTGACTGTGGTGACTTCATCCTATTGAGAGGAGGATAAGTTGTACATGTCTAGAAGTTTTAAGAACTTTGAAATGTATGTCCATATTGAGGCCAGTGCTGTGGATCTTTTATCTCATATCAGCTTTTTTACGCTCATGAAAAATATATCTAATAAAATATGTCTGTTTGCTTTAAGCCTAGATGTTTGCTGACGTGATGTGGCTGAAGCTGAGTGACAAATGTCTGCCACATGTTGAGTCAGTAACGGCTCTGAAAAATTGGTACTGGTTTTATGGTAAATTTAGTATCATGAAAGGACGGAGGGTGTTTTATTTTCCCTCTTCAGTAAAATGACGTGTCTCATGCAGGAGGCCTTGTCACTATATTCTCCCTCTTTATTGTGCAACTCAGACGTGGATTTATTCAAATTCTTTGAGCTGATTCGAGTGCCCAGAAAATCAGAAATGGGGGTGAAATCCAGCAACGTGGACAAAAGCACTCGGCTAATTCCTTGCAGATGTGTCTCTGGGCTTTGTGAGGGAACACTGTGCTGCCCTTGTTGGAGAGAGAAAGGACTCCGCACGGAGAAAGTTCAATGAATTACGAGCAAAAAACATCAGTGACCCAGTACAGCTGGTTCTGACTGTCTGTCTGGTGTTCCATGGAAGAAGAAAGGAGGCAAACCAGGAACACATGCACATAGTTTTCGCTCTCTGGAGGAACTGTCGGTATGCAGAATCACAGGAGTGTACATTAGTCATCCTCAAAGCAACAAACACAGTCACCTCTTTGGCCGAACAGTTGCATCCAAAGCAGCTTCAAACTGGAAACAAATGCCACAAATCTGAAGGAGTATAAAGCTGCTCTATAGACATCTCTGTGGACAAAACATTTACAAAAAGAGCAGCTCGATTTACATCTGATGCAGCTGTGATGAATCTTCAGAAACTAAATATTGTGAAGCCATGTTTTCCAAGAATGTCTTCTAATGAGCCTCATCCAATGTTTGCGTCAAACATTTCCCACTTATCTTTAACGCTTACACCACTCACATAAATCTAAAAGGGAGGAGCTCAGATATCTCCACTTGGCTTTGATTCGTCCCAAAACAAGAAAGTAACTTCATGTGAGTGTGAGCTATGCACCCGCTGTTATCCAATAACAATATAGCTGTCTGACTGTCATTTATGGTTTGGTTTACTGTTGAATAGATCCCATTGTTAACCATAAAGCATTTCCAGTCACTTGCTTGATTTTCAGCTACCGTTTGGTAAAAATCACTGGTATCATAAAACGTCTTCACAAACCACCAGCCAACCATGTTTTTAAAAGCCAGCGGAAACGTATTTATGGTGTTGAGGTGCAAGGTTTGATCAAAAAGTTCAAACTTTACTAAATGGTATCACCTCCAAATAACCGAGAAGAGCAAAGATGAAAACAGCACAAACAGGCATCTCTCGTGTAAAATATCCAACATTCTTCTGATTTTGGCAGGACATTGTGTGTTCATGTTAGAGGCCGTCGCTGAGAGCGGAAAGTTGATTAAGAAGAAAAGCATGTCACTGTGTTTGAATGGCACAGCGGTGACCTGAATGTAAGAGAAGGGAAGTTGTGACCAATCAGGCATCGCGCCGAACCCAGGACAAACATGCGTGGGGAAAGTGAAAGAGAAGCACTTGCCCACCACACATCTGATGTTGGAATTTCGGTGCCTGCATTCGATCACTTTTATAACTTCGTGGAATCCAACTCTCTGTACAATCATGGCTACTTTACACAGAAAATGGCAAAGACATGACATGTCTGGATTTGAACTTTTTCTCTTCTTAGTCTTCAACACTACTTCTTCACTTTACTTTTTTGTTTTGCAGAAATGCATAAATAGCTGCCAGGAAAGACTGGTTACACATTTTTACTGTAGTCCCCCATTTAAATAATTATCACATCTCACCTCTACCCGGCCTTTAAGTGTGGCCATTAGGAACAGCTTTGAATGTTTTTGTTTTTTTTAATCTTGTGACGCAGCATGACATAGAAACTAGTTTGTCTCAAGCACAGCTCAGCCTTTTATTGACCTAAACACTCGGGCAGTTAGTGGTTGTAATGGGCAGCCTCCACGTGTGAAAATGGGTTACTGTTATTTGAAGGCGGGGTTGGCTTAGAGCGATAGTTCTCGGATAAATTAAGGTTGATGAAATAAATAAGAAATGAGTGTAAATGGTGCTATTACAGAATTCCTGTTTCTCATTTCCTCGGTGCTTGTGCCGGAGCTACTAGCAACTTTTTTCCTTTTTGAACTATTCCAGTATCTGATTCTAGACATAAGTTTATTCAAAGAAAGAAAAATAAGTAACGGGGTGTGTCTAGTCAATCCACAACATTTCATCACACTTCCATTTAAAACTCTATTAAGTATTTATAACAGAAAATAGCATGCAGTACTCATCTGCCCCCTAGTGTCAGGAAGTGTGAAACTGTAATTGAATTGTTAAAAGATCACAGAGCAGTTTGTCCTACATTTCATAATCTGCATCTGCCACATTAAGCTGCAGAGAAGCTTTTACTGCCTCATGCTCATTGAAGAACTGCGTAAAAACTCATGAAGTAAAGCAACGTAACAGCTCACAATTAATCTGTCAGCGTTTTAAAAACACCGTCAGCTGTAACTCATCTCTTTGTCTATTGCCCTACAAAACGGTAAAGTGCAGTAACGTCCAAAGAATTAACTGAGAAAATTGCTTTTAAAATTGATGGCCCAGCAATCTATGTTGAAGGCACATTAGTGGTTATGCATTCATGTAATGTCTTCTCTAATTGAATTGTCAAACGTTTTGTCCTTCGTCCATAAATCTAACATCGGCCACAACAAGAAGAAGCCTTTACGGCCTTATATTTTAATCAAGAACCTGTGAAGTATGTGTTGCTTCTAGACTTGAACTGAAGATACAGAGCAGCTCATAAGTAACCTGTGTGTTGCTGTGTTAAAAACACGGTCATCTGTAAATCCAGTGATACAAGTGAATATTTACTCATAAAACGTTGTGATTTGGCAAACTTGTAAAACTGTGGACAGCTTGCTGTGCTTTTGCAACAGCCATCCTGTGGTCACTTGTGTAGATGCTAGAAAGAATTTCCTGCTTTGCGAGAGAGAGGAAAATGAAAACCTTGGATGAAATTTCCCATGCAGGCTATGCATTATACGTCTGGTGTTAACAAAAGGGCCGTGTTTTCACTGGCTGGAGATTTATCAGGAGAGGAGCTGTGGGTCAGTGTGGTCAGTCTGCCACCAGACACAGTAATACAGATATGAAGTATCACCTGACCACAGCCTTTCTGTTTATTGCTCAGAAGAGACTAATTATGACCTTATATAAGATTGGTGTATGGCGCATGTGATGAGTCTTTCACGTTTTCGACAAAGCTCCAAAGCAGAGGGGGCTGAGGCGCGGCAGGGGTGGAGGGAGATGGTTTCCCAGAAAAAAAATGAAATGTTGCAGGGCCATCAAAGAGTCATGTTTAGGTTACAGAAATCCTCCTATGAGAAAGTGGATGAGTGTGGAGTCTTCTGGCAAAGGGTGTTGCAATTTGGTTGGGAGTTCATCCAACAGTCAGAGAAAAAGACATTTATCATGACATTCTGTTGATCTGGCAGAAAAAAGAGAAAAAAAGAAGACGCTATACAGAGGTTCTAATGAATTAGGTCATTATTTCACAAGAACGAGTTTTGCATCTGTGTTTGAATGTAATGTCATGGTTCAGTTCTGCATCTGCTCTCTGTGATGCTTAAAATTCACTCCATGTTTCACCTTTCAAAGGCCAGACCGTGTAGTTATCAAACACACTTTCCTGGGCATGATCAGACATCACGTATGCAGTGGTTATATGACCAGCAGCAGCAGACTTGTATAACAGATTCACAAACTCCAAATGCTGAACTCCTCCTCCTCATCATCATCTCACAGGGCGCATCTGCAGGCTGCAGCAGCAGCAGAGCGATATGAGATTATACGGATACATTTAAACTTTTCATCTCGGTTCGCTGGATATCCATCGACTAGAGATGAACGATATTTAGGTCGAAATCAAGTAGTGAATTCAAGTGGTGAATTTTAAAATTCACTGTGTCACTTTTAATTTCCTTGAATTCAATTCGGAATGGGATTACGCATATTTGGCACGCCACTTTACGCATACGCGTGCGTCTATTTATTTGTTTTCATTCTTCAAACTGCCCAGTCTCAGAGAAATGCCCCAAATCCACAAGGAAATACCCAAACAGCGCCTCTTCGCCAGACGCTACAGTGGTCACACAACGGCAAGATTTTTAGCATTTTAAGTCAGGGCTCAGAGTATCAGCCGCCGAGGCGAAGGGGCGCACCTCAGGAGCAAGTGCAGTCGCGACCTGTCACCATCATCCGCGATGCGGACGTGAGACATCCGGGCGCGTCGAGCCAGCCGCCGGCACAGCAGCAGCAGCAGCAGCAGCAGCAGCAGCCTCCCCGGCCGGCGTCCAACACGCACAGCCCCCGCGGACTCCCGCCTCCGCTCCAAAGGCTCCTGAGAGGACAAGAGCCCCGCCAGCATCACCATGAGCGGCCCGCTGAGCGCACGGAGACACAAAGACACAGCAGAGCCAATGAGACCCAGGAGAAGGTCACTGTCAGTCCACCTCTGCTCAGGAGAGAGGACATGATGGTCGGCGATGACCCCTACGACCCCTACAAGTCCACCGACAGTGATAATCCATATTATAATTACTATGACGTTTATGAGACGCCGAGGCGGAGATCGAGACCTGGATATGGCACAAGGTACCATCAGTACGGTAAGAGTTTTCAAAACAGCATTCAAGTCATTAATGAAATAGATGCTGTATCTTAAAGTGGTGTTGATTACATTTAGGGTGTATTAAATCCAGTGGTGGAATGTAACTATGTACTTTTACTCAGGTTCTGTACTTTAACGGTGCTTTACGTTACGTAACGGTACTTTACGTTACGCACGAGTATTTGCATTTTTTTTTTTTTTTTTACAACTTTATACTTCTACATGACATCTCAGAGGCAAATGTTGTACTTTTTACTCCACTACATTTGTCTGACAGCTTTAGGTACTTTTCAGAGTCCAGCTTTTCATCCCTTTCCTGTCCAGTGAAAACCACATACATGTGCAGTATCTCAAAATGTGTCGATGTTGAATGTTTGTGATAAACTAAAGGATGAAGTGTTCCTTTATGGGCTGAGAAAACGCTGCTCCTTCTTTAGCTTAGTGAACTCTTAAAAACCCTCGTGGACTGAACTCATGAAAAGTTGCGGTTCTCACAGGACAGTGACACAACATACACATTATTGCAATAATATGAATCCAAAAACACCATATATGATAGCAAAACACAGACCATTTTACTGCAAAATGACTTCTTTTACTTTTCACACTTTAAGTGCATTTTGCTGATGATGTTTACTTTAGTAATGTTTTGAATGCAGATCTTTTACTTGTATTTTCACAGTGTTAAGTACTTTTACCGAAGTAAAGGATCTGAATACGTCTTCCACCACTGCTTCTTATTAATTCATTGGTTTAAATCATTAATGTAGGTTTCATGAAGTACTTTATTGTCTTATTTGCCACTCGTTCCTGTTATTGTCGTAGGTCTGCCTGATCTCGTACCTGATCCCTACTACATTCAAGCCTCTGCCTATGCTCAGAGAGTTCCCATGTACAACCTGAGATGTGCCGCTGAGGAAAACTGTTTGTCAAGGTAGACCGATGTCAGGGCTCATGCATAGGGAGGAAAAAAAAAAAAAGAAGGATTTTCAGCCAAGACTGAGTGTGATTCAGAGACAGTGCTTTAAGCCATAACAACCACCTTAAGTGTTTGTGGGTGAGGGCTGCCCAGTGAAACCATGAGATGAGGTAAAATTAACTGAATCCTGCCACTGATGATGGAGAGGGGTGGAGTGGAGGATTTCTGTAAAGTTTAATCATAGTTTGCCTTGGGAGAGAAAGCCCGACTGGTAAACACATTATCGAAAAACTAACCCAAACAACCCCGTGCCTCAGAACTATTTTTCCACCCGCCATTTATGAGTCGACTGCCTTCACTCAGACACTGAAAATCCGGAGGGGAGGGGGCGTAGCAGAGAAAAGAAAAAAAAAAAAAAAAAAACAATCTTAGATGTCATTCAATCCATTTATATATGACCTGTTTTTTCATTTTCATGTTGGTTTTTCCTGCAGTTCCGCATATAGAGGCAGTGTTCGAGACTATGACACCCGCATGCTGCTGAGGTTTCCACAGAGAGTCAAGAACCAGGGGACCGCAGACTTTCTCCCCAGCAGGCCACGTTACTCCTGGGAGTGGCACAGCTGTCACCAGTGGGTATAAAGTCATGTCAGTGAAGTCTGCTTCAACGTCAAATCAAGAAAGAGTCTCTTTGTAGCTGCTCTCTTGCATCACCCTGTTATTTCTAGCCGACGTGCTGACATCAGTTAGACTCATTTGCTTTAAGCGCTTATGAATAAATATGTAAAATAGCTGTGCGCTCCATCTGGGGGTTGTGTTTGTACATTTTGAAAGGGGTAAGTCCGGATGACGTGGAAGTCAAAATGCTTCTGGGTGTTTAAGCGTTGTGCAAACTCTCGTGTTTCCAAGAATCTGCAATTTAGATCTCAAAATGTCGATGTGTGCAGCTGTTTTGTAATCAGTTATGTAGAGATGTTACAAATGTAAACAACACTTAGAGCAAAGAGATACTATCATCATCACTGCTTGTCTTTTCCAGTCTGAACCTGTGGTTTGGCACCCCCTGTTGAACCACAGCTGAGTTCAGTTTGACTCTCGCTGGCTCTTTTGATTTTGGTAACACTACTGACTCGACTGTATGTATATCTTTAGACTTTTAAAGATGTAATCTCTGCATACAGACTGGAAAAACCTTGAAAGATGACGCGAATGAACTTTACGTAACCTGTTAAGTGAAGCAGCCGTTGTGAAAAATACTTGTGTGGTGAGGATTGAGCCAAAAAAGGAAAACTGCTGGTATTTGTCCAGTGCCCAGTTCCTTGATTACACTGAAACTGTGTCGAACTACCTCAGTCCATAGTTATGTTGTGAAACCAGCAGTCCGCTGCGCTCATTCCCAAGATGGAGCACGTTTGGCAGAGAACCATTAAACTGCTCATGCACATGGTATAGATTTCTTGCAGTGCTTTGATAGTCGACTGATCTTAAAATCCCGACTGTTTTTGTCTCATTACACAAACATCGCGCATAAATAATGGAGTAAAGGCAGATTTTGAAGCACTGTGGCTCAGTCGGAATGAAACGCACAAGGAAATATTCCACAAAATGTTAAGAGTGTTCAGTAGTAATTATTCACACGAGGCTCAGGGACAAAAAAGGTTCCAGGTGGGATTGTTTTGAGTCCCAAATTAAAGGGTGATTCGCTTAGTTTGTGTCAGACGGTAAGATGTGTGTGCTGTTGATCCACAGACACTACCACAGTATGGACGAGTTCAGCCACTACGACCTGCTGGACGCCTCCACTCACCGGTCGGTGGCAGAGGGCCACAAAGCCAGCTTCTGTCTGGAGGACACGTCATGCGACTACGGATACTACAGGAGATTTGCCTGCACCGCACATACCCAGGTCTGCTTAGACGATAACTGTAGAAATGTTATTGTTAAACCAATCAATATGTTATATTTTGTGGTATCTGTATCTGTAATCAGAGGCGTCAGGAGTGCACACGTTCTTTACTCTAGTAGAAGTACATCAAACTTTATTTACAGACTCTGGGTCCAGGTAAAAACAGACAAGACATTCAGATTACATCATCTTAAAAAAAGCAGCAGTAAAAGTGAAAAAGTACAGGCTCTGAAATGAACTCAAAGTATAAAAGTAAATAAAAAACATACTGAAAAGAGGGAACATTGAGTCAGCACGTGAGTAAATTAAGTCAACCGTCGGCAGCAGAACTTGAAACATTATGACGCCTTTTCTCCAGTTTTTCCAGATCCAGTTTAGTCCCACTTTACTGCTTTGTTTTTTGTTTTGTTTTGTTTTGTTGCATCTTTCGCGTCGTAGCTCATAGCGATGATCCGACGCATCGTTTTTCCAGACTCTCCAGTTGTGTCAGGCAGGTGTTTTCAGGAGAAAAGCTGCAACAAAATGCACTGTACAGCTCCAAACAACAGACATAGTTACAGACACATATAAACATTTAACAGCTACAGCAGACAATTTAATGTGGGTTTAAAATGAGAACCCTGTAACACTTCAGTCTCATACTGTACTTTAATAACGTCTCTGAGCTGCTGACGGCTGGGGAATTATGTTTTATATTTAAAAATGTGTTCTGTTAAAACTTTCCGTAATTCGACACTGAACTCCTCTGTAAAAACAGTTGTCGACATAGTAAGAAACTTCACAACAAATACACTTTATACCTTTTAATGCATTCCCTCAGAGTCTTCACTACACATATCATAGGAGTCTGGACGGACGTGGATGTAAACGACACCATGACTGATCAGAGGCAGGAATTCTACTTATATTGGGAATATATTTTTAACAAGGCATTCTTTCTAAAGATGGTAACAAAAGAACAAAAACCACATGTATTGGTACATACTGTATATTACATATTGGTGTTACTTTTTATAGTAGGAGCACTCAATAAAAGTTTTACGGAGTGTACAGTGTTCTGTTAGCAGAGCAACTTGTGATGGATGATTCACATAAAAAGTATAAACTGCTACAACGCATTGTTGCACGTTCACGCGGCTATGGTGTTGTTTTATTTGAGCGCACGAATGTTCAGACTAAATCGTTTCAATTAAACTGTCTAGTTGTTTGATTTTGGTTCATGAATTTCTGCAGAGCAGAGAGGAGCTCTTTTCATCAAGCCTTTTAGGGAACAGCTTCAGTATTTCCTTTTTGCACGAGCCAACGGTGATTTAATGATTTCCTGTTTTTTTCTGTAAGATGATACGACCTGCCTGAACTTCTGTGATCAGTTGTTTAGCGCATGAAAATACTGCTGATTTCTTCTCATCCCCGTATTTTGCTTCATTTTTACCAGCTGTTTTATTCATCTTTAACAGCTTTACCTGTTTTGTTTTTTTTCCCCCCCTTTTCTTTCACAATGCATCCAAAAACATCACTAATGTTGGACGTACACTCAGTACATTTACACGACTCAATAACATATTTAATCTGTTTTGGTTAAAGCTATTGTATGTCTACATCTTCTGGACATTACATATGTTGAACACAGTCACTTACAATCACTTTCTACACCTAAAAGGGTCTTAATGTGTTCAATAGGAAGCTGCTTCTGTTAAATGTGTCTTTTTTAGGCTTATATGATGATTTATTATTGCTGTCCATTGTGCAGGGTCTGAGCCCAGGATGCTACGATACCTACAACGCAGACATTGACTGCCAGTGGATCGACATTACAGATGTGAAGCCTGGAAACTATATCCTCAAGGTCTGTTAGAAATAACAGATGACATACAGCGTTTCCTCCAACATCAAACTCGGGAATAATTCCACCTCTGTGGAATCAAATCAGTAAATCCTCCGCATTTGTCTTTTTTCGTCTGCGTTTTTTGTTGTGGTGCGATTTGATCCCTGTTGTGTCTCCACAGATCAGTGTAAACCCTTATTATCAGGTCCCAGAAAGCGACTACAGCAACAACATCGTGCGCTGTGACGTCCGCTACACCGGCAACTACGCCTACGTGTCAGGTTGTCACATGTCAACGTAAGCCTCGTGCCGTGCTTCACCTCTGACTCTGCAACGTGAAAACTATTGCCTTGATGTGTCTATTGATCGCACGTGTTTATTCTTTATTTTTTTCAGGTATTAAGAGATGAAAGTCACTCACAGCATCTCAGTGGAGACGTTCTGTAAACGACAATGAAAAGGACTGCATATGAAAAGATATAAACAATATTAAAATCAATTTTGAAATGTTAGACATACTTCACTTTGTAATTTAAAATACTCCCAGTGTAGAAAAAAGTAGGAATGTTAGTTTTTCTTTAGCACCAGGTAATGTTTTCTTTGCTCGTGTGGAAAGTTGTTTCTTTACTGAATGAAATGCATATTCGCTCTTTCGCGCTTTCTTGGATATTTTTTTTTTTTTATCCGACCGCCTTGTTCTGTATGTGTGTGTGTTTGATGCCACTTGTCCAAATAAAAACCACAACATGTAGATAACTGCAAAGTAAAACCAGCTTGCTGTCATTATTAGTCGAAATGTATTACGATTTTTAAGTGAACCCGCTGTTTAAAGGAAAAGTGTATTTGTTATATTTAAATGCAACAAAAGAAATTCTTTACTGACATAAAGTTTCTCCTTGAAGCTTACTTGAATAAAACTTACTTGAATAAAACTTGTGATACTGTATAATTTGTTCGAATGATCAGTTCGATTAGTGTCGCTTTTCTCTGTCATAAAGTCTTATTTTCTGTCACTCACACAAACGCATCCTAAGGAAATAGGTGTCGGGACCAAAATTAACATACTTTTTGACTAACTGGTTACTCTTTCAGCAGTTAACTATGTAGTTGTTTAGTCGATGCTTCTCAATTGAGTGTCTGCTGCTTGCATGATAGTAAACTGAAGTTCTTTGTCATTTGAAGTTGTCTTTAAAGAACTGCGATAGATGTGTTTCACCATTTTTTGACTGAAGCAACATTTCCACCACTGTTGACTGAATTCCCTTGTACTTCCCATCCCTGCTTTGTTCATTTCCCACGTGTTAAATAAAGAAAAAAATGTTAGTTTTATCCATTAACCAGTCTTATTTTTTTTTTATGAATCAGTAAATATTAAGTTAATAAAAATTTAAAAAAAGATTCATCAAGTTTCACCAACTTTATGAAGTGATGGCTGCTATAAGCTAATTAAACATTTAAAGACAAGGAAGGGTTTTTGAATGAACATTAGCAGTGAGCAAGTGTGAATTAAGTAACAAATGCATTAAATTAGGAATAAATATGTTAAATTCGATATTTATCGTTTGGGCAAAATATTAAAAAGAAAATGTCCTGCAGTAATGTCCGCTGGTTGCTAGGCAACTGTTCAGAAATAGAAGGGGGAAAAAAACGTTAAAACGTCTAATTGTCTTTTCTACACTAACATATATGTAAAATATTACAATATAAAGTGAAATAAATTAACGTAACTTTTTTTTTAAGCTTGCTTCTGTGATTTTGTTACACGTGAGCCATGCTAGCCGTTTCCCTTTGTGCTGCACTAAGCTAACCCGCTGCTGCCTTGTCGTTTCATATTTAAACTAGCGTTACCATGCATACATGCCTGCATGCATCGAAGTGGTAGCTATATTTATACCCCATACTGACATTTTAATAAAGATAAAACGCATTTCCACTCGAAGAATTCTTTTACAAACCAAGCATGAAGTCGCTCCAGTGCTCTACCCGTTAAGTCCTCCGCTCCACCGGAGGGCGACAGCGAGCCTTTGGCCGTTTCTTTTAAATTCCCAGATTTTATCAGTCTGCCAGACAAACTCGAGTAACCACCAGCAGCGTGTGTATGTATGTATGTGTATGTTAGTGTGTGTGAGAGACAGGGTCGATCATTACCTAGAAACCTGTTCGTTCGTTGAGTCAAAATGCATCCAGTCAGAGTGTCTATCCCGTCGTTTCGTTCGGAAAACAACTCGATCGAAAAAGGATACACGGTAAGCTGCCCGGTACAGCACAACCTCTGTGTCCGTCGCTGTTTTGAACGTCCGCTCCTCTTGTAATGTACCCTTTAAATAACAATACACCTCCTTTTAACGCCTCTCCGTGTTGTTTTCAGCTCTCAGTGTGCCTCGCTATTAATGTGAAAAGTGGACATTATGTCACAGATCAAATAGAAAACAAATCAGAGAAACAAACCGAGAAAGTCTTTATTCGGGACCGAGTCGTTTTCACGGTGGTTTTATTGCTTATTTTTTAATATTTAAATGAGTGGGTTTACGTCTGTGTAAAGAAAATCCCTAGTTTCGTGCTATAAATGTGTTTGATTGCCAGTGAAGCTGCCAGTTTGTGGTTTTGTGGTATCTAGTGTATTGTAGGTCATTCATAAGTCGTTAATAAGTTAAAATTGCATTATGATAACGCCTATATGAACTGTATTGCCCACAACAGTTTGTTTAGTCATAAAATACAGGGAATGCCACCACAATTTCCTCTAAGTGCTAAGTAATGTGATGAGATGACTTATCTGTCTGACTGTCACACACACACAAAAAGGATGTTTATTCTACAATCGTGTACGAAAACGTACGTAAACTGGAACAAAGGCTTATTACAGAGAATCAGATATAGATATAGATAGATCCACATGGAAACAGATGACCTTATGGATTACTAGCTGCGTTTAATGAAATGTCAGACTTACTGATGGTGCCACAGTGATAGACGAGCGTATCCAGCTGTTTTAGACCAAAAAAATCTAACATTTCAGGACAAAAAAAAACACTGTATGGGAGTCATGAGTGTTATTCTGTGACCTTTTTACTCCCTTACATTTTGGACATTATTTTTGCCTTTAGAAAAAGACAGTAACGACGATCTGTTCAGTATACATTTGTATCACAGCAATAGGATACAGTCTCTTTAAAAAAAAAAAAAAAAAATCTTCATTCCACTGGTTCTTTTGGACTTTTTTTCATCAACAATGAGACCGTTTCTTTTAAACACCTGTTCTTTTCTTTTCTCACAGGTTTTAGTGTTTTCCCACAGTCGAGGATCACGTTTTGTTGACGCGCTCCTTTGAGCTGTTCCAGGATGTGTTAATACTGCTCACTCATCTGTCCGTCTTCGTGATGCATTATTTCTTTGTGTTGTCAGTCCAGCATTGCGTTAACAACGTTGCCGTCATTTAACAGCAAATTTCCTCTTTCACGTATTTTTTGACAAAGAACAGCTGCGAGCATTTTTTTTTTTTTTCAAGGGAAGAGTCCGGCTGAGCGAGGGAAGCAGAAGCAAATCTGTTTAGAGATGTTAACAGAAACTCTTGACAGATCATTTTTTTTTATTGCCAGATGTTTCCTCTCGGTAACTCGCTGACATAACAAACTGACAGCTCAGTACGCAGCTAGTCAGTCAGAGAAATGTCTGCAAGGGAGGGAACACGTTTTGGCTGATGTCCTCTTTTGTTTTGTTTTTTTGTCTTTCAGGTCTTTAAAATCGAGGTGTTGATGAACGGCAGACAACACACTGTGGAGAAACGTTACAGCGAATTCCACGCTTTGCACAAAATGGTGAGACTTGGTGCTCAGCGGTTAATAGTTTTTAAGAGCAGATTGTAATGAGGGAAGAGAGAAATGGGAGTAAAAAAAAGTAGCTCAGCAGGAGGATGTTGTTAAGTAATGGTCAGCACTTTAAAACCTCAAAGCCTTCAGGACACCACAGAGCGTTCGTTATGCGTTGGTTTGGATCTGTACAAAGTTCAGCAGCAGCAGTCGCACCAAGTCACTACTTGTATTGATTTAATAGTAGCACCGAACATTACGGTTCAATATGCAGCTGAAATATACAGAGGTTATTGTACAAATCCTTATTTTACCTCAACGATTTGTCATTCGTTTTCCAGAAGAAGTCAGTTTGCAGA
>JAPQRN010000005.1:6387338-6397346 GCA_037367275.1 Coranthus polyacanthus | reverse complement strand
CGTAAACACTGATAGTGGTACCGTTTGTCCTGAAGCTTGTCAGAACTCCAGTACTGACCCAATTAGGTACCCGTACTCGGTACCCATCCCCTAGTGAGGGGTGGGGATGATATTACCCAGTTAATCGGCAGCTTTTCCCTGCTCCAAACTACTGTTACTGGTTGACGTCTAACATTTTTGTTATTTTTGGCTATTGTTTTGTTTCTGTTGTTTTGAAACAGTAGGGATGGGAAGTCTGGGCAGCAGGTTCCAGTCTCCCTCTCAGGGACCAGAAGAGGCTGCAGAGGGCACAAGTACCATCCACAAACATGGATGCGATTGCAAGAAGAGGAAACGAAACGCTCAGTGTGACTGTGACAGTGAACAAGAGGAGGACGATGCGGTTCTAGATACACCTCGCAGGCGAGTCTAGTCAGTGGACCAATAATCTATTTGATATCTTAAAGTCATCAATGTGTTGTCTTAACTCTGGTTTGCTTTTCCGTGTGCAGGAAGAAATTGAAAAGCACTTCCAGATACATTTATCAGACTTTGTTTCTGAACGGGGAAAACAGTGACATTCGTATTTGTGCGTTGGGACAAGAGTGGAACCTTCACAAAGTATATCTATGTCAGGTAAAGACACAAACAACTTAAGACAGTACTCTTCCACGTTGTACGCTAGCCTTTTTCATGAATCCTCTCTCCTCTTCTCTTTTGTTTTCTCTCTGTGTTAAATGTTGCAGTCCGGGTATTTCTCCAGCATGTTCAGCGGCTCTTGGAAGGAGTCAAACATGATGGAAATCAACTTGGAGATCCCAGACCAGAACATTGACACTGAAGGTGAGAAGAATTCACTCCCAGGACGTGGGAACTGGACTGTATGCTTGATTTACGGATTATGTAAAAGCCTAAAGTACTGTAGTGTAATTATGGATGCTTAGTGTAAAGATTGTTGTGTAAAGAAGTGTAAATTGTTGAGGGATAATTATTTTTGTTTGATATTTGGCCATGTTGTTTAGTTTGATCAAGTTTAATATTTTGATAATATAAAGGGAAAGCAGGGAGAACCCATGTCCCAACTCGAAGATGGCGGAAGAGTCAGTCAAATGTGGCAATTCATGATGTATTTTTGTAAATGTGGGTCCCAGGAAATGGCAAATTTCTGTTTTGGGTCTCAAGCTGAAAAAGTTTGCAAAGCCCTGCTATAGAGTATTATGCAAAGCAGGAAGTCTAGGACAGTGGACAAACAAAAATTCTCCTTGAAGTTCTTTTTCTCGGATTGGATTTATTTTTCTTTGATGGAAATGTGAAGCTCGAATTAACTTTAATGAATGGACTTTGGAGTTTTACCACCTACAGATTACATTCATCAGTTCTGTGTGTGTGCAGCCCTGCAGGTCGTGTTTGGATCTCTCTACCGGGATGACGTTCTGATCAAGCCCAGCAGAGTCGTCAGTATACTCGCCGCTGCTTGTATGCTCCAGCTGGTCAGTAAATTAAAAGAAAATTAGTTATTCTTTTTTTAAAATCCTTTTTTTTAAATTCATGTACTTCGAAACCCATTGCACCTTTTTGCATTTTACGCTTTTACAATAAATTGTAATAAAAAAGCCTAACCGAGTCATGGTTTTTTTGGTGTTTACAGGACGGTTTGATCCAGCAATGTGGTGAAACTATGAAGGAAAACATCAGTGTGAAGACTGTGTGTGGCTACTATGCTTGTGCGAGTATCTACGGCTTGGATTCAGTCATGAAAAAGTGAGAATCACCTCCATCTTACCTATTTTAAATAACAAATGTTCACCTTTGTCCTTAACGTGTGCTTGTTTATCTCCTTCCTCAGGTGTCTGGAGTGGCTTCTTAACAACCTGATGACCCACCAGAATGTGGACTTGATGAAAGAACTTGGGTACATTTGCTCAGCTCACAATCCTTCAGTATTTCTATCTTTTTATTGGTGTAATGTCTTTGTTTATTAAGGTATCAAATCATGATCATACATTTCAAGGTCTAGCAGTTGCAGAGTTGTTAGAGTTTTGAAATGTTGTTTTTAATCAGTCTTTCAGTTTGGTTTTTGAGTTCAGTTTAGTTTCAGTTAGTTTTACAAGTTTTGTTTTATATTTTGAGGAATTGACTCGTTTTGGTTTAGTTTTTTATTTAGTTTTAGTGTTAGTTTGAGTTTTTCAGGTATTATGAAGAAAGCCTTACTTTATAGAAGCTGAAAAAGGTCTGAACAGAAAAAGGGCCTTTAATAAACTTGTTTTGTATTGTGCAAAACCATTTTATTGTAGTACACCATGAACCTTTTAACATTGGGGGACAGTGCTGTAGCGTTTCAGTTTTTGTGTTTTTCAAATCTGGTGTTTTTATTTTTATTTCACTTCACAAGATTATTTTTTCACCTCTAGTTTAAGTTTTAGTCTTAGTTTTCATAAACTACAATAACCCTGAGCAGTTGATATCAGGACAAACCTTTATCTAAGGTTCAGTGCTGTAACTTTATGATAAGGACGGTCAAAGAGATAATTCTGCCACGTTTCGGGTGTAAATGTTTTAAACCACAACATAACGTCGGCGTCGCTGTTTTGTTTCTGTTCTGTATTTACAGGGCGGAGGTGATGGAGCAGCTCATCCAGTCTTCAGACCTGTTTGTCATGCAGGTGGAGATGGATGTATACACTGCTCTGAAAAAGGTACAAGGAAAAGTCACAGTGTAATAGTCATGTCATTTTTCACTTCTTAGTTGTGTTTTAGTATCTCTCATTTCTTAAACTCTTCTTTCATTTGCAGTGGATGTTTCTGCAGCTCAATCCTTCATGGGACGGTCCCATCAAGCAGCTGCTGGCTGATGCCGATGCCTGGCTTTGCAAACGCAGAACAGGTGAACCCAGTTTTCTAAAATGTTATACTTGAATTTTTTTTTTCCCAGCCACACTTCGACGTCTAACTCTGCCTTTTTCCGACAGACCTTTGTGAACAGGAGCCCTTCTTGAGCACAGAGGAGGGTGCGCCGTTTCGCTCGGTGTTCAAATACGTTCGCCTTCAGTACATCATCAACGATCTCGCATCTGCTCGCATCCTGGAGAGAGACAATATTCTGCCCCCTGGTACGATGCTATTCCTATGCTTTACATGCGCTAGCAAAAAGAAAACTAAACTTGAGTATAAGCTGTAAATGAGAAGTTCAGTTACTAGAGAACTTGCGTTACCCTAAATGTTTTTCTATCCCTACATACTGTTCCAGATTGGCTAACATCCGTGTACAAAAACCAGTGGTTTGCGATGCTCCGCACAGAATTCGACAATGATAATGGGTGAGAAACTGAGACTCTTCAGATGTTGTAGGATCTTGATGTTACCATGAGACTTGCATGCCCTGAATATGACTTTAATACTGCCGTGATGACAAAGACACCTGTGCATTCTTAGTCCTCAGGAAGCGAACAAGGAGGAGTTTGAGCTGAGCAGTATGAGGTGTGGCAGGAAGCTGACTAAAGATGGAGACGTGAGTCGGATTGTCACTGTTAAAGACTTTTTCGTGCCATATAGGTAATACATTTTGTGTATTTAAATTTAAATGTGTTTAAATGCTGTTTCCTTTTTTCTCAGTACTGCTGGCGTTGGACAGGTTTTAACTTTGGTTTTGATCTGCTGGTGACCTACACAAACCGCTTCATAGTCTTTAAGAGGAATACTCTAAGTCAACCATGTGGGGGCGCTGTGAGTCTCCAACCACGGAGGCATCTGGCGTACAGGTGAGCAGTGATTCAGTCTAATCCTGGGCTGTGTTCATAGGAACAAATATGTGCAAAATGGAAAGATAAACCGCCTTAACCGTTGTGTTTCACTTTATCAGGTTCCTCTGAACAAACTGAAAAATATTATTTAGTTAAATCTTTTAACCAGCTTCAGTCATTCAGTTTACATAATGCTGAAAAAAAACAAAAAATATAAATAAATATTATTCACTAATACTACTTTCCACTTTTACTGAGTTTAACCAACATCTATTCTGATCATTTATCAATTCATTTTCAGGATTTGAACACTTTAAATGCTATTTTTTTTATGATGTCACTATATTTCTAAATGTAAAAATATCATTTTTCAAGATTTTTCAGATTTGTACACTTACAGCTGGTTGTTTGAAATGATCTAATGTAATTACTTTGAATGTAAGTGTCTTCAAAACGTAACCAAACTTTTCACATCTGTCCAGGTTACGTCTTGCGTCCTTTGACAACCGTGGAAAGCTGGTCTGCAGTCGCTCAACAGGTTACCAGCTTCTCACATTAGAGAAAGACCAGGTCAGCTTTGTTAACCTGTTGATGTGATTAACACTGAGCACAAATTCTGCTGCAGTCTTGCTTAACACGACACCCTGTCCCTCCCTCACTCAGGAGTACGTGGTGATGAACCTGGACAGCCGTTTGTTGTCATTCCCGCTCTACGTGTGCTGTAACTTCCTGTATACGTCGCCTCAGTCAGACCAGCGGCCAGATTCTTCAGAACAAGAGAGCAGCACCCGCAGCTTATCCTGATGCCTCTTCAACAGCCATGAACTGCTGCCATTCCTCCGGTGATGCTGAGACACTGATCCGATCTTGTATGTACAATCGACCACCACATGTAACACCACTCTGACGTTTGACATGTCATCTGCATGCTCTGTAAGTCAGTGATGTGTTTAGGGAAGATGTTTTGTATCTATGTATTCAGTGTTTTGGCATATTCTATGTTAACTTTACATAAATATACAAAATAAAAGAAACACATCAGTGTGTGCAGGAGGCATAAACCTCATCCTCCTTTGCCTTCAGAGCAGCTTCATCATGCACTGTTTGCACTGAGATGTTGGACCATTCTCCAACGTGGAAAATATGTTGTTTGGAGGTTTGAGAGGCTGAAATCTGCCCTTCAGGGCTTTAAATTAAAGGGATAGTTCAGATTTTTTACAGTGGGGTTGTTTGAGGTAGTTATCCATAGTCAGTGTATTACCTGCAGTAGATCGTAGTTGACGTGCCCCCAGGTTGAAGAAGTACCGGCGTGGAAACTAAGCATTGTCCAGCTGTGGGCAGGACAGGCCAAAAAAAAAATTGCTTTACTTTGTCAGACAGTCCTTTGCCATGTGGAACTGAAGCTCTTCAAAGCCATCTGAATGCTTTGACAAAAAGTGGGGGAAGACGCAGCAAACAGCTGAGCAGTCAGCTGATCAGTTAAATGTTCACGTTGTCAGAATTTATTGGAAAAGGGTGTTTCCATTTCCCCTCATGCACATTTACTATTTTTTTGAAAAAGGCGAAGACCACCTCGAGCGAGCGAGTGAGGTTTTTTTTTTTTTTTTTGCCGTTTCCATAAACATTTTCCAATGCGAAATTTCAAAATGCTCATTTACTACGTTTATGGAAACGCGGCTACTGTCAGAGGAACTGCCATGTTGTTTCTACGACGAGCCACAGAATCCTGACCGGAAGTGGTCCTTACTGCTGTCACTCACCTGTTTTATCCCCCTCCCTGAAAAGACCTGTGACCTTCAAAATCTCCTGTCATGGACAAAGCCTGAAAACAGAGCAATGATGAGGAGCAGAAGCATTTCCTCTCAGACCAACTGAATAACAGTTTTCTGTAAGGTTATTAAGGACATATTGCCTACTGAACCTTTAAACTGCTATTGGTTTTTAGGTGGCTAAAGTACTTACTTTTTCTTTTTTCTTTTTTTTTTTTTACTGCCCCGTCCACAGCGGTACATTCTTTGGGTTCGGCACCAGCACCTTCTCCTGTCCGCTCCAAGCTGTGTGCTGACCTCCATCTACTGCAGTAAATACACAGGTTATGGAAAAGTACCTCACACAGCCCCACTTTAAAAATCTGAACTAACCTTTTAAGATTACATGACGTTAAGATCTGATCATTTAAGGCCACGGACGAGAGTCGACAAAGGAAAAGTGAATTCAAAAGATGAGAAAGCTCTAAATGATCTGATTGAAAAGCTGTTGCACTGACTTCTTTGTACAGTTTCCAATCTGTTGCACCTTTGTGGGATGTGGTCAGAGGAGTGGCCTGTGGACTGCGGCCTGTCTATTTATCCTGCTAGTGCTGACAACATGCCTTTCCACGACCAATGCAGTAGTGACTGCACTTTAGTACCAAGCTACATACAGCTGGTACAAGACACTTTTTAACTTCCACGTGAATTTATTCTGGAGCAGCTTCTGGCGGGCCTTTTGGGCTTGCATCTCCACCGACTCAAAACTAATAAGTAAAATTGCATCATTACTCTCAAAACACCTTTTTTAAAATAACATTTCCTCAGATGTTATGAACTAAAATGTTGTATTCATTTGACTGATCTAGATGATAAAAATATTGGCACAGCCTGGCAGTATAACTCCGCATTTTAAGCCCAAGTGACCGTGTTGTTTTATGTTTCAAATCGAAGCAGCACTTAATGCTTCGACATTTTTTTTTAATGTTTTTGTTCATTAGCCTCATTTGCTCACAGTTCCCTGATGGACATTTGGTAACTGACACCAGCTAGATATTCACAGCATACTGTTTACTTGTGATTTTGCAGTGTTAACCAGCTACTCAAATATCCCCACTGCTCCGTTCTCCACATGAAGCACATTTGAAGTCAGTGCCGTTGTACACTTTTGTACCTTTTTAATTGGGTCGGACCCGTGTGGAGGTTTCGGAGATCTGTTGTTACCTCATGTTGTCGATTAGTAAATGTGGGGATTTTCACATTTGTGTAGTGGACATGTACTGCTAACTCATTCATATAACTTGCCTGTATAGCTCCGCCTGTAAATGTCATTAAGCTTAAACGTGTTTTATTTAGCATTTATTTATTTTTTACTTCATTTGTATGGATTTATTTTTGAAATAAATACATGTGTACAGTTTTGAACTGCCAATAAAACTGCCCATTCACGTGGGCTGTGGTGCTATCACATGGGTCTTCACTGCAGCTCTACCATTATCGCTGTATTATTACACTTGAGCATGTCCTCTACTGACTTCTTTCTCTCTAATCGGAACTGAATGGTGCTCGTCATTATTATTTGGTCATATGCAGAGGTATTTGGTGACTCTTAACTTAGTCATTCTCAACACTTTTGTCAAAGCAGTTTAATTCCGATCAGCGTCAGTAGTTATTTTCTGTTTTATCCCACAAATATTACTCTTTATAATCAGACAAGACTCCTCTGATTACTACCTGTAATCATCCGTTTGGTGTCACGTGTTATGACTGACGATTGCAGAGATGTACTCGTTGAACAATGTGGGGAAAAAACGCAGTCTTCCTTCATTTTCGTTTGTTGAAAACACCTGCTTTTTAAAAAAAAAAAGAAAGAAAAAAAGAGATTAGAGTTTAATAAAGACCAGCTTGTCCTCAAACCTATTAAAAATACAGTTTCATGTAGTCGTGCTCACGCGATCGATTAAAAATGTCAGAGAAAATGTTGTACTTCCTGCCTGTCAGAGTGGCTCAAAGACCAGCTTGTAGCGATCAGACCTTAAGTTTGTCACTAGAAACTGTACATTCAGCACTGTTACAATACCGTGCTTTATACTCTGTTGTAATCTACATCTTTGGATACGACGACCACTATCTATGCTTGACCAAAAAAAAAGGCTCGGTCATAAAGGTTTTTGTGGGGTTTTTTTTTTTTGCAATCCCAGACATAAAATGAGGAAACGGTCTTTTCAGTCTAAAGATCATCGCGCAAACACATTCGATTGTTCTCAACACATTACGCTCCGGTTCCTTCATTATTGATGGATTTAATGACACAATATTAACTCAGTCCTATTGCTGTTACATGGGATGTTTTACTGGTACCACTGTTCTTATTCTTCCAAAAAGTGTTTTTCGTATCATTAGCTGATGACATTAAAACATTTTGTAAAGGATTTGGACCAATTACGTGGCTTGGAGATTTTCCATCAGGTTTACAGTGTGTGTTTGCTGCTTCTTGTATCATTTTCTTCTGCAGTCGTTCAGGCTGCCACCTTACAGTGTTGCCTTTCACGTATCATTATTTGTATATAATTGAGAATAATCTTTGCAGTCATTAAAGTATGTGTTACGAAAACATGACTAGTGCTGGTCTTTTCCTTGTTTTGATCCCCTCAAAGGGGAAGGTTTCGGTTTGGTTGGACTTTGGCTGGGAGTACGGGAGTCCTCACCAGATTTTCAGCATCAAACACTTTATTTCCTCCATTCTGGTGAATTCTTATGCACCGATTTCTTCCCTTTCTGTATCTGTTTATAGTGGAAATGTCTTATTTATGTAGGAAAACACAAAATATATTGAAAATCGAATATTTATTCTCATCAGTCAACTTTTCTCATTTATCCCTTCACACACAGGCACGATTTACTCCTCTTCTTCTTTTAATGTCCTTATCTGGAGATCCTTTAATGAGCTAATTAACTGATTATCTTGTTACATTTATAATTAAGTTGTTGTATTTAAAGACCATGATGAGTCTCAGCTTCCGTACTTCTGTCCTCTTTTGTGTTTTGGGACATAACCTCTGTGAACTACTTCATTTAAAAATATTTTATAAACCCCTGGACTCATTCATTTCCGTAGGATGTCTCCTCACGTTCAAAACTTCTTGCACATTCAGAACACATCACGCATATCCATCTTTTGGGATGATTTTAGGAATACTGAAGCTGACTGAAGGCCTACAACACAACTGATAAAAATACTGATCAAATCTACTAGAGGATGAGACTTTGTGAAACTAAATAAAATTCCTCTGCAACACTTTGTCTCCGGTGCAGTGGATAAAACTCTACTGAACCAGCCATGATGTCGGACCTAATGAATTCTTTTTCTTTTACAAAGGGGGCAAATGCACATTGTCTGAAATCTATGATACTGTATAAGTAACACAGGCCAGAACCAGTTACATCTACGGTACTTTTAATTCTGGTATATAAACACATCCCACTGTGGGAGGTAAGACAATCACATTATACAGTGGACATGGAAAAATAAACCAATGGTCTGATGAACTTCAGGAATTAAATATGGCTGCTAAGATTTCAAAATGCATGAAGCATGTTCAAAACCTTGTTCACGATTAAATGCACATCTGAAAAAAGTTGAACACTTTTAAATGTGACAGAGCTTCACTTCACCTTTTTATTAAAAAGTTAACATCAAACAGGTCTACTTGTATGTGTTTTTGAACTGCTATAGCGTCCATGTACAGTGAGGTGACAGCAGGCGCGTCGCTGGGTTTCCCTCTATACAGGGACAGCACAGATAAACCGACATCTGACAAGCCAAAAACATTCAGATTACACAATTACCAATCTCACAGTGACAAGTTTGTAGAAGACGTGCTGTTTAAACCTTCACATCATCAGCGTTTACGGCCAGTAAAAAGTTTACCAATTGCATCATCCTCAGGTCAAACTGAGCGGACTGACTGCGCTGCTGCGTCTGTGTGTAATGACCTCAGACAGACCGCAGCCGTCCTCACTGATGTATAGAGTCCAGGTTTTCTTTGAGTCTTCGGGTCATGCTGGGGATGAGGTTAACGTGGTCGTCCACACAACTGCCAACACAGTGGTCCATCAGCGCTCGAACAGCTGGCTCTTTGGCACCAGAGTCGAAAAGGTCTTTCGCTTTGTCGTTGCAGTGCATCGTGCATCGGGTCAGACGGTCCTGGGGAGTGAGGTTGATATGTTTAAGAAATTTAAGACCTTAAGAGAACTTAAAGAACATTTGACTGCAACGCAAATGTCATCCTAATTTGATCCCAATCACTAATCGGATACTGTAGCTATAATTTGCAAATTTGCAGACCTGAAACCAGCTGAAAATCTGAATGAAATGTGATCGAGAGGAAGACGAACGATCATCTCAAGCCATCAACCAAAGCAGGGCTACTTATCTTTTTGTTCCAAGAGTGACATAAAGCAACCAACAGCAATGTGAAATACTAGTGGAGAGCATGACAAGACGCTTGAAAACTGTGACTGATCAGTATTAATCCACC
>JAPQRN010000005.1:6353821-6372206 GCA_037367275.1 Coranthus polyacanthus | reverse complement strand
AGAAAGAAAAATGTACAAAAAAAAAATGGTTAAACTCTGTATTAATGACTTTTATTGGATTTTAGCGTCTGTTTGCACCCTCCTGCTGCAGAGGGAGGTGGGAACGTTGAGGCTGCAGCCCCTGAGGGTAAGAGACGCCGTTCAAACACCAGCCCGCGGGTGGCGCTAAAGGGCTGTTTAAAAAAGTCTGCAGATAACGGGATGCGGAGTTTTTAAAATAGAAAAATACCTCGATATGTAAGTTTCACAGCCTTGACTGACTTCTCTCTCTCTTGTTTTTTCACAGAATCAGAGTCCAACTCCTCTGAGGAGACAGACGGTGAGTTTATTTGTTTTATCTGAACAGATTTTGAACGTGGATTCTGTCTCTTCATATTGACCTCTTTCTCTCATCACCATCGTTCTTTTTGACAGGGAGGCAGAGGCGGGGTAAGTATCTGCGCCGAAACACTATTGTTACAGTAAAATGTACAATATACAATTAAATGCGTTCAGTTACCAAAGACATGGGCTTTCGTTCTAAAGTTTTAACCACATATTCATTCACTTCAAATCAAAAAAATCACAATCACAAACATTTAAAGCTAGAAAATAAAGAGTGATGCAATCTAAATCAAGTACATTTACTCCTGTACTTGTACATAATTTAAGAATGTCCGCTTTGTGCTACTTTACACTTCTACTTTGTCACATTTTAGAGAGAAATATTGTACTTTTTTTTAACTTTTACTACATCTATTTGACGTGTAGTTTCTCGTTACGTTTTACTAGAGACACGTGAAACACTTCTATGACACGACGCAGCACTTTAATCCACCCAGTAGTCGAGAAACAACATTAAAACAGAACAATATAATAATCTATAAGAACATACATTCGCTCGACCTTTTATTTAGTCTCTGCGTGTACTGAGGTAAAGGCCTCATTTGAGGAAAAACACACACACACACAAAAAAAAAGTAAACGGTAAAACCTCAGAGCGTAATGGAAAGAATTACAACCAGAAACCTGGGCAAAAAAAACAAACAAAACAACCAAAACAACAGAAGGCAATTCAGTGAAATAAATAATAAAACCAATTAAAACACGAACCGGTGGAATCGACTAAAACGAGGACAGCGAGAAGTAAAACGTGATGTAATAAAGGACGTCATGTGCCCTAGAGACACAAATGACGCAATGGTAAACATAAGGACTTACGTAACACCATGTGCAGTTTGTTCATAATACTTCGGTGCTTTTACTTAAATAACACGTCGAATTCGGCGCTTTTACCGCGTCGTGTCTTCTTTACTTCTACTTCTTTTGCTTTGACCAAATAGGACTTGAAAATCGTTCTAATCTGTACGTTTTGGTTTCTTCTCAGAGCACCACGAGGTAGTGACGGAGACCGTGGGCCGTTTGGGTAAGATAAGATAAAGTAAAGTACAATAAAGTAAAATAAAATCAAAACCAACCGCACTCGTGGACTATGAGTCATTTCAGCGTGGGCTGCTGTAATTTCAAATGTTTTTTCTTCTTCTTCTTCTTCCTACAGATGAGGGCACTCAGGACACAACTAAGGAAAAAGGTAAAACAAAGGATTGATTTGGGATAGATAGACGTCAGTGTATGAAGTTGAATGGGTTCTTATCTGTTTACTGTAGTTTATCCAGACAGCTATGGTCTGGGTTTTTGCGGACAGTCGTTAACATTTTTGCGGCAGACTCCTAAGCACCTGCCCAGGCAAGATGTGGTTAACTCCAACCCACTGAACGTTAAATTGTTGGTTACGCAAAGAACCGGATAGTGAAAAACAAAACCAGTCGGAGCCGGTCTGAGTTAGATTTGAATGGCGTTGAAAGCTTTAATAGGTTTGAAATAAGGGAAATTGTAAAATGGCTCAGGAGCAATTACAAATTTATAGGGGCGGTGGTGGTGGTGGTGGTGGTGAGGGGGGGTGACTTACAAAGCCTTATTTTCTCCATTTTAATCCACAGAGGCAGTCAAAACAAATGTAGCTCGAGTCACCACGGAGATGACTGAATCTGTTTACTGCTTGACCTGAAAAATACGATGCCACGATTGTTTATTCGAACGCAGTCCTCCTCGTATGTGAGTAAATCTGGGACAGGAATCCAGGGCACTTTGAGACGTCTGTCCCCAGGTGCTTATTGTGCTTGATTTATACTGTATCATCCGCTGCCGGTTATTTTTGGGGGATGAAGGATGCGCTGTCCCTGTCCCACAAGATGCCGGGCGATATTAATAATCAGCATGTATCACGGCGAAGTCGAAAGGTCGCGCCTATGTCTCTAGAAAAGCAGAGAAGGAATGGTGAGATTCGACTCGCAGTGTAGCGAAATCCCGGTCCTTCGGGCTTTGAACGGGCCTGGCTCTCGTCTCGTCGATTATCGGTACCTGCGCCGTGGCAGTGAGTCACTTCAGTAAAAAACCACAGACGAGACGTGATTCATATCGCGCCCGCGTTTGAAAGGTCTGGAAAAATACCGACATTGTGTGGTGTTTGTAATGTAAAGCTGGCGTAAAGGAATCCTCTCTCTGCCCATGCGTCACAGATGCACTGGAGTGAGAACGCGCAGCAGGACGCGGATCCCACCGCTCGCCCGTCACCCTGCGCCTGAGCCGCACTCAGCTTACCGTCAATAAAGAGGACATGTTACACCTATCCCTGTCGTGTGTGTTCCTTTGTGGGGTTTTATGTACTCATAACTACGAACTCACGTGTTTATTGCACAACATTACAAGATTTCAGATCAGGTGGGGTTTTTTTTTTTGGCATTTCCTACGAGATATCAAGGTTTTCCTGAGGTTTTTTTTTATTTGGGGGAACTCCTCCAAGTAACAAAATGTCTAAAACCTGTGCATTAATTTTCACATCGTTTTAGATACTGCAGTGTTTCCCTTTAGTTAAGACTTGGGTTCATGGCTGGGTGGGGTCTCTATAAAAAGTTTACATTTTATAATAAAAAATATACTGAGCAACAAAAGAAATGCAAGCAACTGTGAACTTCAATATAAAAGTCCTTCAACATGACCTTCTGATGGTTTTTGGAATATAATTTGTCTCTAGGTCGTTTTTCCACTTCGGATGTTTTTTTTTTATATATTACATTTGTAAAGCAAACATTTCAGGTGTGTTTTCCCATATTTTTGGCTCACATTTACGCACAGGGATGGCTTTACAGGTCACGCATGTTGACTTTTCACTACTTTATCGCAGTGTCTTGTAAGTGTTTCTAAAGCTGAACGTCTACAGAAAGGGTTACGGTCAACATTTCATTTGCTTCCCTCGTCATGAAACCTCCTCAGACTGACTAATGGCTGAACGTTTCGGAGTCTGCACGCCACCGGCTCGTTCATGAAGATTTTCCGTAAGGCGCGGCATGTTGAAAATGTAACCAAGTCAACATTTTATGATTTGCTTTTATAGGCCCAATTCACTTAAACTAAAGTGCCACTCCCGATCGTTCACGCCATCGTACTTCTGCTCAAAACACCCCAGACACGTGTTCACACGTACGGACTATATCCAAAACTGATCAATACCCAGAAAGCTTAAAAGCAAAACGTGCTTGTGTCACAACTAAAACCAGTAGATCTGGGGAAAGTCATTTAGTTTTGCTTTAATTTGATTAATCTTTTCCTAAAATAGCTTGGGTGCTGCACCTAAGTCTTACGATTGTAGGAAAACCCTGGAAATTAGAGCAATGCTTTAGAATAAAGAATTGTGATTAACTTCCAGTACTTTGAGTGTATAGATACTTTCTAATAACAAAAATCCCTAAGTTATAATAAATTCCTTCATTTATGATGAAACACTTAATTCAATTTAATAACAAAACACATCCCACGACAGTATTTTCCCATTTTTATTGTTCATTTGTGTTTCTTCCACGAGTGTGGACCAGAGTACGTTGATGTGCATTAAAAAAAAAAAAACAACTTCTTTGGTACCTAAGGGAAAATAAAACAATTAAGGCAACTACAGCATCTATAGGTTTGAAATGCGTTTAGTACTGCAGCCAAATGACCACACTCTGTTGGCATGCACCGAATGTCTGCCCCTGTTCAAACATGATACCAGATCAGCTCCACATCAAACCACCCAGTTAGAAAACTTCCACATTTACTTTACTGTTCCTCCTCAAGCTCGTGAACCATTTGTTCCAACTTTTCAGGTTGAGTGCGAAAGGTTTAAGCAAGAGCAACCCAAATATCCAGGCAGGTGCAAGTTTCACTAAGGAAAAAAAAAAAGAAAACTGTACTGGGAAGTAGCAGATATAAGCCGAACTAGAGAAACAAGGCTGAGGCCTAAAGCATTTAACCATCAGGGATGCAGTCAAGTTTTAACAGGAAACTTAAGGTCTCGTATGAAAGCATGTCTGCATTAGTTGACATTCTGCTGTTATGTCTCAAATTCAAGTAACCAAGTTGTTTCAGGCAGTAAGTCATTTCTGTCTCAGGAGACTGAAGACAGAGCTGGATATCAGGCATCTAATCCGTCAGTGACTAGGGCTTCATTTCTTTCTTCATATTTTAGTGATATGGCATCGGATCATCCAGTGTGTGTAATTAATGCCTCTACTAAATATACTCAGATACGCATGTGTCAAATAGACAACCTTCCTGAAATGTGAACGCTGAGGAAGTCGGTCGTTCCAGTTTAGGGGGAAAATATTAAAGCATTAATAACAAAAATCTGCATGTGGGGATAAAAAGATGCAAATACACACCAATGACCTCGTTTTTTCACCTAAAAATACTGCTTTCGCGTTTATGTTACGGTCAGCATGTTGTGACCAGAGATACAGCTGTAAAAGACTAACACTGAATTTTAATTGATCATGTCTTTCAAACTTGTAAAACAAATTTAAAACAAAGCATGGTTGTATATACATAATTGCAAAGTAAAAAATGGAATAATGAATATTAGAAAAACAACTCAGTTGATATTTTCAGATAAACTCTTTACAGAATCATGAGATATGGAAAAGTAAGTCAGAACAAAGAAATGCAACCGTCCCGCTGGAGGTTATATGGCCCAAATGGAACACAGCAAATTCTAGGTCGAAGATGATGCAGCCAAGAACCACAGGCCCATATCACAAGTCATTTCAACTTTTTTTTTTTCTTCCTTTTTCTTCCTTAGTTGTTGGCTTGAGGTAAGCGATATATTTTGGCCTCCTCTCTCTCTCCCTCCCTCTCCTGGTTGCTCGCTGGAGCGGTTTCTTTCTCCTCCCCTGCTTGGGGCGCCGCTGAACCCTCACAGGATGCCGTAGATGAAGATGGCCATGATGGCAGCGCTGATCAGCCCAGAGATGGGCACAGTGACAAACCACGCCATGAAGATGTTTCTGAACAGACGCCAGTCGACTGCTTTCCTTGAACGCAGCCATCCAACAGCCACCACAGAGCCCACCTGGAAACACACGTTTCAGAGTTTTTGTCCCTTAAAATGATGATTTTAGAATGGTCATGGTAAAAATAAGGCTTTACCAAAATCTGTCTATTTACAAATCTGAAATAACCTAAACATTATAGAAAAGTTTTAATCTTAGTCAATTATTTTGGGTGGATATGTCATGACATGTCAATTTTTTTGGTTCATGATACAAATACAATGACTGAAGCAGCTTTTATATTGGTCTTCTGAGGACAGTTCATCATCCATTTTTTAAAAAAAAAAAATAATGGCAGAATGTTTTGTTGAGTTTTTAAATCAAACAATCCTTTTTTTTGCCCTTTTTGAATCTTGTCAAACACACAAAAATAAACAAACAATAAAAAACAAATCTAATAAAAAAAAAATAAATAAAAAAAAACAAACTGGCAAACCTGCTTAAAAAGAACCCAACACATGTACTTGACACTAAACTGAAATTGGAAAGAGAGAAAAAAAAAAAACGAAAAATGAAAAACTACTACAACCCTGAGTAAATGAGTAGAAACTTGCTCCACATCCGACTGTCCAGACTGGGTTTCTGTTTACTGTAGCCTCTCCTCACACTAAAAACTTTCTGCCCCCGTGTCTCAGTCTAGTTCCCAGACCACAATGTTTAACTTACCTTGCAGTGTGTGGTGGAAACAGGCAGGCCAATGTTAGAGGCAACCACGACAGTCAGGGCAGAGGCCAGTTCGATGCTGAAACCACTGCAGGGGAATAAAACACACTCTGATCTGTCTGAACATGCTAACTAAATTAAAAAACTGGTAATGTCTGTGGAGGATGTGGTTTGTTTTCTGACTCAGCAAACACAGTTTCGGCACTGTCTGTGGTGTTTGTACCTTGAGGGGGTGATGGGGGTCAGGTCCCGGCCCATAGTCTGGATCACTCTGCGACCCCAGACCCAGAGACCGGCACAGATGCCCACGCCACCGTACAGCAGAAGCCAGATGGGTGTAGGTGCATTTGAAGTCACGCTGCTGGTTTGGTAGACGAGCCACAGAGCTACCAGGGGTCCTATGGCATTGCTGCAAAAAAGAATGGAGGTTACAGCATCTAAATGTTATGACTTTGATAAATGAAAATGTCACAAAACACCATGCCAGAGACGCAGAACTATCTTCTATTAGTGCAAAGGCTGATACCATAACCTTCACGAAGGAAACCCACATACCTCACATCGTTTCCTCCATGAGCGAAGGATCCAAAGCAGGCGGTGAGAATCTGAAGGAACTGGAAGAGAATTGAGACTTCTGGCTTGTCTGAATCGAGTCGGTCATCATCCAGAGAGCTTTGGCTGCTGCCTGCGTCCTCCTTCCCCATTTCTAGTGTTACGTCGCCTTCTCCCAGGCCCTCGGGAGTCGTGTGCTCTGCCACGGCGTTACAGTAGCTGGTGTAACTATCCATCCGGACGCGCTTCCTGTCTTGACCACCCGACCCTGGACCCTTGTCTCCGTCCTCACTAGCGCGGAAATCCCCATCTTTATGCTTGAAGTCTCCGTGCATACCGATGATAGCCATGGTGTAGGAGGTGTAGCTGTTGTTGCGCCTGATTGGTCGATCACCTGCCTCGCCCATGCAGTCGCCGACTTTGGCGAGGTGGAGCTTGTGCAGGAGGTCTTTATAGAGGCCGGAGTCTTTGTGGACTGTGTGGTACTGGCTGTAACCGTTACTGGGAATCTGTGCTGGCCTGTTGTTGAACTGAACCTGGTTATTGAACTGGACCTGATTGGGAGTGTTGGTGGAACCATTGCTGTGGACTTGCTGGTTGTTGACTTGGACCTGATTGTTTGATTGAACCTGTTTTGGAACTACAGAAAAAGATAAAAACAAGATTGAAAGTCTATTGCTGTTTAGACTTCATGTATCATGCTATTGAACAATTTCATGATCATGCAACGGGGTTTCATATTTAAAACTTTAAGACCATTATGAATACAATTTAAAGCCTATTTCACCTCCCACTGTGCTGGGGCCAGTCTTTATTGATATGTAAATTAAATGCAAATACAGAACAAAATTGGAAAATGAATGTATTTGCTGGTGGCTGTATGTTTTTCAGACTTCCCATGCGACTCTAATTCTGCTCACCCAAAGTTCCTACTTGTAGCATTTTCTTGCACAAAGTGCAGTCAGCTAACCAATAAATCCAAATAATTTTAGACACCGTAAGGCCTAAAATTCAGAGTTTTTAACGATCTGCATGAACTCTGATGTATGTTAAAAGGTCACTTGACTGGTTTAAAAATCTGTATATATGCACCGATGCATCATTTAACTGTCAGAATATAGTGTTGTCTCTGGGTTTACTTACCATCATTTGCATTGCTGTATTCTGTGTCATCAGAATCTCCAATGTCAAATGCCACCTTGCGTTCCTTATTACTGTCGACATCGTCAGAATCTCCGATGTCAAATGCAACCCTGCGCTCCTCGGTGGCAGTCGGTGGCTGAACAGGGGGGTTCTGATTGGCAGCTGGAGCGGCAGGTGTCGACGCCTCCTTAGAAGCCTGCTTCAGGATTGGACAGTGAGCCTCTCTCAGCTCCCTCTTCTCCATCAGGGGGCTCTCAGAAGGGCTGGAAGACTTGATATCTCCTAGTAGGGGAGGGGTTGCAGTAAGACATTGCTTGGGTCACGTCCAAACATACACACAGTACAACACATGTTTCCTTTCAACCTAATCTCCAGGGAGTCATAAGTATTGCATAACCAGAAAGTTAAAAAAAACCCTTTGTCCTATAAATCCAACTTACCTGTGTCCAAAACTGAGCCTGTGTTTTCATAGGATCAGATAAATGGATTATGACCTTACAAGGGACATATTTACACTACCGCTTGCAGCTTAACTTATGAAAGAAGATAAGACTGTGGCTCTCATGTGGTTTTAAAGTAAATAAGATACTCAGTGCCAGTAGTTTCTATTCAACAGTCCTAGGACTGTTGTGGCCAATTGGCCTCCCAAACTGGACAAGACTGGAGTTGAAGCTGCCAGTGACCCTCTGATCTCTCACTTTACATGTACACCAAATGCCACATCAACACCTAAGTCAACCTAGGCCTATTTCAGTCAAGGCAGTAAAGACCAATTAGTGGATCACTATGACCCAATTAGTCTACTTGACTTCTGGAAGGAGGTTCATCTTGACACATCATGCTTGTCAGATAAACCTGCTGTTTCTTTGTCTTCTCTCAAAACACATTTATCAGTTTTGCTACAAGAAATTATTTTATTTTTTTAATTAAATCTTGAATTTTGAAAAAGGTTTGTGATCCTGTGCACAAAGTATACAAAGAAGGCATGACACAGTAAAATGGAAGACCACAGAATATAAAAAGAGGTGCTGCACAATAGAAGAACTACAATACATTCACAAAGGTTAAAACTGAATAGGGCTCTAACACCAATACCACACTCCTGGTGTGGAAATACAGATGGCTTCTGGGCTTTTGCTTTAATCCAGGATTATCAAACAAAAACAGCTACAATATTTTCAAATGATTTTCATTACAGGGACTCCATTATGACAAAATATCCGTGAACTCCATTTGCTGGATTAATAAGAGTCCTTAGTGTGAATAGGCTTATGTAACATGTGAAATGCTAAATCTCTCATTTGTTCAGTGGCTCAAGTGAGGAAGCCAACAGTGACCAGTCAAAACTGTTAAGAGATTTAAAGAGTGACTCATCAAAATAAATGTGACTTACGTTCAATCTTCTTCTTGAGGCGAGGGCAGACAATAAACCACACTACAATGGCAGTCACCAGAGCGCAGCCCAATGAGATGAGCAGGATGCCCCACCAACGGATGTTGCCAAATCCCAGCACTGTAGGCCCGTCAGGAATCAGGCAGACACACAAAGGCAAATACAGAAAGGCAGATTTAAAATCAAGGCAGCTGCTGCTACCTTCTTTCACATCACAGAAAGTTGCACTGTATTAAAAGTTGTCAAGTGAACAGTTATAATTCTGTAAAATGTCTAAGTAAAAGTATTTACCTGTCAAAATGTGGTTATGTCAGAATAAAGAACTTTTAGCAGGGACTTGTATCTCATTAAACATAATCGGCATCAGTAAATGAAAGTGTACCACAAGCCAACAGCTATAATGGAAGTGGCATCTCTTGGCTCTAGATGTGAATAAGTGTAGCTGCAGTGTCTTATTGTACCACGTCCTAGTTAAATATGTAAAGTATGTGTACCCCTTAGATGTGAACAGTTACATAACACCTAAAGGTGAAAGAGCAAAATGTCACCATGACCCCCAAGTTCCCAGCTAACAACTGCACATGGACAATGAGTTCCATAAAAGGCAACATAACTTGAAGAACAAGAAAAAAAAAATTCTCATTCTCAGGAGCTGCTTGCTGTAGCAATAAAGGCACACTCTTGCCAAGACTGCAGCAATGCTGGTGCAGCAGAGGTACGTGTAATGCAGCATGCTGGCATAAAGTGAATTATTTGCATTTCCCAAGGGAGCCAGTCATCTTTGTCATACAGAGGTTGCAAGTCTGCAGTGTGATTAAGAAAACAAAAACAAGAGCAGCTGAAAACTCCAACAGCACCTCTGGTGAGGTGACCTTGGCCAAGCATTATAAATAAATAACACCTCCACTAGCTTGGGATTGTTTGGGAAGTCTAAAGACAAACAAAAGGAAATGAGAGCCAAAGCTAAAAGATAAGTGTCTCGGTCGTCGTGTTCATTTGAGGGCAGAGTCCACAGTGCACTCTCTCCACTGAGTCACGCTGCAGCATGAGACTGCAGAGCACCTAACTGATGTTTATTTAGTTACGCAATGGAAGCTCACTCCCTTCAGGACAGGAGAAGCATGAGAGGAAAAACCGGAAGGCGGGTCTGTAACGGCTGAGCCTCCCGTCTTTCACTAAAATACCGGCTTACATGTACGAGACATCCAAAAACAGGTGTTACTCTGCTACAAATTACTAGGAACACCTCTGGGAATCCAACAATACAAGGGACAAAAAAGAAGAAAAACGGGATATCAGCACTCACATGATACTCTTTTTAACAAGTGGACAACTTTTATAAAATAAAAAAAAGGAGAAGCAAGGATAAAAAAAAAAAGAAAAAAAAAAAAGCCTGTCTCTAGTTGTTATTGCCACACAAAAGGACAAGTTTACACCACAGCCATGCAGTGGGATGAATGGGACAGCACAGGAAATGGAATTTAACCACGGCTGCGTTCCAAACCCCTCCCTAGAATTTCTCCCATATCCCATGACCCACATTACACAACAACATGGCCTGTTTTTCCACTACTATATGTGCAACTCACCTCAAACCTCAATTACAATGACCGTTTGAATGACTGTGTATGATTCACTTGGCAAGGACTCTTTGGGTTTTTGTTCTGTGTTATCTGGAGTCTAGTGTGGCACTTACCAAGAGTATTAGGATTAAATGGCAGCTGCACTAAAGGGATCTCTGAGCCTAGCATTCACTTCTAACAATAAGTATCCATCCTTGAGGACACGTATGACAATAGTCCTCTGAGCACTCTTCAGCTTTTGTTCTAGCACAATGTCTCATGTAAAGTCTACTCTCTGCATCCGTTTTATGTTGTTGATTGTGTCCCCAGAGCAACCACTGACACTGAGTGTTTGTTTTCCAGAGGGTAACCCAGGCAGAAAATTTGTAACTAGCTAAATGCATTGAAGTTCGTCAATGGAGGCAGGTGTTGTGTGAGTGTGTGGCAGGAGGGGGTCAAATATACCGTCACTAGGACACTCAGCACTTTTAAACATATACTGGTATGCAACAAAATGAAGCTCGCCTTGTGTCCACAATGTATCTCACATATTAAAATTCTCCAACACTGGTGTAATGGAAGGTCAAACTCTACAGATGTCAGGAAACACTGCTGGTATTACGTAAAATCCTGTGAGTTGACAAACTTTTCTGGAACACAAAAGGGATAATTCCCTCTGGGCAGATCTTCACTTTATAATAAACAGGCTTCAGGGAACTGACAGCAGATGAGAGATTAATGAGGTGTGAACGACATAGGTCACGCCAAGCCTCGTTTGTAAAAAGGATGGACATTTGATCTTCAAATTATTTGGCCTGAATGGCAATCATTTTTGAAGATGATGGCTTGAGGTCTCTGGCAGTGGTGTGTATATTCAGTATAGGAATGTGCTGCGCGATGCCTGGTGTCCAATCACACTACTATGATAGGGTCTGGCTCACAGGAACGCCAAGTTCTATCATAGGAAACCTACACATAATGTACTCAGTTGCTGCAGATACCGCAGCAGCATTAGAATGCATATATCAGCAATAATGTGCTGCTGTTGAACTGTGTCCCCGTGTAGTATCAGGCTACTATCCAAAACTGCAGCTAGTTGAAACGTGATTTATCAATTTGAGAGTGAAAATTAAATAATTCCTGTGTGTGTGTTGGATGTAACTATAAAAAAGGATAAAAATAGATTATGTTTTGGAGTGATCATGGAATTGATGAAGCAGGTGTCTATGTTAAACAGGCTCTGTTATATTGCCTTGAGGTTTAACAATGTGAAATTTACTTCAGCTTCATAGAGCATGCGATGTAGTGTGTCTGAAATGCAATCTCACACCTTTTTCTTATGTGAGGCACCCAAGTACAGGTCCCCATGTACAGTGCGTCCAGACACAACTGTACAAAATGTGCCTGACTAAGCAGGATAATGGGCTATGTTGGAACTGCAAGTGATCTCCTCTCTGTGAGTACGCTGATGTGCATGTACACATCAGCGCACGATATCTGGTCATACTCTGGCCTGTAGCCGCCATTTAAAGGCCCAGGCCAGCTAACATCTTGAACTGTTAGGCCCTGTAGAGAGAAGAAAACAAAGGAGCAAAAGTTGCTCATTTAATAAAGTTTCTTCAAGATGAAAAGCCAACAACAGTATTCAGAGCATTACTATACAAATGCTGAGCAGCAATATGACTATTGAAGTGGACAACTATGACCATTTCAAACACCCTCTTTACTTCTCTTTTCCTCCTCCGTGTGTGAAGCGCACAGACAGTGACGTCAAGAGTTAAGTGAAATCTTATTTCCATCTCCCTGTTGTGCTCCGCTCTAAAATTTCATTCCAGCTATGACCCACATAGAACCACAAGCAAGAAAAGCCCTAAAAACATGTTAAAATAAACACAGCTTCTGTGAAAATGGTAAACACCGTCTGGTTTGGTCTGGAATACGTGTGGGCATCCGGCTGTCTGAGGGAGCAGTTTATTTTAAGCTGTGGCTGTGGGCAGGCATGCAGAGCAAAAGGACTGACACAATGATACTAACCCGGAGCTCCAGTGAACATGATGGAGAACAGGTTGATTCCCATCGTAATGGCATAGAAGACAGGCAGGGCCTTCAATCCATTAGGAACTGGGTCTTTCTACAGGGATAAAACAAAGTCAGAAACACAGCTGATAATGTAACAATGGCATAGGGGTAATTTGAATTTAGGTCTATAATGGGAATGAGGAACCAGTGCACAGAACAGTAGCTTATTCTTGCCATATAACAAACATTTCCTCAATTTTAATGTGAGTAAAGAAATGTGTTAAAACTGACCTATCAAGTCAGGTTTCTTTAAAAATCACTCACACAAATACACATACTTATCTATAATTTGATGTAACAGCCAGCTTACCTTCTGTAAGATGAACATGCGCACAAAGTAGAAAACAACGCCCGACATTATACCGGACAGAAGGGGACTCAGGAACCAGGAAGCAACTGAATTAAAAAAAAATAAAATAAAAATATGTGTGGTATTTTAGTGGAATTTTCTAACATGAAGACATCTTTTCAGGGACAAAAAAAGAACAGCTTAAAAGGTTTCTTCTTACATGGCAGAATTATACATTTTATACATTCTAGGAGGGGAACATGACAAATCTTGACAGGAAACTCCAATTTAGCTGAAGTCACTGACTTTGATTTGTTTGTTTGATGTTTTAATTAAATGTGTAACTATTTTGCAAGTATAAAAGGGCATTATTTTGTTCATTTGGTATACAACTACCTTTGCAGACAGATAAGGGTAGTCATTACAGTTCCTATCAATAAGAGCTCTGATCATGACATGAATACATGACTAGAAGCCGTTTTTATGACTTCCCTTTCTCAAACAGGGTCAAAACAGTCTGGTCTGCTTTCTGTAGAGGAAATCTGAATTTGATATGTGTGACTGAATATTCTTGTAACGTTGAGTAAATTTTGTACAATTTCGTCTGACAGCTCAGAAAATGTCCTGCCCACTTGCTTAAAACAGCCCACACCTGTTGAGATTTTCACATAGTAATAAAAAAGACTAACGGACTATTAGAGTGTTCTTTTGCCATTTCATCTGACAATGGTCATTCATAAATGTCCACCTCTGGATTGCTGATGTTCAGGCACTCAACATAAACAAAACACTGGCTATTGTATTATGATAAGGATGTATTACCGGTCACACTCTTCCATGACATTAATAGTCTGTGATGCAATACAACCAAACACTTAAGACTTTTCTAGGTGCTCGTGTGACTGACTTACCGATACGTAGGAGTTCAAGCCACCTGACACCCTGCTGGCCTCTGGCAACCAGTGAGTAGCCGATAGTAGCACCAACAATGCAGTGTGTGCCAGAGATTGGGAGCTTAAGGAAGGAGGCGGCCAGCTGCCACACAGCAGATCCTGATGAAAATGAAGAAATTAATCACATTGGACTTAACATGCCGACACTGTCATTACTTTTCCGAATACCTCATCTGAAAGTCTCTGAAAAAGGACATTAGAGGGCACCTGGTCACAGTCACTTGTAAACTACAATGCATCTCTTGCTCAGGAATCAGCATAACATTGGAAAACTGTAAGAGTTAGAAATGTTTTGATAATATTTTGCTGGTTGTAGCCATTTTATGTCGGCTGTCCAATCTGTCCAATCTTTAGTTGTTCAAGAGACATAATTTGAATAACCGACTAACAAACAAGAAATTAATTCCTTTATTTATTTAAATAAGATATTGGCGCTCTATTACCTGATATCAAGTTGAACTTTAGTAGAAAAAACTAATTACTGTCTTGCTCTACCTGCTACAAAGCTTGCTCACAGGGTTCAATGACAGCAGGTTTAATTACACGCAAGATAAACTGCAGATACTCACCAACCATGGCACTGACGGATCCAGCCATCAACACATGCTCAGAGCCATTGTACATGCCCACGTCGATAATACCGTTGCGGATGGTTTCGCTCACTTTGGCCCCGAGGAGCACAGAGCCCAGAGTTTCAAACACTGTGGCCAGAATACATGCCTGTCGCAAGGTAACTACTCCAGAGCCGACGGCTGTGCCAAATGAGTTAGCAACATCATTGGCACCCACAGAAAAGGCTAAGATGAAGGCGATGATGAAGCCAACTATCAGCAGCCACATGTACTCTGTCAGTGGGGTTTCAGTCACTACCGCTACTGTACTCGCCAGCATTATTGCAGTTGCAGTTGCAGCTGTGGAAACCATGATTACAGACTACAAAAAGTTATTTCACAATCTGGGGGAATAAACGTTTGTCAAATAGCTATAAACTATTTCAAAAACAGCAGCTAGTAAAATTAGGAGGTACAAAGTAAAATATAAATAAGTCTAGGACCACCTGTCTAACAGGAATTCTGATATTTAACAGTGCAAACTTCTATCTGGGGCTAACCAGAAAACAATTAAAGTGTAGAGGTATAGTGTGGGCTTATTGCTATCCTGTAATTATACTAGCTCTGTTGCTATTCCTTTGGTGCTGAGCGATCAAGCAGAGTGAACAGACAGCCATTGTGCAACTGTAATTGCAGATGAGCAGGAGTACATCCTGAAAAGACAAAAGACAGAAAATACATGCTTTAAGGGCGACTTCTTCTAATCCCACTTTACACAAACCGCATAAAACGATACTGACAACACGGGGGGGGGCCCATTCCTTGAAAGAATGAAGATCTACGTAACGACCGCAAGAAGCAGCCGCTTGGCCCGGAAGACAGACCTCTACTAGCAGCCTTTCCAGATAATCTAATGGGAAGCCATTTTTGGTAAATGTCGCATGAAGGAGCCGGCACGTGTATAAAATTAGCATACACATAAACTAACCGAAACACTTAATATTCTATTGTTGGTTGTCTTTGGTGAGCGACTGTGAACGTAGAGGTCGTTACAAGATAAGGTGTGTCTTATCTCCAGGAAACAATATAATTTCTTCATCGCACGTGTCGTCATCCATTCATAGCACACAAACTGGCTTGAACTCGATCACAGTCTGCTCACAAGGCTTCACTGAAGCACAAACAAATGGGTCGGTCAGTCTAGACTTAAGGTTAAGTCTTTAATTTGTTGTTATAGCAGATTTAACAGTTACTTGCCGCTGGTTTAATCGAGTTGACGTGGTTTTTCGTGGAACGGGGACGCAACCGGATGTGACTCAATTTGGGGAACAGAAGGTTGTAAAGATGCGGTACTGACTGACCGGGCGGGCGGTCACCTTTTAGCTTGTCGAGCCAAATTTAATGACCTGCCAAGTGTGGCTGCCGGGACAGATGGTCAATAATGCTAACGCTAGCTTATCGTACAGGGCAGTTTAATTTGTCCGTTTGTCCTTGTTATACACAAACATTACACAAACCTACGACTTAGGACCATGAGTAAATACTGTTCAGGTTAGGTCAAACGTAATGTTAATACATAAAAGGGTCAGTCTTGGCTTATTTTAACAAGAACAAGCTAACAGGTCACTGTCATTTGTGTTGATTAGGGTTACGTAGCATTAACGGTTTATGTCACAAGGCTAACTTTAGCATTAGCTCCAACCAACGTAACGTTAATCTTAGTTTTCGTCTTGAATGAACAAACCACGGTCGGCGTAATAGTCGTAATTTTACTCACCACACGTTGCAGTTGTCGGTCTTGTGAAGAATAGAGCTCGCTAACCTCCAAGCTAATTAGCGCGCACAAACCGTACCGTGAGATAGCGCGCGCGGGATAATGAAAAAATGTAGCCGATTATGAAATATGCCGTTCAAAAAAGCTGTCACTGGTTAAGGAAAAAAGTGGATATGCTGAAAATATATTATTGGATATCTGATTCTAGGTGATATAAATCCGTCTGTTGAGATCCAGAACCGTCTCCGTTTGAATGAGACTTACTGCCGCATGTGAGTGGAATACGCTCGTGGACCGGCAGAGGACAGAGGCTTCTTTTTTTTTTTTTATTAGATCCAGCCTCTCAGAGGCCCCGCCCCCCGGTCAGCTGTCATCAGACGCACCCCCGCCCCCACCCACTCCCATTTTTTTTTTTACCCCAAAAAAATCTTTGACAGCGTTACTTTGTGTTCTCTTAGAGAAGGGCACAAAGTCTACATAAATTAAACTTAGGCTGAGAGTTGCATCTACTAAAATAGCCGCTACGCTTAACGTCGATTATGTATCCCCACTAGAATACAGGTTTGTGCATAGTTAGTCTACCCTCATGACCTCTTTTTTTCCTAAATATGGAAAAGCCTAAAAGAGTCGGTGAAGCTGCTGAATTGCATTACAAACAACTGACTTTCATTCAAATGTATCCGTGCGGAAACAATAACGGCGTCCACACTCTAACAACAAGTTAAAGTGCATTATCTGTTCATGAAAGAGGGACAAGATAAAAGAAATGTATAAGAATTGCTCAACAGGCATAGTAATATATAGTTGAAAAGTATTTTGCATAAGAACTGTTGACAGCCGTATATAGGGCAATGTTATAACATATAGGGTATTGTTTAGCTCACTGCTTTCTTTGTCTCTTCCCTAGACGTCACTTTTTTTGAGAGTCGTGGAAATTTTCCAGTCCTTGGGCAATAGTCGGCCGTGATCACTAGTAAATACGACTCCCGAAGGCTGAATTTCGCAAAAGAGGGAGTGGCATCGCAGAGTGAGGGTTTTTTTTTTTTACACTAGCATTATCGTCCCAACGATTGCCGTTCGTATAACTTCATAATATATAGCCTAATTATAGTTTAACTCCCACCTCAACCAAGCATAGCAGTTACACACTTCATAAAAACTCCTTGTTTACTCGTTAGTCGCCAAAGGCCAGTAATAGAAAAGTGACTTAGAAACAACCAACGATTAGATTACTGACTCTCAATGTCAAAAGAAGACTCAGAAGGCATATTTACTGGAGTGTTGGTAATAGCTTCCATTCAACAGGCGTGTATTAAGATATAATCTGAACATTTCTCAACTTTCCAATAAGACTGTTTCATCGACTGTATGATGATCACTCACAGGTTAACACGTTGCTTATACACATGACCTCTAACTACAACTCCCTAAAGCAGTCAGGGAACCTGAGATTGAACTTGTTTGCTTAATAGTACTCACATAGAGGCCCATGCTGCACGAGGTTCATGGACATGTTGTCTCATAGTCTCATGACACTGAAACTCTTCACAGCCTTTATGAACAATACACACATGACTGAAAACAGAATGAATGAATCAGCCAACACAGAACCCGATGGATCAAATGAAAGAATCTCCTCAGTTCTTATTTCTTTATTGATATAATAAAACAAGTGAGTTTGAGTGTTCTTTTACTAGGGTTGCCAGGAACTGTAGCAGCTCATTTAATCACAGCTAGCCTTTGTGGAGTCCACATTTAAATATATACGTGAATAAAACATACATTCAAACATATACACATTCAACATTACAGTCCACACAAATGCCAAACATAAAACACATATTAGAAAGTAGCATTGCCATGTGTGAGTAGGACTTACAATGATATATGTTTATGTGTGAGTATATGAATGTGTGTGTGACTCTCTTAGCAGAGATCCCAGTAAAAACAAACAAAAAAAACAAAAAATTGAAAAAAAAATTGTTCAACATACTATTTTGCTTTTTCGGGTGTTTGGTGGTGGT
>JAPQRN010000005.1:6307589-6353775 GCA_037367275.1 Coranthus polyacanthus | reverse complement strand
CTTCACTGGGATCTCTGTGTTTCAGCATTTGCAGACCAAAATTGTAAAGGGTGCAGTTCAGCTGAAATGTTCATCCAGGTTTAAGGGACTTTCATTGGGATAGCCTCAAGCCATTAAAGAGGAGAAAAAAACGAAATTGCTTTCAACCTATAGGCTATGAAGTTTGTAAAACGCCTCCTAGATATTTCTGTACAATGAAACACTGCCATCTAGCGGTAAATATTTTAAAAACAGAATTCATAAGATTTTCATATGTACTTTGGGTCCGTGAGTAGCCAAAAGTAAAAATGCACTTTTATGATACAACTCCAGACTTCTTTGTAATACTATAAATCGCATATAGTTTTTTTCATGTCATAACTTTTTCCTAATGGCGAAAAGATGCAAAGCACAGGTTTGTCGACGTCATTTGTCCTGTAAAGAGAAAAGAACTGCATACTTGAATGATATACATCAGTGGCTGCAACATAATCATCTATTGAATTTCATTTGAAAATAAAATAAAATGCAGTATGAAGGAGAAGAGGTACGATTTAACTTTGTTGGAATAATCTTAGTCCCATAACTCAAATTTGATAAACATGATTGTCCCTATGAAATAAATAATTTAAAAAGGGAGTTTTACAGAAATAGTCATATGATCAGACTCCATACAGTGAAAACTGTTCAGGACAAGGTCATGGCAAAAACACCTTGAAAGTAGTTACACATTGTTGTTGTGGTTTTAGTCAGTAACACACACACAGTCTAAACTAACAGTCTAACTAACAACACAGGACTGATTTCCACATATTCCAGCATGTTATGGGTATTCTACATGCTATACTCTCGGATTTTTACTAACACACACGTGGGGAGCTCATGGTCCTTACTTAATACTGATTGACTTTGAACACTACTTCAGCACCACTAGAGGGACTGACTTCCTCTCTATAGTACGGCTTTCGTTGTAGATATACACTGATCCTGGTCTAGGTTTCCAACTTCCTTTCTTCTGCTTAATCCACAGACTCTCTATGTATTACTCGAGGCAGCTGATGCGTTAAATCTGATCCCAGTTCATCGAAGAAACTGGAAAGGGAGCTTAGGTAGCGCCGTAAAGCTGGGCAAGCGCACATGCTGGTGCCCGAGCAGCTATATTTAAGACAGGCACCCACTTAGACCTATCAGATTTGCGGGAGAATAACCAATATCCAATGAACGCCCGAGTTGCAATTTGTAAGGCGGGTTTTCTGAGTGGGTGTGTGGTGGACAGTAGGAAGAGGAGGTCAAATGAGCTGCGAGAGTTTCAAAAACGTGAGGCAACCTCGATGTAAGATACACAGGTAGACTGCTGTGGCATAATTACGGTAGACGAAGAGTTTAAAGGGCTGTTATTAGGCGTTTGGTATAGAATACGTGTTCTTTTGTGGTTTGTCCGTGTCGTACTCGTGAACAGTTATCAGAGACGTTAGCTAATGCTAACCTTACATGTCGCGTGTTCACAGACAGCCCGTTAAGTAACAATACAGCAATAGTAAAATTGTAAAAAAAAAAAAAGCCATATTAAATTGTTTAGATGTAATGTATGATGCATCTTGACACGTCGGCGTGGTGCATTTCCGTAGAGCATTGACATTAGCTACAGATCTAGATAGTTAGCTAGCAGCTGCACTTTGCTACTATTGACATTTATTTTGTCTTTGGGAACTTGTGTCACGGTCGTCATGTTTCAATCTGTGCCCCGTCGTCCGATTTGCGAGCTCGGTGTAAATACAGTGAGGCTTCAGAGCGGCAGGTCATTCAGGAGGTCTTTCGAGGCCAGCAGAGCAAAGCTTGTTAAGGTGCCATGGCTGGATCGGAGCGTGGGCCTGCTGCTGTCCTGGATCCAGAGGGCAGGTGTGGGTGCCAGTGAGGCCTCAGGATCCAGCCAAAAGAGGAAGGGCTTGCTCTCCATATTCGCGGACCATTGTGGCTTTGTAACTGGCCAGAGGCTCCGACGTGCTTGCCAGATCGCCGAGCTGTACTCCAACCTGTACTCCGAGCGGACCAGGTGGACCCTGGTCGGAAACATATGGCGCAGATTTCAGAGCAAGCATGCTCCTACTGGGAAACTTGTCGCTGCCCTCGCCGGTGTCTTCATGTGGGAGAATGAGAAGATTCAAGATGAGGAAATTCGCAGGTTTGAACATCCTTCTTTAAATGTAGAGAGGGATGCTTATGGTACTGACACGTACAGATAGGTGGCAATTTAGAGGAATAGCCCAAACAAACGAAATGCAAATATTTCCATTTTATTAAACCCAGTAAGTCATAGCTCTGAATCTTAACCCATCTGAATACATATGAGAGACTTTAGAGAAACACACCAGACAGCTCTCTCTGGCACATTCATCAAAACACCACCTGGTGGATTAAAATTTGGAACAATTGTGGTTTCCTATTTTTCGTACATGCCTTTTACTTCACATCCTCTGCTTGTCTGGTGCTGCATTTTATAATGATCTGACTATAATTTGCAATGTGAACTGTGTACTCAATGACCCGTTCTGATATTTATCTCCCTGTAAAGGTGTGGACTGGAGTTACAGGCACTGGAGGCTGTAAAACGTCTAAACACATCACCTGGGACTGTGGTTGGGCAGCTTGAACCTGGCTGGGAAGTTGTGATGGAAAAGAAGGACTTCAAAGTGTGGAAGCGTCCAATCCACAATAGTCACCTCTATGAATACAGAGGTCAGCCAACTCACAATCTCACAAGTATAATGTTGATTGCTGGTAAAGCACACACAGCTTTCTCTGAGGTGCTGGTGTGCTTAAATAATTCCTTGCTCGATTGGTTGTGATGATGTCAGTATAATTTATCAGAGGATTCAGCATTTCTTCTGGTTTGTTTTACTTGCAGTATTGGGCTCCTACAACGATGTCACCCCAAGACAGTTCTTCAATGTTCAGGTAAGTTCCCAAACACATTTACTTAGTACTTTCAATATATATGTAGGATTATTGAAGCAATGAGTAAATAAGAATTTGTAGTGAAGTGCTGCTCATAGTAAATTGATATCCTGAGGGAAAAGTGTGCATTGTTGTGTGTGCTAAGTCTGTGACAATCTACCTCATCTTGAAGTCTAAATGTATAAACTGTAGAGAATGTTACTTTAGCTAAAGCAAAATTACAGCAGTTTTAGTAGATTTTCCTCATAATGGACAGATGTCACACATTAAACATAAATAAGGTATAGATTGAGCCAAAAAAACGTTTATATTCATTTGTATTTTTCATTGACTTAACTGTGGTGTATTTATGGCAGCTTTTAAGTATCTACATTAGCCTACTGATGTTGCACAACCAACATGTTTCTGCAGTGTCTGCATAGCACAAAAGCAACAGTGACACTCCTGTGTGCTAAATTAAGCGCTGTATCCTTGACTTTCACTTTCCCCTTTTCCCCAGTTGGATACAGAGTATAGGAAGAAGTGGGATTCTCTGGTTATCAAACTTGAAGTGGTGGACAGAGATGTCAACACCGGCTCTGAAGTTGTGCACTGGGCAACACATTTTCCTGTGAGTTTCTGTTGCTTGTTGTCATGCCAGACGGGAGGAGGTGTTTATGATATGCAGGGTGTGTTCATTGGGCAACTTTTACCTCGATCCTGCTGTTATGTAAACCAAGTGTGAATGACCTTGGTTATCATTTGGCCAAGAACAGCTACTGCTAGGTTTTACTCATGAGTTTGTATTTCCTCAGCTGTTAAATAATCTTGTTTAATTTCCCCTCACAGTATCCCATGTACTCAAGGGACTATGTGTATGTGCGTCGCTATGATGTTGATGTAGCGAACAACCTGATGATCCTGGTGTCCAGGTGCGACTTCAGAAATATTCATTTTCTGGTCAAGTTTAGTTTATACTATGTAAGTGTATAACTTTAATACTGTCTGTATTATCTTGCAAACCTCTTGTAGAGCTGTGCAGCATCCTCGTGTTCCAGAGAGTCAAGAATTTGTCAGAGTTCATTCATACCAGTCAAAGATGGTCATTCGTCCACACAAGTCATTTGATGAGGTTTGTGGTGAATACTATGTTGCACAAATAAACTGAGATTCTATTCATGGTCCTGTGTGTTTTGTGACAAGTTTGGTTTTCTTCACAGAATGGATTTGATTACCTTCTGACCTACAGTGATGACCCACAGACCGTCTTTCCACGTTATTGTGTGAGCTGGATGGTGTCAAGTGGTGAGCGTCTTATTTATCTGACTCAGAGCTACCTTTTTAATGATTTATTTTTGTGATAAAAGAATATGTTTAGTTTATAAAAAGTCAACTGTTTTACATACTCATCATAAATGGCAAGCAGCGATTATATAGCAATGAAAGCAAATCCTGAAGCATTTTTGGTTGACAAATTAGACCTTTGTATACATTCTTATACTATTGTATTTGTTAAATCATATGCAGGAGTATACCTGTAAGTAAGTAAATAAATAAAGTAAATATTTTCCATGTTGATGATTTGAAATGTCTCCCTTTGTTCCTGGTAGGTATGCCTGATTTCCTGGAGAAGCTGCATGCTGCCGCCTTGAGGGCTAAGAACTTGGAGGTGGGGATCTTTGACTATGCAGGTGTCATCAAATCCAGCGACACAAACCGCCAGCCGTCCCAGGAGCGCCTCACTGGAGATAACCCACACACAGGTGGTTCTGGGCAGATTTACGCCTGAGATGGATCTTTATACACCAGGGGTTTATGTGTGTGTTGAACCTGACTCAAACCCTCCAACCCCAACATTATGGGTACTTTTCTTGAACTGCAAACAGGAGTTGCAACCTACTTTGAAAAGAAAAAAAAAAAGTATGTCATAGACATGGTTATGTTGGTTGTACATGGGCGTCACAAGAACAATGGACTGTGTTGGTTGACAGATCTGTCCTTTTGAGAAAATGTTGCCATGGAAATTCTCATTAAGACTGCTGGCTTTGGCTCTATCTTTGCTCAGCCACTTGGTGCCAGGAGTGGAAAGGAGTTTGTTTTTTCTGGCTTGGGTAATGATGTCTGTGCTTCAACCTTTGGTAAGATTGAGCCAAAATTCCTAATTGTAGAGATGCTATTGCCAAAGCTCTGGTCACTGTTTTAATGTTCTTGTCTTGTCCTCTTATAGTTGAACAAGGTTTGACATTAAAGGCTGTTCAGACAGCTAACAGCCACAGCTCTGTATTTGTGTCTGTGATGTGATTTCAGCCATGGCAATGGTTGTGCTCTTTGGAACAGAACAAAGTAGTAACAATTACTGACCTCTGGACATCGTCACTGTAAAGCGTTGGTCAAGATTTCTGTAACAGATGAACTGAGTTCTCTACAGGAAAACTATGTAACATGATTTAAAGCAACTAGTTTCCTCTTTGCTTGTGGCATGAATGATTGATCTCATATGAAGGGATAACAAGCATTAGAAATCTTTAATACTTATAATTTTTTCTTATAATTTTTTGAAAACGTGCTTATAAAGGAAATTTGAGATTTTTTTTTTTCGGGGGGGAGAGCAGTATTTCGTTGTCAGCACACTTTGGTTTCACACTGTTCGGTCCGGTGTATCTGTTCAAAACTGCCAGCGTCGACAAAACAGCCTTTTGAAGATAACAGGCCCCTCAGCATCACGGCCATAGTGTCTTATAAAAACCACACAAATCCTCAGATGAAATGGTACCGAAGCACTTCATTTTATTTTTACTGTTATGGAAACCCCACGCAGACACATTTTCAATAAACCAATTGCAATTTTAGAGAAATGAGACCACTTGTACCAACTCATAATCCATTTTCATTTCATTAAATAAACAAAAAAAAACAGATTTAATTGTCCCATTTCAGCTTTAAACCTTTTGTTACCTTAGTGTTAACAACAGACTTCACTATACTTTGCACTATTCAACTCATGGGTGTTTTTATTTGTCTGTGTTACTGTAGATTTGTGTACATTCATAAAACCATACCCTGTTTACTGGAAATTCCTGAACTCTTAAGTTTCTGCAGTTGTTAAAAATATTTCCCACTGAAACTCTAAGGACGTCCAAATCATCATACTTTTGTTATAATTTATTGACGGGGGGTGTTATGAATGTACAAGGAGCACCACATGCTGTGAAATTAAGCATTGCCTAATAAAGTACACTGTTTACAGCCTGACAATCTGGCACCAATATCTTGAAACTCATTTTTAGACATCTCATGTTGTACATGCAACCTTTTGCAATGTCATATTTGTATTAAAAGGTACATCAAATTAACTAGCCATAATTTACTATTTCAACATTAAGTACTGAAGTGGGTTCCACTGTTGTAAAGGAAACCCACATGTATGTGTATCAAGTATTAACTCGTTTTACCCCAGTGTGTCAAAAATATGTAGAATATCTCTGCTGCACTGAAACAAATACTTAATGCTATTAAAATAATGGCAGTCTAAGGTATTGCAAAGTTATTGGAAGGTGCTCGATAAACTGAAAGAGTGAATGAGGAAGAGGACCATGTGTTTTGACATTTATCTCTTGTGTGGTCAAACAGAACTTGGAGATCATCGCGACCTTATTAAACATTATGCAATGCTTGCGAATGTATTTTTATGCTCTGTAATTTGTAGACACCCGTGTGCCATCGGCATTAGTCCACAAGTCAGTTGTCAAATACTGTTGGTTTTTTTTTTGTTTGTTTTGTTTTGTGTTTTTTTTTTTTTGTCGTCTTTCTGCAGGCAGTTTAACGTTTGTTAGTAGGTATCACGTGATTTTACTTTAGAAACAGAATCGTTTTTTGTGTGAGTAATTCTGAACTGGTGTTGATTATTACAAAATAATTGAAATGGAGTGAAACTAATTCCATCAAATAAACTGATCTTCATGTGGATCTTTGAGCTGTCGGCAGTGTTTTTGTAGAATTCTCGTGGTGTTCACCGTGTCTTTGTAGAGAAAAGGGTGATTAGCGTTGTGTTTGTGCAGTGCAGCCACCGTAGTCCAGCCTAATGGGATAATCTGTAAACCCTATATTCCCTGTCTGGGTGTAAGGTCACTGACTGCACAGACAGACTCCACAATTAACTCAAAGCACTGTCTGCTCATCGAATCAGCTCCTGGTTAAAGTCTGTGCCGTTAGCTAAATGGTGGTTTGAACTGTGTTTGCGCTGCCAAAAAAAGTTCCATAGTTAAAAGACATTTTATAGCTTTGTCAATGTTCAGTTGGCTGCGCAGCTCAAACATCAAATGTTTGATTTTCGCTACAATGTGTCAAATTTCATTAAGTATATTCAAGCAACTGTTGAATTGAATTTAAAAGTTTTTAGGAGTCAAACAGCTGCTGTCCATTAGCACTGGTTCTTTACCAGAGTGCAGTCGAATAAATTAAAACTAGGAGAGCAAGATTTATTTTTCTAAAAACACGGGATATGACAAATATTTAGAGGAACCGTAACGAGGCATGACTCTTGATGTACTCGACTGCTGTGACAGTGACTGAATCCCACGTGTCTTGCAGCTCTACATTATAGGGGACATTATCGTTTAAAGGCTGCAGCACATGGGAGTGTCAGTAAAGACTGGATCAATTAAAATAAGAGTCTTAAAGAAAGGAGGCGTCTGGTTCATACATTTAAAATTTATTGGTTAAGTGCAGCAGTTGGGATTTGAATTACGAGACGACAACAGACTGAATTTAGACTCGAGCACTGGGTTGAAACAAGAGCGATATCATTTTATCGTCATTTCAAGAGCATAAACCCACTCTCTAAAACACATCGGCCTGTGTGTCTGAGGCATTGCGCAATGTCTCGTGGTTTGATTTATTGATCTGTGATGTATCCGCAGTCTTAACACGGTGCACGTTGTTTTAAAATATGACCTCCACAGGCTGAAATTATTAGCCATAGTTAAAAGCCACTGAGCACTTACTGTAATTGATCGTTTGCACAAATCTGTCATATTTGGACCAACCAGCTTGTAGAACATGACAAAATGCTTTATCAAGTATGAATGCCATTGAATGCCTTTGAGGAAAACACTCATTCTCTTTCTTTTTTAAAATCAATTTTCCACTCTTTATTTTATCATGAAAAATAACAGGCAGTGGTAACACACAGGATGTTGAGATAATGTTTATTACGAGCCACAATCATGAGAAGTCTTAAATCTCAGATAATGAAGTGAATGAAAATAAAATCAGAGCCTGAAGTGGTAAAACAATTTATTTAGTGATATAAAAACCTTGTCTTTACTGGTTATGTTGTATCTTCAGCTTCACAAAACCATCAGTTAACATTTGAGCTTTTTTTTTTTTTTTCCTTTTTTTTTCTCCTATTTGTGTTTTTGAAGTTTGATTTAGCAAAATGTACAAATTACATGAGAGAAATCTGAGCTTTCCAAGTCACCGTATCGGACTGATAACAGAAGGCTGATAGTGCTCACAAGACTCCAAGGTGCTTGGCACAACCATGGACAGAAGACACACTGCATGGTTAGATCAAGCACAATGGGGTCCTGGGCGAAGGATGAAAAACCTAACGCCGATCGGCTCAGTGGGGCTCCAGCACAGTATCAGACCACGGAGAATACATTTCACTCATATTTAAATGTGAGAAACCGGTTTAAAAAAACCCAGTAAAATATCTTGTCCTGCTGTCGTCAAACGCGTCCACCTTGCTTGACGATCATGTTTTAAGTATAAAAAGTAATGCACAAAGCTCCTTTCCTGCTTCCTTGCAGTTGAAGGACAGTCCAAGAGTCGAAGAAGTCCAGAGGTGTACGAGTGTGATTCTGGACTGATTTCTTTTAATGGCACCCTTGGATCACAAAATGATTAGAAAAGAACTGTAATACAGTTGTAGTTAAAATATCTGCAGAATTAAAAAAAAAAAAAAAAGATTAGTCATAGGTCACACTCACTGCGGAAAAAAGGGCTACACCCTTCCTGCGCACAAACTGCGTCAAACCCCACCCTCCCATCGCTCGCACCCTCCTCAACCAGACGCGACTAAAATTTAAAAAGTCCAAATTCTAAAGATTTGACCACTTTTTTGGAATAAAACTGTAACATTTAACGTTTCTAGAAAAGACTGGCCTGAAGAATGTTGACTTGATTGAATGACTCGTCCATCACTCTATTGGGTCTTCAACTGATCAATGGAAACAGAGTTTGGGTAATGCGACAGTGCGACATTAACAATCTCTGCATCCCACAGTCTCTAAAATTTGACTTGACTGAGCAAACGCGCAGTCCTGAAGCCTGAGACACAATACACTAACAAACGATACTTACTTTGATCCATTTCTGTCCATCTGAGGACATCTCCTCAAAGTGAAGCCTCAACCAGTCTTGACATTTTTGAGCTAAAAGCGTTAACGGTCACTGAGAGCAATGTCAAGAGTCATGATACCATCAAGCTAAGAGAGCTGCTTCTCCCCAAAGAATTGACAATCTCGTTACCTACTCCAGTGTCTCTTTCAGCTCCCCAGGGACATCTTACTAAAATGAGAAAGCATGGTGGCATAATCAACTTAGAGCTGCGGCAACTGAACCACTTTGTGCAATGAAATTACATTATGGTGCATATTTGTGTGCCATGGAGAAACCCTGCTTTTGTAGTGACCAAATGGCACGAAAATGGGAGTACTTTGGGTGAAAATGGTGGGTGGTGGCGGTGAAACGGACTTCTGTTTTTCAGAACAATGAGGATGTTTCAAAGGGATGCGGTTGATGGGATGGTGTGATGGTTTTTATACAAGATGATTGTGATACAAAATTATGTTTTCTTACCTTTTCTGTGTAGTTTTTATTTTTTTTTCTTCTTCTTCTTCAAAGGTTGGCGGTTGACTTCACAATCACGATCTTCCAACAGTAATTCAAGCTTTTGCATAAGTATTAGAATTTAAGTTTAAGGAATTTCAAAGTTATTTGTAGTTTATCAAAGAAGATTTAAAGCAAGTAAAAGCACGTACAAAAAAAAAAAAAATGGTAAAGGTCACGGAAAATATCCTACTAAAATACAAATTGAATACTCACTCTATTTCCCTCCAGCTGCTTTCTGTAAGGAGTCACTTCTACACGTCTGATATTTTGCAGGAAACCCACCTTTCCATGCGCTGGACCCAAAGTGGATGTAAGGCGCCCAGCTCGGTGCAGCGGGCTGAGGGGTGATGAAGGCGGCTGGTTGCTCTGAGCTGCGTCTTGGGGTCTTCCAGCTTGCTCTACTGGAGACAGACTGTCCTGACTGCGTCCTCAGCACCCTTCAAGTCCCCATCTCCTGCCCCTCCTTCAAGCTAGGAGGGGTTGGTGATGTTCTCTTGGGATAGGTGCACTGGCAAGGAGGACTTGGTCAGGCTGGGATTGGACATGGGTTGGGGAGTTTGGGGGGGCCTGGTTCCGCATTTCATAAATATTAATACAGAGTCCTCCCTCTCCAAATGGGTAGATTCTTTAATTTTGTTAGAGGGGGAAGTGCTTTATTCACTTAATGGCTTTTATTAGTGCCCGGTCTTCAACTCTTTCATTAGCTAAAGTGCTGCTATAATTTACAGGGAGAAAAGGGGGTGGGGAAGAGGCGGTGTCTGATGAGGGTTGATCCTGCTGCTGCTGGACAGCCAGGCAATACCTTCAACCACTGCAGCTTTTCCTAAAAAAAGTGTCTTTTCCTTTTGCTAACCGTACCCTATACCATCAAACACACTCTTCATAGCTTCCTCACTGACCATTATAGTGTTGCTGTATCAGTAGGTGTTGTGAGACTGTTGTCTTTCTTGCTTATTGGCTCTTTAAAATTGAAGCTTGTTGCAAATCTAAATTCTTCTTAAACAGCCAAGATGCAAAACAGTAAACATTATTCGGACTCAGAAACGGTGCAATATTTAATAACCAACACTGTAGTACGTGTAAAATGTCCTTTTATATAATCAGAATAAGATGATCTTGTGCAAAGCCATTTTGTTCCAAAAACGCACACAATGTATCGGCTTCATCTGAGGCAAGAACTGACTCTGTGTTTGAAAATGTGAAAATTCTTTTGGTAGATTTAGATAAAAATGCATTTTTGCAGTTGCATACAGTATATGGTGTTTGAATTGTACTAATGCTGTGTAAATCTGTATCGTTTCTTGTTCGATACATATTACGTTGGTTATTTGTTGCAGTTATCAGTTTATTTGACCTGACAAAACTGAAGTCAAAAGACCTGCACCACATTTTCGCAGTGCATTAAATATTCGGCCTTTGGAAAACCTCCACTAAGGCTTATGTGACCTTATTGCACTGCTTCTTTTTGTTCTGATGTCAAATGGTGGGGAAGTCTTTAGATTCTCTGTATATTTATTCATGTAGGCGCTGGCGCCATCCTCTGCAATCAGGTGGTCGGACACAAAATGGCCGCTGCACTTCACGCAGGTTGCAACATATATACATTAGAAAATGCAGTCTTCAAGAAGTGGCTCTGATGAAATGCTCTTTATTTTTGCTCTGTGGAGTCCTGTTAGTTGTGAACAGCTGGCGCATGTTGTCCCCGGACTGCGTCTGAGTGAATGAACTGATTAACCTGAGTGGCCGTCCCTATAAGAGAGAGGGGGTGGGCATCCAGCCTGAATAACTGCCTTCATCATCAATGTCACATAAATCACGAAGCTGGACAAGGCTTTCAAATGAGCCTCCCTCTCTGAGCCAGACTGAAATGGTCATGGTATCACTGATGTTTAGTGCCGGTATGTTTCTGAGGGAGAACATGTAGCCGTGATGGTGTATGGAATTAAACATTTCTGTGACACTTTTGTAGCAGACTCCATATAGCACATTAAAACATCTTGATTTATGTGCAAGAAATGTGTGCTGGCTACACTTGAAGACTGTTAGCTAATGGTCATGTATACGGGTGAGGTAAATCTAATAAAGATAAATAAAACACAAAAACGAAACAGCAGGATTCATTTGATGTTTTTATTGTACAGATTTTTCAGATTTTAATGCAAGGCTTAACCAATATTCAATATGAACTATTCATGGTGTTAAGTACTGTGGGATTTTCCAACATGACTCTTACATTCATGTCATTTTTCTTTTATTAAATTAAACCAAAAGAAAACTGGATCACGTGACACAGATGCTCTAGTGGATATGTTGGTGTTTTACTGAGCAGCTGTACAGAACACTGTGATTTACAGGCCATGCAGCAAAATGAGACTCCTTTTACTTTTTCACCAGCTGGATAACGTCTTCGTCCTCCAGGACGTGGTCCTTACCCACTTTTTGAGGGTTGTGTTTAACTGATGAGCCCCACACAAGTGCACTGAAAAAAGGGAAGAGTTAGAAGTTTTACATCTTAGTTCATTTATAATCCCTTTAAGACAGAAAAGCTTTAACATCTTATAGATCAAGATCAGACAGATGATAGAGCGTATTGCGCAGTAATCCCCACCTTTAAAGCCCCAAAAGAAATCATTTACACAGAGCCTATTATTCACTTTGATGCTGCAAAGTACAATGACACCACTTACTTTAAAAGGCTCTTGTATCACATGTGTTTCTGTTTTTGACATAATGTTGCTCTTTTCATTCCCTGGAGGAAACGTAATGCTCAGCACTAACATATTGACTGATGGCGTCCTATTTGGAGACGGCGGTGTAGCCCATCACCAAAGATCCTGATCCAAACTCAGGATTTATGCTCATCTGGTGAACCTCGTCATAAAGAGAGCAACAGCTGTGATTAAAGTGGCCGTGCTGTTTTAAATCATGTGATTACTACTTGTCATTTTGGTGCACGCTAACTATCCATGTCCATTAGTGAGGACTACTGTCGTTGTAGGAAAAAAAAACTGGACTAAAGTGAATAAATTGTGGAATTCGGGCTTTCGCGATGTGTCCAAATGAAGGCAATGACTGGAGAAACATATGCATAATTAACATATTATAACAATCAGGTTGTATTTTGATTTTTTGTCGAACCACCATGTTTCCAAAGGAAGCACTGATCTTGATTTTACACATTCTTCATGATTTTCTTAAAGCAAAAACTTGATTAATCTTATTAATTCGATATATTGCCCAGCCCTATATGGAATACAAAAAAAGATATATATCATTAGATGAGGTCTAAATGTTTCTTGCCATTTGAGTGAATAAAAATACCAAAACAAATATTTCTTTGTTTCCATACGATATACGTATGTAATACAGATAACTGTCATGTAGTCGTATATAACAACTACAAAAAATGTCTTCCTCTGGTGAGAATACATGTATGATTTAAAAAAAAAGTCGCTGAATTACTTTTAAAAGGCAGGGAAGGCCAGTCTACTATACTCACTATTTGAATTCTTTGATGAGGTTTTTGTGAATCTTTAAGCAGAAATCTTCCACTGAAGTTCGTCCGTCGGGGAGTACGACAGGAGACGTGTAGTCAGGGAGCTGGCCTTTGGGTTTGGTGTAGCTGCAAATGGAAACACAATCCCAGTCAAAACTCCCAGGGTCGACAAACAAAAATTTACTTGGACCCTTTTTTATGTCGCTTTTAACTCCTCGACCATCTGTCACCTCTGTTCACAGCCCCCTTCTGGTTCCTGGATAAATGAGTCTTACATGCGCACAAGCTGTAGGTAGTCCCACATCCTCTCCAGCAGGTCGTCGAAGTTCCAGCGGTGGTGGGCAGAGATCGGCACAGTGTGGGGCACCTTGTAGATGATGTCGAGCTCCTCGATGGAGATCTGATCGATTTTGTTGAGCACATAAATGCACGGGATGTACACCCTGTTGTGACAAGAGACTAAGTGAGTGCTATCCATCAAATCTCTTTGTACTGCACCACTCATCATTGTAACATCCGTCTGACATGAACTGGCACATTTGTGCTTTACAGATACACCCTCCTGGTGTCATCTGTGCAAATATGTGAGCTGACTCACCAGTTTCACACACAATACAAATTGATGTGAATTTTCTTTAAAGCGCACAAGGAACACTGAGTTAAGACTAATATTGATTTAGTTAATTTTTTTTTAATCACATGGTAATTTCTAATCCTTGCAAATCCTAGAATATCCAAGATTTCATTGCATTAAATACAGAGGATTTGTAAGATTACATCAGAGATAACACTGCTTTACTACTGAAAAGACTTTATATATTACACACAAACCTGTTTAAGAAGGGGGGGAAAAAAGGGTTTGAAACCTTGTCTGACAATGTGTTAGCAAATTTATCCGCAGCAGTGAAGAGTAAATTGAGACAGGGTTTCATTCCACCAGGACACGCCCACTGGCGGTGACTAAGAAAGGAACCGCTGTGATCCTTCTTACCGATTTCCCTCCACCACATCAATGAGGTCATCAGCCGTGGCGTCACTGCGCAGAGTGATGTCGGCGTTGTGGATCTTGTACTCTGCCAGGATACTCTTGACTGTTTCCGCATCGAGTTCAGTTTGTGCACACTAAACACAGGAAGGAAAGAAAGTGTTTTTTATCAACAAATAAGTGAGAGAATAATGTGCACACATTGCTTTAATGGATCATTTTCACATTGCATATTTTACAATCCCTATCCCTGTTAAAACATAATGAAAATAATATAATCAATAATCATATAATCGATGTAATAATATATTAATGTCGTAATTCTTAAGCTCCTGCATTGAAAAGTGATGCTGAAATACCACAACTAAGCCACAAACTAAATACATACCTTTTTTCACAAGCTTCTGGTTAGACTTGAAGTGTATGGGCAAAAGGTAAAACTTTACTTTAGAATAAGTAATACTGTCATTATCGCTCATTAATTATCACGTCTTCTAATCATATATGTTTTTACATATGCAATACCTTCTTACCTTATATGTTTTTAGTGTTTTTATCATGTCATTTTGAAACACATCGAGTCCACGCCTGTTATATGAAACCTGCTAGATTACTTAATTTGACTGTGACAGATAAGTAAATGCATCAAAGTAATGTTGTTAAAGTGCAGTATTAGACTTATCCACATGAGGGCAGCAATGCCAAGTGGTTCCGTATTTGTGATGAGCATCAGCAGACATACAGTCATACACATACAGGGTTTTCCTTAATTTTTCAGAGGGCTTAGGTGCTGTCTGGGTTAAAGTGTTTCTTATCCTACCGGCCTACAAAAATTTGGAAACACTAGAGCAGATAAATAAACATCCAGCTAAAAAGCAAAACTTGCTGAAGAAGCCCACTGGAAACCAACTAGATCAATTAGATCTAGGAAAAGTCATTTAGTTCATTGTTTTCCATCAGTGTTTCCCCTCCATTATAATAACAGGGCGCCCCAACCCCCCTTGAAGGTCAAGTTAATTTTATTTGATTTTCTATATAGCGCCAGATCACAACAGAAGTCGTTTAGGATACCTTTCCTGGACTATACCGTGTCATTTTATTAAACAAACTAAATAGCCTTATGTTATTTATCTTACTTACGTGACGCATTGTAATTTCTGTCTCTACATGGTCGTGTCTTTACAATTTATCGCGCATGGTGGAGTTCTGCCCCAGTGCACACACACAGCATACTCCCACCAGCGGACAGAGAGCGTGCTTCGGAAAGTATGTCGACGGGGGTAATGTTGGTGTCGTGTAGTGTCTAATCTTTTTCTGGTTAATCAGTTGGTTAAATAATGTAAGTAAATGTATATGAATAAGAAAAGAAGATGATAAAGGCTTCATAAATTTCTGATTCACTTAAAAATCACTAACCCCAACTGAATACTTCGATTGCATTATTTATTTCATTGACGCTTTTAGAGACGTACTGTTGCTGTGAAGTTGATGCCTCCTTTGTCCTTCTTCTTGAAGCCGATGTTTGGTGGCTGCTTGTTAAGTCGGATCCCGAAGCCCTCCAACTCATGTTCTATTAACTTCTTATGAACAAGAGGCTTCAACACATCGAGCACGATCAGGATCAGGTTGCAGGTTCGAGCCACTAAAACGGACAGAGGAACGAGAAGTAAGTGGAGTATGAGAGGAAGAAAGCGCACAACTTCTACAGTGATGTGTTACTACAACATCATTTGAATAACACCGGTGATATTGTGATTTTATTCACTACCATCTGAGCCCAAGAAATGTTAAATGCACACATGCATTTATTACAGTCTGAAGCTTCAGTTGTTTATTCTACTGCAGATCTACCTCAGGGACAGATCATTTAACAACAAAGACACAAACAAATCTCATTGAAACAGTTGGAATGTGAAAGGGCTGTTACTCCTGAGTTTACGCTGGATATACAAGTGGCTGTCAGCACTTGGTGAGTCAATAGTACTCATATCATCAACATCATACAGCAGTTATATCAAATCCCCCTGGGCAGAGATCAAGGAATCATTTATTTTCTTGACATTGCCTTCCACTCTCATAGCAGTCTAAAACTACCCATTAATTGCCATCAGAAGCTTCTAACAGAGTAAAATAATGACAAAAATGAAAAGTCTCAAACAAGATGCCTGGAAAAAGCTGTAAAATTCAAAAGTACAACCCTCTGTGATTGTCTGAACCGTGATTTAGCGCAACGATAAATGGTAGAAAACTGGTTTCCGGAAGAAGAAGACAAGTGGACTAGTGACCCTGGAGGAGGCCTGCGCTCTCTGAGTGACCTCCTGGTTTTAAATACATCTTAAGTAATATCTAAATTTGCCAAAAAGCTTCTGCTGGGACAGAACCATTTGATGTCACTGCTCAACTGTACCTGCGATGACTTGTCTGCCTCTGCCTTTGCCATCCTTGGCTCCCTCAATGATTCCTGGGAGATCCAGAAGCTTATAGAGAGGGGGGGGGCACACAAAAACTAAAATGAGCATACCACTGAAAGATGATGAATTTACACTACAATTACAAGTAATAAACCACTGAGATTTTCTTTTACCTGAATTTTGGCACCTTTGTAACGAATGACTCCAGGTACCGTTGTCAGAGTGGTGAACTCGTAGGCGGCAACCTCAGAATACACACCAGCAAGGTTACTTAGCAGCGTAGACTTTCCCACCGAAGGAAACCCAACGAACCCGACACGGGCATCCCCAGTTTTTGCTACATCAAAACCTAAACAACAGAGAACAGAAATCCGCATTTCACACCACATGTCCTCTATGATGCTTGAGGTGACAGTTGAGGCCGTAAATAAGAAAGTTAACTGTCATTAATGTGCCATAATGAAGGACAATAGTCTTACCCTCTCCTGTTCCACCACCACTGCCTCCCTTGGGTGTGATGAGCTCTCTCCTCAGTTTGGCAAGACGCGCTTTGAGCAGACCCAAGTGATGAGCTGTGGCCTTGTTCTTCTGCGTCCTGTTCATCTACAATTAATGTTAACGACACCAGCATGAGACTCTGCACTTGTTCACTGTGTGACTATTTTGAGAACACAGCATTTGTTCAAACACAGTCAACCTCTGTGCAGAAATAAGGAGGAACAGAGAATGAAGGTAAGCGGTATAATTTCTTCCACAACCTTAGTTAAAATTGAGGATGGGCATATTTTGCATTAAAAATTGCTTCTTCTATTGGAATCCCATAATGTTAGCTTTTGACAAGATTATGACCTTACTGAAAGTCATTCTCTAAACTTTAATTGCGTGCGTGCTTTCCAGGTCCTTATATCACTCATTAATTCCAGTCATTTAATCTGAGAATTTGTCATACATAAGTTAACTAGCAGAAAGGTCACAGAGCCAGACATGGACGTGTCATTACCTGAGGGAGGTAAGGAATGACTTGACTGTTTTAATGTGGTGCACACTGCTCTCCTTTACCGGTCCTCTCTGTATCAACACTTACTAAATTCAACAATCCAAGAAACAGTGCCAGTGTTGATTCATGGCAGGTAATTGATAAATGTAGGTAGGGTTGGGCGATAAAATGATGATTATTATGACAATATTTATTATTTTTAATCATTCTGAGTATCACTATCACGATGCAAATGTTTCTTTTACTTAGTTTCAGCAAAAACACTTGCCAAATTATTCGGTGATTTGTTGATTTACTTAGTGTTTGTTTGTGTTCTGACCATAAAGAATAGTTTTAAACCACAAATAACCACCTTGTTTCTTCATCTTCCTGTCAGGAACCCAAATCAGCCTTTAATAGAAATGATTATCTGACATTTATTGTGACAACACATCGCCCAGGCCAAACTCTAATCTTCAAACTATATGTCATCTGCAATTAATATGCTCCATTGTATTTCCCTCTTAGCAAACAGTTTTATTCAATAACCTGAAACAAAAAAGTATGCGAAATAAACTTTTTTCTTTGGTTTTACTGCCTTCAAAGATAGAGGTATAAAGGTAGAAGTATAAAGTAACTACATTACTTCAGTATGTATCCCATTTCATATTCTACTCGTTTAGGAGGAGTCTGACAGTGATTAAATTGTCTGCAGGCTGTCGAAAACATGTTGTTATTATTGTTATTCGTGGTTTAACATAAAAAGGGAACAGTTAATACCGATCTGGATTCGGCAGTGCCACCGTGTCTATGATACTGGACACGGACATATCAACGTTATGAAACCGCGTTTTATTATCCGGAATACATTTTACAGCCAAATGAGCATGTATTGCGAGAGAACACTTTCGGTACACCCTGTATCCAGATGAAACTGTCAGAAAGCTGCAGACTGATTACTTAAAGTATCGCGCTAGGCCCAGCTGTATGAGCTATGCTAATATTTGCTAGCGGTGAGGTTAGCTAAAACGTGACTGATTCATTTTGGTTAGCCAGCTGTTTGCTTTAACTTACCTCATTTTCAATCTCTGCTATTTTGGCGAGTATACTCATGGTGACGGTGGTCCTTGTGTACAATCAACGCTGCCGAAAAATGATGGGAAGATTTAATATAAAAGTTGGCAAAGTTAGATGTTGTTTAGCAAGCGGGGTCTACCATCCACCACGCAACTGCAGCAGGGCGCTGTTCGCGCTAATTCTCGCGATAGCATATTGTACTTTGGGCGATTCAGCCGGTTTCTTGCCTTACAGGAAAAAAAACAGTATTTAGGGTCTGTGATCTCTTTGCAAAATAAAATAGTTTAGTAGGTAGAAAAAAAGAGTTGCATTTGTCAAGTTGATGCTTACTCTTGATACTTATAAACAACATTAATTAAGTCAAATATACAGATCTGGGGAAAATTAAAAGACTCCAAATTTCCCGATCCCCACTGAAAACCTCTGGAATGTTATCAGGAGTGATTGTATTTTTGCACCAGGAGTGGCATAAGCTAAACAGTCATGCGAGAGACTTGTGGATATCATAACAAGAGGCATGATTTTTGAACTCTTCCTAAGTTTATTAGTATTGCAGTGCATAAAAATGTATATGAACTTGTCTTTGTGTCTGAAATTGTATTTTTTTTGTTATTTTAACTCGCCCTGCAAATATATATTTGAACTGACAATATTTTTATTTGGAATGTGAGAGATGTTGAGAGTAGCTTCTAGAACAAAAAAAAAAAAAATGCAATCGTACTCTGACACATACCTACAAATAGCAAAACTGGTGGTCTTTATATATGGATATACAGTATATGTGATACAAACCAGATAAGGATATGAGTGCTCCATTTGTCTTGTTTTCTCAATGTGAAAAATCCCAAAATGTTGCCACATTAAAGGAAAAAATTTAAAAGTGAGTTTGACCATGACTTACTTATATGTGTATGAAATCACTCATTAGTTCATGGGGACACACTTTAACACAAAGCCTATTTTAACATACCTTTTTTTGCCCTTAAATTTGGAAGAACTGTCTTATTTTACGTCCATTGCACATGTATGACAATATGTATGTTTCTTGCCATTTTCTTCTAGCTCTTTCTTGGAGCTGTATGATGTTTACACTCTTTCTGGCGATCTTCTAATCCACAACTTCATATCTTTTATCCGCTCCACCATATTCCAAGTTTGCAACTCGATGTGTTTTTTGCGTGATGCAAATTCCCACACAACAAAAAATGAAGGAGACCTGTCAAAGTTGATATTCTCATTGTTTAATTGTTTATTATTTAAGTCGCATACAGTATAATCTCCCATTGGTTTCTATGTTGCTGAAGTTTGTGGACTGTCATCTGTCTTTTCCGACCTTCTGATTTATTGGATAATGGGTGGGCTGGTTGAACAAGATCAGTGCTGCTGATTTGATGAGTGACCACCAGGATCTTTTCTGACCCATGCTATGCTCTGTGAACCTGGCAAAGACTACATTAACACCCAAGTCCATGTGGTGAATATTAAAGTCTAGTAAGTATATTGGCCACAAGAGGGCGTTTCACACAGCTGATATGGTGATAGACTGTGTAAAAGGCCAAGGAGGATAGTTGAATCAAAGTAAAACATTTTAATTCAGTTTTTTGACATTTAAACCTAATACATGCCAGTCACTATAGGTAGATTTAGCAGTTCTGCTCCTTAATGCTCTTTTTCCAGTTCAGCCAACAGTGTCATTTACTGTAGAAATAAATGCAATCTGAAGTCTAATGCAATCATCGAATCCAACGACAATTAAGTTCATAGCAGAACTTAATAGACTACTTTGAGTGTCTTAACTCCAGTCCAAAAAAATTCAAACCATATGCTAGATATGCTGGTTCAGTCCATTTTTTAGACCCCGTTGTTGTTTGTTTAGTTGTAAGAGGTGTGCTTGTCCTCATCAAAATATATAAAAATAGGCGCTATCTTTTTAAAAGGTAGATATGGTTTCAGTGAGTTGTTGTTCATCATTCATCTTTGCCCAGCTGAGGTGACAGCAAGCATAAATAGCACAGGAAGAAAAGGACAGGAAGTAAGACACAGATAGACAAGGGGGACAACATTACTGTGTTTGTGATTACGGAATAGATATTTGCAGACCTGTAGAGGTAAGTTAATGCGTCTTTGTAAAAAAGAAAAAGGGCTTTTACTTGATTCATCAACACTAGCCACAACTTGAGAATTGACAATAATAAACCCATGCCCAAACATCTCAAATATTCTTCTTTTAATGAGCAACGCATCTTTATATCATACGTCAGTCAGCATTGAAGTGCATTGATTAAAAAGTAAGTGCAAGTACAGATTTTGATGCATTCATTTTGACTAGAGGATTAAATTATTTGCAATATCGCCCCAAAAATAGTCATTCTACAGGGGCACTCTGCAAAAGAAAACCGCTATAGTTGATGCTGTTTCTAACCTAAAAGATATATGCTTTTTTTCCTCATTTCAAGCTTTTTAAGTTATCTCTGAGTGACAGTGTGAAGGAACGATTTTAATCTGCCTTCTGCTGTCAGTTCACTCCAGTCCATCAAACACAACACTTTACTTCCATATCACTGTCATGCTCCCTGACTGATTTCTCAGTAGTTTCTCAGGTTGTTTGAGGAACACAGCAACTGAATCAAGCCAGCAGAAGCACAAAAGTCTGTGAGAAGCACTATTTTAGTGCAATAGTTTCACACTTGGTAACCTTGCCACCTAAAACTGGCTACCTCTGCATAGAGATGGAGAAGAGTTCTTATCACAGCCCCATCGATAGGCCTTTTAGTTTTTACTGAGGGAAGCGCCATTATTTGTGGTCATGTCACCAGAGCAAGGATAACAACATCTTTTGAGGTAATAAAAAACAAATAACAGCATGAAGTTATCTGTTAAAATGTATTGTCCCCAGTATTTTGGATTCTGTCATCAGAATTTGGATAATACTTATTGAAACCATAAGGCTTTACGATAAATGCAACTTGGCCATATGATGGCAAAAGTCTTCAGTGGAGGCTTTCCCCTTGGACTCTAGCTGCTCTCGGAGGAGGTGGGCGGTGCTGTGGAGGACGACCGCCGTCGGGACACTGACTGTGAGCGCTCAGGGCTGTGTTTGTCATAAGGCTGGAGCTGCACCTCCAGGAAGTCCCTGTGCTGCTGGCTGATGACCTGGCTGATGAGTCCTGGCAGAGCCTGCAAGTTACTCAGTAGAGTCTCCAGTTTAGTCTCCAACAGAGCGATCCTCTTCTCCATGTCCTCTCCTCTTTCATTCAAGTCCGATATCATGTCATACATGATGTTCTGAGTCTGGAACAGGGAAGAGGAAACAAACTTAACATTATCATTTACCAGAAGGATGGTTTGCAGATAAATATCCAGTATTTAGACACAGGATAACAGATAAAAACAATGGCTCTTTAAATACATAAATGTAGTTAAAAATGCCTTGCGTTTTCAGAACCATCTGAAAAGGAAAAGAAAGACATTTACTGTTTCAGCACATTTGGAGCAGAATTTATACCTACTTTAAAATAACAGAAAATCAAAACTATATCATATCAACGGAACAGAAAAATAGTTCTTTGTATAATGTGGCACAAAGATAGTTTTCAGCACAACTAGTCAATAAATAAAGAGAATGATGGTTATCATCGTGTCTAATAACATTCCAGTTAAGCTATATCCATCTTTAGTGCTCACGAACGCGGCCTTAAATTATTGCTTTCAGTTTATTTAGAATGTATCTTTGTAATTTCAAAGAACAAATTTCTTGTATTTTAAATAAATACATTTTCCAGTGTTTTGATACATTTCACGAACAAGTAAAGGGTTTATTCATGAAAGCATGTTTTTAGACATGCTTTTATGGGCTTTATCATTAAGTCATGGCCTGTATGTATCAGTTTTTATGTAGAACACCTACAACCTTGAGAAGGTGAATTTTCCATAAAAAGAGTTAGAAGGGCAGACTTCACATAAACAGTTTACTAGTGTTCATGTTTCCGTGCATATCAGAGTAGATGAGCCGATGACCTTGATGAGACAGTAAAGGTGCTGCTGACTTGGACGTTGCGCTCTGTGTTTTTTCCAGCTACCCTCTGAAAATGTACTGCTTCTTTGCTGTTTTTTCTTTTACTCCAGAGATCTAGTCTTCAGAAATACTCAACAACACACTGTGAGCAATCCATGTCACATTGGGATGAGGAGTGGGAGTGATGCTGCTGGAGGGCGGTTTCTGAGGTATTATTCAGCTGAGGACTAATAATCCCTGGCAGCCTGGAGGCAGAGCCATCCATCACTTACCTTGTCCTGCTCTGATGTGAGGCGGGAAGGATGAGATGGGCTGTTTATATGAATCAGTGAGGACTAAAGAAGCACTGACACACAGTGCTAGTGTAGACAGGGCTTCGTCTCTGTGTTAAATCATGAACACTAACAGAACCTTATAACCTGCTTATAGTGTAAAAATCTTCCAGTAGTGATGATTAATCGTGGCTGATTAATCGCTGCTGAAAAGACATTTTATAAACTTTCTGAGAATCGCACCTACAATGAACTAGATTTTTCACGGTTAGTTTGATGTTCAGTTCCAGATTTGATTCTTTAGTTTTTTAGGTATTCGTTACTTTGACGTAGACGTTCGACACTCATCAAGTTTCTAATAAGGCCAAAAACAGGGTGATATCGGCACATTAATCGCCTTTTTGCTGTTATTATATCCGCCTTTAAAAATCCATTATCGTTTGACCTCTATTTTCCAGATATTGAAAAAACAATTAAACGTTTTATACTGATGACATTGAGTGATATGTTGAGGATGCAGTCAGGGTCATGATTTGAGGAAACTGAGGTCATAATTCACAAACTGTCAGTTTTTAATGTGAACGTATATAGTACGACTTACGATAGTAAGACTTGTGTAATAATGTATAAATATACACACCGAACTCACGACATGCACTTTTTCCTCAGACATTCACTGTTATTCTACAAGACGCTCTAAGGACTTTAATCTTATATTGTTAGACTTAGGCTTATTTGGATTATTTACATCGATAACATTTTCCATGAGTTTTATTTAAATGAAGCCGGAATTTCCTCTGAAAAATGAACAACTGCTTATAAAGTGAAGACAACTGAATAAAATTTAGCAGAAATCAACTGCATTTGAACTTTTTCCTCTGCTTTTTCAGTAAACTTCAAAGAAAACTGAACTTCAAAGGACAAGAATTTGTGAATATGAAAGTCCAAATGCATTTTCAAAGCCTGCTCCATGCTGCCAAAACTGCTGCGGCGAAATATCAAATCCTACTGGGAGAAAAAGTGGGTGTAAAAATACTGAGGTTATTCTAAATTTTTAACTTCTCCACAGTTGCTAAAACATCCAAAATACCCCCGGAAAATACAGAGGACATGACCTTAAATTTGGCTGCATGAAGTATGGATCAAATACTTAAAAACATAACTTTACTACAAGAACTTCTTCCCTGATTAAGAAAGTAACTGAATCAGGCACAGGCTTACATGTGAATTAATTATGGGCCTCATCTGTAAATCATTAAATGAAACAACATATAAAATAGGGATGGCATAAAATGGAAGAAATTCAGAAAAGAGGATTTGTTAACTATGAGGGAATAAATATCATAGAAAGAAGATGAAACAGAAACAAAACATGAGCAGGTTTTAAAGATCCATAATAAAGTGACAATATGAAACCATTTCTGGGCCAGAGAATAAAACAGAAGAAGAGAAAGAAGAAGAGCTTGATGTGTAATACCAGCCTGAATGACACAAGAGGAGAAAATGCTGTGGAAAAAATACAAATCAACCGAATACTGCGTCACTTGAGCCACATTAAATAAAAAAAATAAAAAAAAAACAGCAGCTATGTTAGACTGTGTGAGTAAGCGGACACACTGTGATCCGAGGAGTTTCACATGGCACTGCAGTGGCAGTGCAGCTGCCAACGATACGTTCAGTTCTGTTTAGCTCCATTTTCCCACTGGAATCAGGAAGAAATGACTGGCGCAACACTGCCCTCTTATGGTATCAGACTTCAATAACCACGATTATCCAATGTCACATCCAGCTCTTGCTGTTGTTTTACAGCGCGAGGTGATTGGGCAGTATTAACTAATACCTTTCATGACATGCTGGCCTGAATCCATTTTGATTGTGGTGTACTTTTGAATGTCAAAGCACTCTGCCTTTTCTCTGCTCTCTTTCCCTGCCCTTACTTCTGGCTGAATCATCAGATCACAGTGTGTCTCCCTTCCCAGGTTACTGTTTCTGCTGTGTCAGGCTGGCGCACTGCCTGGTCTTTCCCTAAGGTTTGTCAACTTCTGTTTAGTGCATCTGGAGACAAACATCAGAGAATACATAAAGTGAAAATCAGTATTGGATTTCTGCATACACAAAAGGTTTTCCTTCTGCTCTCATTTAGTAATTTGCAGGAGAACATGTCCTGGGGAAATTTATACTGTAAAGAAGACAACCAGAATTATCAAAACGATTCATTTTTACCACCACGTGAAAAGCCTGTCTGTTTATTTGACACCTGTAGACTTTGATTATATTAGAAAACACAATGAGTTCAGCGAGTGAAGTGGCATGCATTGAATTCAGTCACACAAAGGAAAGACACTTATTAAGACGGTTGTCTGTCCTAATGCACAATGCAGCAGTAAACTGTTAGTCTAGCTTACCTTAGCAAGGTCCACTAGTGAGTTTGCTTGGTCATTCAGCTTGCGTTGCTCCATTTTAACACTTCTCAATCTGAACACAAGACCATTCAGAACCCAATAAATTAACGCTATCAGAGTTTATCATTGAATTTGTGCACACACAAGGCATACACATGGAGAGCACTCCTAGGACATGCACAGGATGTGTGTAGAGAATGCAGGGATCGCAAGGGTCAGTCTGTTTGGTTGAGCTGCATGCAAGTGGAAAGGAGACCACAGAGGGGGAGAGCTGCCACTGAGGATGAGACCAGCTCCATGTCCTACTCAACCAATACATAAAACCACACTAAAGGAATGAGGAGGACTCATATCAGAGCATTTATGCAGTGAAAACAGCATTTATCAAGTCTTAGTGAATGGCATATCACATTTTAAAACACCAAAAAGCCCACTGTTGCATATACTGTACTACGTCTTTTTAAGTTTTTTTCTATTGGTTACATTGAGTTATTTTTTTTATTTGATACATGTTTTAGTTACTGTAAAAGCCACAGATATCAAACACTGTTTTATGCAGAACATACGGCTCTAATGTTTAACCTTTTTTAACATCGGCTGTCTGCTTGAACGTGGATGGTTTAACTTTGGAAACTACAAAATATACACGTTGCGCTATTTGCAGGATATTCAGCTTCATGGATAGAAATTCTAAATATATTATTTCCATTGTGATTTGGCCCACTTTTTAATCAGTCAAAGATCTTACTACTTTCGTCTGCAAAAATTTACCTTACCTCCTATACAGAATAAGCTTAAATAATTCACATCTTCTGTTTAATTAGGCTTCTAAAGCCTGTTTTTCGTTTATGCTCAGGGGGCTTAAAAACAGCAACTGTGCAGTATTGTAGTGTGGACCACATGTGGTTTCAAGATATTAAGGAGTGTTATTTCTCCTGAAATCACCCACGCATGCTAAATTACCCTGAGCACAATACACAGGATGAGCTTGTGATATCAAGTTGGAAACCGTTAACAGCTTTCGACTGAACAAATATCCTCTGTATCTTACTGAGACATGAAGGCTGCATGAATTGAAAACAAACAGTGGCGAGGGTCGAGAGTGGATCTAACTTTAATTTTTGGAGAAATCTGCTAATTTGTAGCTGAGATGCACCCCTTTTCATGCAATGCAGGATCGTTTTTCTGTTTCCTGAAGACAGGCAGATGTGGAGCGAAGATGACGGGTTAGACCAACAGAGGGTGCCACAGGAGTCACTAAAGGAAACTACAGGCAGGAGAAAATGTCCTGATAACGGAGGACCGAAATGCTTCATACAGAGCAGATCACTAAAGACAAGTACAAAATACTATTGCAAAATAGCTCTTTTGCTAATTAAGTGACAACATAAGAGGGAAAAAGAGGCATTCTAAATCTAAAGTGATGAAAGGTAATAGATATTCAGTGTTAAATGACTTTGCAGTTGATGTAAGCCCTGTTAGAATAATGCATTTCACAGTTGGATGACCAATAGCTGTCAGAGAGGGTCGAAGTACAGGGCAGCATAAGGTCAGGCTGAGAAAGCCGACATGCCCTGTCTTTAATATTCAAAGTGTCCCATTGCCTGAGTCAATCACTCCTCATGGGCAGTTCTCCTTTTCAATGGGCACTCTATTTGCTCGCTGTTCATCAGGGGAAAACGGCTACGCTAAGCTTTTCATTACACCCCACTAAATCTGTTAAGGCAATCTAAGTTAGTGCTGCACCACATATATATATTTTTTTTACCCTCCCGAGTTGCTTTCTTTGTCGTGACCTCTGTTACCTCGTTGCGGAGAGAAATGCCTGTCGTTTTCTGTCCCTGCTGACAGCTTCACGCTGCCGGTCACAGTTACAGCCGCTCAGGCACAAACTGGATTGCTCCGAGGCGTCACCCTGACCTTCCTCTGAGGTCATTTTTCTGATTCTCCCATCCACTGATCTCTGCGTTAACAAGCACTCACTGTCCTGCTTCTCGCTATCATTTCCACTTCAACCTTGTGGACAGAAGGGCACAGCATTCCCAGAGAGACAGACAAACTGTACGGATACAGTTGACTTGACAGCTTTAACAGCCTACCGCACACTGTAAGACCTTTGCAGGGGTGGGAAGTAACTATGTATTTTTACTGAAGTACTATAAGCATAAATTTTAAACTTTAAACTTACTTCCCCTGCATCTGAGAGGCAAATATCGCACTTTTTACTCCAGTATATTTGTCTTTAGTTACTTTTCAAATGAAGATTTTGACACAATGGATGATATAACAAGCTTTTAAAATACATTTTTTTAAATTAAACCACTGGTTTCAAACCTTTCTCTCGTTTGACGCTTTACAAAAAGCAGCGTGTAGTCGGCTCACATTTCGGATGTTTATTAGCATGGTTTCATTTCAATAAATCATCCAATATCTCACCAAAAAACCAAACCATTGCTGTACTGGTACTTTTACTTAAGTAAAGCATCTGAATATTGTTTTTCAGTACTGGTTGCATATGTACAGCATCCTGCTTCTAGAAATATAAGCACACCATCCAAACAACCTGGGGAGTATTTCAAAACAGCTTTATCTGCTAATTAATTCTTCTTAGTGCAGGGATGCATGACAGCTGCAAGTCCTTGTTATTATGCTGTTTACCAGCCATGATAACACTGGATCAGCGTCTTTGCTACTGTGTCATCCAACAGAGAAATGAAGGAAATATGGCTGCAAATGTAGTAACAGGCGTAACAATGGTTCCACACGCCGAAAGATGACCCTGAGCCCCGATCAGTATGAGCGTGACTGCTAAGTGGTACAACATGACTCGAGGGATACTATAAATTAAATACTTTGCTGCTCTAGTCGTCATCCTTCGGTACGTGAAAGCACAGTTGGCTGGAGTTTAATCAGTGGCTTCCTGATTAAAGATCAGATTCTCATCACATCCATGCAGAAATGGAAAGAAAAAAACCCTCCATCACTGATAATTGAAATTCACTTTAGATGCATCTACGTGTGTTTACATTATGTGTAGCATGAGTCAACAACAAGGTGTAAAAAAAAAAAAAAAGAAAAAAAAAAAGGTGTTTGTGGAGTCTGTTTAAGGCGTATAGCAGTAGATGTTAAATGGGAAAATGTGAGACTATTGTGCACTTTATTAAATTGACATGCTACTCAGCTGGGAAGAAATCAAATAAAGACCATTGTAGCAGCTTGAATGAAATAATCTGGAAACATTATGATTGTGTCACCTGAAACAATTCAATCATTGCATGCTACAACATTTTTGTGGCATGAATTTCACTTATCAAATGAGGGAGTGTAATTTTTTAGTCACATTATTGGGTTCAAGGACAAGCTCTCGTTAGCATGCACACAACAGGTCTGTATCTACATGTGAGGCGAAGACTTACTTTCGAGCTCTATTGCATTGTGTTGACACAAACAGGAAAAAAAGGAAACATGAAGTAGACAAATGAATTATTACAACATCAGATAAACATATTCAGATGGTGAAATCTGTTTTCTCAAGTCTGGCTGCTGTAACCCTCATCTCTACACTGTCACATCAACTCTGAACAGCAACAATTTGTCATACTTATTTCTTGCAGCAACGAGCGTGTTATCTTACTGCTTCTGGGCTGTTTCTTGTAGCTGGAGCTTGCTCTCTTAGTGTAACGCCCCCCTACTTGTCCTGGTTAGCGGAAATACAGTAAACAAACACAACCGTCTTGTTAGCGTCACTCTGCCGAGAGCAGTCCCTATACGTTCACCAGCACTGACAGCACCTCAAAGCAACTATGGCTCCATTTAGAAACTGCTATCACCTCGCATCCCTTTCTCTGACTGATGAGTATTTTGGAGAGGGGCCTTTCACACTATCTTGCTGTTTATGTTACAGCCAGTGTAGTTGTGACCTGAGGAAAAGGCCACAGCGTATCTGATTTGATGTTTACCACCACCTCTTCATAGGTCAAGGACAACTTCGGGCCTTTTTTTAAACCTCCCCTTAAACGATCTGCTCCCTCTCAAGCAATTTACTTTCCTGTACTCGCGCATGGGCATCACGGCCTGCACATAGGGTGTGCGCTGCTACAGGCAACTCTTAAAACTCTCCAAGATAAGGTCTGCCACGCAACTCCTTGAACAAAGCAGAATTTTAAAAGAAGAAGGTGTGACGTGAGGAGGCAGCACCATGCTGAGGAGCTGTCCTTGCACGCAGAGCTGGACGTGACTTTTTCCCACCAAATCTGGTTCTTTATAGATTTAGCTTTAGCTCCGAGGGATTTCCATTATTAGGCTGTCCTAGAGAACAGGAGGTGGACATGAGACATTGTCATCACCGCTGCAAATCACCTCAGTACGACAGCAAGGACATAATGACGCCACTAGGCAAGAATACAAAAGACACAAATCTGGATGTGGGTTGCAGCAGCTGCAGACAGTTCATGAATTTCTTTTTCTTGTAATTAAACACCCTAATGTCTTTAAAACACAAATGTATGTAAGATTTATGAGCAAAGCAACGTTGCGTACAGGGGACCACAAAGACCCAAATACATACATAAAACCACAGAAAGCAAACAAACATATGAACAGGGGACAGTTACTGGAGCCAAAATCTGCATTGTGAATAAATCATTTTCCATCTTATTGTAATAAAACCCTGGTTTGATTGCCAGTTAGAGAAAGCTGCACACAATATGTGCTTGTAGGCACTGTAAGTTGAAGAAAAACAAGAGCAAGGTAAGGCTAAAATCAATATTGTTTAGGAGTTAGTCAGCACTTCGGGGGTCCTCGGGGACCCACTAAAAGACTAGCTGACAGGTAAATGTCTGACCAGCCACTAGAAAAGTAGAAACCCACATGTGTTGGCTCCGAGGTCAGTCTGACACCCGACTCACAGCTAAAAGTGCACAGAGACACACCAGTCAGTCTGACAGCAAAAGGCAAGAGAGATCAATATCATACTGCTGTGTTCTGTACGATTATTTAAAAGTAAAATGAGACACTGAAACTGACACTGCTGGAAGACTATTTCCAAACAAACCCTGAGGGAAGCTTTTCATTTCTCATTGAGAAAAAAATGTCATTATGCACAGATCAAAAGGTGTCTCGATTCAAAACCTGTTTAAAAACTTAGTAGTGTATCAGAGACTGCAGTTTTACCACTCTTACTGATGCAGAATCAACAGAAAGTCGACTCAACTCATCGTTTCATAGCAAATCTGCAAATTTAAAGTCAGTCAAGTCAGATGAAACATGGATAAGAAGTGCAGGATCCTTCAATGACATATAGAGCACATATTTTTGCTACAGGTGTCAAACAATTCAGATCTCAGGTTCATGTTGCAAAGGTACATTTAGATAAATGCACTGCTGGATGAAAGGCATTATAGATCAACATGAACGGCGAGCTCAGAGCGGTACCTACTGGTGAATGGCTTGGAGAAATTTCCTCTGGTGCTTCCTGACTCTGGCGTGGTCCATCTTCCTCACCAGTTTGGTGTTTTTATAGATGAGCCACGTCTCCCTGAGAACATTCGCAGCTGTATTTTTCACCTAGAGTGCAACATGAGGAAATATTTATTCAAGAAAAACAGAGGGGAAACGCAGATGATGTCCGTGAGTCCAGATAACTCAGTTTTAACTTACTCTTTTTGTTAGCTGGGTGTCCATCATAAAATTGTGGACATGTTTTTCAGCTTTGGTTAATTCCAGTTTTTTTGCCACCACAGCCACCACCAAGGCAGTGCAGCCAGCACCCTGTTAAATAACCAGCACAGATATCTGAGCATGTGAGTTCTGAACCTACATTTCAGCAAATATTACAAAAATTACAAAAATGCCAAGGGTACCTGTCAGTTTTGTTAACATTGACAGGCAGATAATAAATTCAAGCACTCAGTCTGCTTATCTGTGATTTTTCTCACCATAATGCCAGTTAGGAGACAGACTCCTTTCCCACAGTATGTGTTTGGGACCATATCCCCATATCCAATGGTAAGAAACGTGATTGAGATCAACCACATGGCTCCTAGAAAGTTGCTGGTTATGTCCTGGTTGTCATGGTACCTGTAATAAATAATAAATGAGATAGTTTCCCCCGAGCTTCATACACTGCACTCCAGCAATTTCATATGACTAAATGTAATATAAATAAAGAAAAAGTATCTAAACTAAAGGTATGCTGAAAGATATTACAGGTTTGTGATGACATTGAAGATGTACTTTTTTCTCATATCGGTTATAAATCGCTTCGGACAGAGCGAGCTGAGAAGTGCATACATTATCTATTTTTATGCCTTATCTATGTTTCATGCAGAACAGCGCAGGATAGCGTGAGAAACAGATCCAGGCACCTCTCGCAAGCTCTCACAGTCCATGCAGCGATGATCCACAGCGAGATGGTGAAGACCAGCAGCACAGTGCCGGGACAGATGGTCATGAGTGTCTTCATCACAAAGCGTGTGTTAAAGTTAATCTTGTTGAGTGCACCGATACTTCGAGATGAGGCATCTGTGAAGAGCTTGCTGTGCAGCAGCATGACACGAGCAATGAGGTACAGCCGCAGAAACATGGGGATGGACAGGATGATGTCCACATCCGCATCCGTCTTGGATGGCACGTAGGAGTAGGCCAGGCGTGCTGTCCAGGTGAAGGTGTAGTTCCCTGGGATGGGGTGGATGGCGCAGACCAGGATCTCCAGGCAGATGAAGAAGATGCGCTCATATGTCATGGCTATCCTCCAGTCGTCAGCTGCGTTGTCCACCATAAATAACTGCAAAGAAAATGCAGAGTGAGGCTGATGGAGGGTAAATGCTGGCTAACATTTCCATCATAGTGACACAGAAAGCTACAGGAAATCACTAAACTCTATTAAACAATAAGTCACAAATAGCCTCAAGTCATTTAGTCACATTTTTAGGCCACATTTTTAAAGACCTAAGCAGTTATTTGTTGTATGTTGTTGCCCATTTACTACAAATGATATATGGACTGACCTGAATTAAATTGATCCAAGTAATGGTGCTCAAAACAACATTTGAAAGAGATGCAGTGAAACATAAAAAAATAATAAAGGCTGATATAAAAAAGAAAGATTTTTTTAAGGCCAAAAATTCCCCTCAGATACATTATGTACACTTTAAAAACTGCCAGGTTAACAAAAACCCTTTTGGGTTTTCACCACTGGGTCAAATATGGACTGAATCAAGACTGTTATAAACCAACAGGGTTAGGTTAAGGGTTTGACCCATGGTGGGTTAAAGTTTCGACCAAAAATAGGTAAAAATTACCAAGTGGTTGAGTGAAGCTACCAAAAAGTTGGTTGAAAAATACAAATCTGGGATATCAGACTCACTTCGGTTAAAAAGACTTGGTCTACTTGGAAAGAGGAACAAAGCAATGATGGCATTTTCTTTGTATGAATCTCGGAGGAAGCCACTGGTTTCTGCTCATGTTTATTTAAATATTCTTGCACTAATAACCTTTAACTGTATATAATCTCATACCAGTTTCTGCAAGTTGACTTTCGCATCAAAATAATGTGAAGATGTGAAGAAAAACAGAACAGTTTCAGAATCATTCATAATCTATACTTTTACAATAAAGGCTGGTATTAAATGCAAGTGTGTAATTTTAGCAGCCAGGGGTTTCTCAGTCAAATCAATAACAAAAGACACAGTAGTAGATGGTGTCGTTGTTTCCTCCTGATGAAAATGTATCTGACGTTACTCAGGCACAGATCATGTTTACGGGCGAGGTAATGCATTAAAGTTTCATTCATATTATGTTTAGTGACGTACATGCATGTTATGTAATTTCCTCCTAATGAAACAGCAGCAAGGAACAGCCAAGATTTGACAATAAACTGAGACTTGATGTTACGTTGAATAAAATGATGCATTTCTCTGAATTTGAACATTGTTGGAAACATTTGAAATAATGTTAAGCGCAGAGGTTTTAAAAATGATGAACTATTACAAATTATACCTTTACACAAATAGAAAACCAGCTCTTTCAACATCATTTTAAATACAGTTCAGTAAAGGCTGCTTAACGTAAAAATATGTGATTTTTTTTTGTAAAATGAGTCTTTTTTCTTACGTGTGCTTACACATCACTCAGCGCTACCCCGTGTACCTCTCCTACTCTCTCACTGCACTCCCGTATATGTAAAAAAAGAAAAAAAACAGGACCTTCCTAAGTGTTACTTTAACAGCGTGCGGTAAGCATTTTCAACTTCAAAGCACCGGACTGATGAGAACATCTGCCGCTTCCACATTAGCATAGGTTCTGATTGCCTGGCCACCCCGACCAGAAGGCGGCCCATTTCACCGGGGACCTCAGTGTGGGTGGATCCCAGCACCCCTCATCACTCTTCTCCCCCTCATCTTCTGTCACGCACAGGTCCTTTCCTCACGTACAGTCACCTCTGCTGCTGCTTCCTCCTCTCCTCTTCATCACTTTCAATCCAATCTACACTTATCTTCGGTCAGGAGATTCACTGCTCGGTGTATTCACCCTGAACCACCAGTGACCGTGACCGCCATCACCGTCCCACTCACGGCGATCCCTGATCACGCTTATAGCTGTTGTTACACAATCTTAATCTCAGGCCTCTCACTGAGTTTTATATTGGCCGGTGTGGACTACAGATTAAATGCTATCAAGCTGTATTAGATTCTCCTGCATTTGTTGAAATAATTTCTCTCTCTGACACTCCACGCTGATATATCCAACTTCCCTCCACAGCAGCTCCTGCTCTTTCCACTCAATCACCTCAAGGTCTTCTGCCTGTGCACGGGCCGTCACAACCGGCAGTAGATATTTCACAAAATGTTGCTGTCAGCAAATACAAGCGAGGTTTCCTATTGGGCTGTTTTTGCCATGAGAGCAGAAGCGTTTCAAAGGAATGAAAAAGAACTGCACGTGTTTACATTTTGTCAGAAACATCCTTAATATGCGTGGCATTGAATTACAAGATGTCCAGTGCATTCTCAGGTATTAAAATGAATTTATGCACATGCAATTTTTTTGCATAGCATCTGTGGGAGCAGGATTTTGCACAGGTCAAGTCATCGTTAAGTTCAGCTTATCTTTAATGCTTAAAAGTGTGGAGTTGGGATTTCTGTCACTTTTTTGTATTCCCCAAAAGCTTGTCTGCATTTAGCCCTGAATAAAAAAATAAAAAAGACTTTTTATAGTTCAGCTCTGTGGAAATCCAAAAATACTTGATGTTAACTCATCAGTCAAGACAGCAGTTTTCTAATCAGATAATTCAATAAGAAATAAAATACTCATAATATTCCACACATACCGGAGGCATAGATCACGACTCGGCCACTTGCCAACTAGTCTCCATTTAGTTTAAATTGGTATTTCTCATTATAGAAGTAAAAAAGTGGCCCAATCCTTGAGGGCTAATGGGATCAGTGACCTAGATTGTAAATTTAGCACCGATATGTTACATAAAATTGAACTGCTGAAATAGTCACATTTTTTACGTTCTATTCAACATGCTCGACTCAAGGACAAAGGATACAAAAATCCATAACGTGTGCTGCCACTTTGTTTGCAGACGTACACGAATGCTCCACATACACCAGTCTGACAGCTTCACGCGCACTCTGACACTACAAACGGCTGCATTACTTTAGTACACAAACTTCACTGAACCCACACCAGCAGCAAACACAACACGCTCATTATACTGTGGCTTGTTTGTGAGCCAGTGCTGCGTCTAACAGCTACTGTACAAGAAATATCAACTGTCAACAAGCTGGCACATTACAGCAAATAACAAACACGGCTAACACATGTCCCTGAACAAACTGGCCCCGCTCATTTATATTTATTTAAAAGCCACAATCAAAGTTCCACCAGACACAGAAAGCACATCAATTAAATTTTCAGAGGCAGTTGTTCATATCAAATGAATGACATTGAGCTCTTTTAACAAACTGACATCTGTCAGAGAAGTGTGTAACTCTAACCACAGCTCGTCTTGTTCGGCTTTCCAAGTGAGTGTAATGTAGACACTGAAACACAAGCTGTGACTCCATTATGGTACGGTTTCTTATTTACAGAATTAGACTATGAAAACAGCTAAATCTATTGTTTGCACACAACACAAGACGCGTTTTCTTTTACATTCAGACCAATAAACCCATCGTGTCAAAAGCTTTTACAACGTTTGTTGCCTCAAAACAGTGTAATTAAACATTTAAACCCAGGTTGCATAAGGAAAGCCTACTTGTGGGCAAAAGCAATTATGGTAATGGATGACCTGAAACACAATACGCAAGAGCCCTTTAACTCCGAGCATCAAATATTCCATGAAGGCAGCAGAACCAACAGTTTATGACAGAGAGGTGGAAAAAGCTTCATCTGCAGTGGAAAAACCATAAACTGTGTGTCTTAAAATAAGTCAAGATAAGATACAGAGAGGAGGCACCAAAACAGTCAGCTGATCACTCACTCTTTTAAATTAATTACAGATGGTTGACAAATAATTTAAGCAGCTCACATAACAATGACTTTAATTTTTAATTAAAGTAAACACAACTAGAAACAATGTCAAAACCGTCAGGCACTGGTAAGACAAAGTCAAGCAATCATGGTTTTAAGATGTTTTTAAGCAACATGCAATGACGCCAGTTAATCTGTGTCAAAATATTTTTATAGTTATTTTGTGTCCGTGTGTGACCAGCTGTTGTTTTTTTTTTGTTTTTGGTAGGCGCTCTCAATGATAAGAAGATGAATTAAACACATTATTCATGCAAAAAGTGAGGAAAATTGGAGGAAATATGTTGCCAGCTGCATGACAAACATACTGAAGTATAAAGGGAGTTCGCTTCGCTGAAAGACTAATAATGATGCAACTTTCTAGCAGAGATTGCACTGCCGATGAGTTGATTCGTGAAAATTACTTTAAAAAACTGCATATTTTCGCTCTTAGAGCTGCAGTGCTTGATAGGTTTTTGGCGTCACTGGGCAAAAATTCCATAATTACCTTTCAGCGTACTGTAATTTGAGAGTATGAGAAGAAACGCAAATTCTACCCACTTCTGTGAACTTGACAGACTGCTTTGTGGGCAGGTGGGTGGGGTTACATATGTGATTGAGAGCTGTAATTACCCGTTGATGTCGATACTGATTGATGACCAATATTTCCTCAGATACGACTGTACTGCTCTACTCTGTTGCTCAACATGGAAGCTTGGAAAAGTGTCTTCTTCTTTGTACATTGTACATCGGTGTGAAACGATGTCAGATCATCTATATTTTCATATTTAGTCTCTTGATCTGGACAGAGAGGAGAGAGCTGCAGAAGAAAGGTGTGTATTTTCAAATTCTGCCGTTTTTCTGATTTCTGATTTCGGCTCCTGCAGCTGTAACGAACTAGTCACGCGTGTAGTTTTTAGTTCTAGTCGCCAATGTTTTGAGACGCTGCATCTGCCTCTGGAGAATTTAGCTTAGCATTTGGAATTAGAATTTATAAAGTCAACATCAAAAGCTCTCCCCAGATTCAAACATACATACAGTATGGATTATCTCCAAACCTGAGCAAATCATGGCAAAAAAAATCCACAGGAAAGACAGAAAATAGGGGTAAACTGATCCTTTAAAGACACCGTATGTAATTTCTGCTGTTATAAGGTCTCTTCATCAAAACAATAAAAGACGCAGCAGTAGATGACGTTGTGAAGTTGCGTGGGATCATGAGCGTGTGAATGAAACCATGTTTACAGTCGAGGTTATGTATTAAAGTTATATTCATGTTATGTTTTTCTGCTCATTTTTATCCATTCATTTGAAAATTTGAGATATAATGTCACTTACTTTACTTTATTTATGTCTAATGTATGTTGTCGGTCTGCAACACTAGCTACCCTGTTTTTTCTCATTCTGATTCTTGTTTAGTGACGTATTTTCACATTATATCATTTCAGTTCAATCGAGTAGACGCAAGTCATGTTAGCTAAAGTAATGTTAAATGGAATATTTACTATGCTTCCCTGAAAAGGGCGTATGACAGGCCATGAAATTAAATAAAACTACAGATTCCTCTGAATTTGAACATGATGGAAACATTTGATGTCATACATACATATTTCAATGCAGAAATGGTACATATTACACCTTTAAGTGGTTTTTAATATACATCGATATTTTATTTTACCTTTATTTTATCTTATCCTCCTGACTATACTTCTACCATACTTTTCTGGTTTAGATGCTTTGCATTTTCCCTTAGTTTTGTTTACATGGGTACTACCATAGTATATGAAACAGCATTCAAAAGCACATGTGTACGTACTTTCATATGTTTTACAGCCATTTTTTTAATCACATGGGCCAATTTGTTTAAACTTCTGTTCAAGAGTGACATTAACCTAAAGCCATAAACACAAAGCCACCGTCAAACAGCCTTTTTAAAAGCCTCTACACTGTCCAAAAATATCCTCCCTCTTTTAGAATGAAACTCAAAGTCCTCACTACTATATTCACATACTGTAATCAAATCCCACACTAAGCCGTCTGATTTTACAATCTGAGAGCGAGCAGTGACCGTTTCTAAATGAGGCCAATCCTGCTGCTCTCCGACATTCAGCGTGTTGTCTGATGGATCCAAAATACAGTCTAATCACTACGAGTGCATGCCCTCTGCTCACTACAAGAAAGTTTCACTCATGTCAGGGTCAGAAACAATACAGCTGAGCTAATACTGAGATCGTTTCATTGAGCACTTCCCCGCTGCTGCTGTCCTGCGTCTACACAGTAAAGAGATGCTCACCTGCGATGCAAGCTGGGTTGGTTACTGGTTTCACTACGCTCAATATAACTAATGGAGTCCAGCTCAATATTTAATCTGTGTAATGTAGAGATGGGAACATATATCTTGTCACTGAGAATGAAATCTCATTAGTGAATTAGGTTGAGAGGTTCAGCCCAATTAGACATTAATGCAATGCTTTATTTATGATATCAAAGTGAGCCACTAAGAGGCCACTTTGCTGAGTAAATCTGAAGCTGCTGCACATTCAGTTTGCTTTTGTTTCGGAAATTAAGTCTCACATTTGCATACACACCCTTCTATTCAAGCAAAGTCAAACCTCTCTGAGCCAAAGTAAAAGCCTGTATAAATCTTTCTTCCTTAAGAGGGTTGCTGTTTCAGCCAAGCTGCTCCCATTAATAATCTAAAATTGTTTGCATGTTTAAAATCACTCGTAGGCCACAATTCAGTAAATGCCATCAATAAATAATCTTTAGGATTCTCAACTCGCCCTTGGAAGTCTGTATATTCAGTGAAAGCCTTGAGGTCACCAGCCAGTGGTGGTTATCTGACTCTAGTCTGGAGTCTCAGGTAGAGGACAGATTTCACTGTGAGAAATGCAGAGCGTCTCCTGCAGTTACACCATATCTCTGACACATACGCACCACCCAGGGGCAGTCTGACAAGAACGGCCAAGTTTGGCTTTGGCAGGATTTGCTGGCACAGTTTGCACGATGTGTTGTTATTTTATCTTTTCCGCAGATTGTAAAATTTAATTCTGTGTGACTGTGAAACATCAGCGCTGACTTTTATCACAAAAGTACACATCAAAGACAGAACAGCCCCCAAAGCATTTTGCATTAGTTTAAGAAACTCAGCAGAACTGTCATCACAAGGTACAGCAACATAGCAATGGCCTTAACACAAATGCCCCTCGGCAAAGGGGCTTTGATGTGGGAAGAAGAGAAAACTTTCAAAATGTCAGTTTGTGTCTACAAGGAAATAAGGTGAACTCATCAACTATATTAGCAAGATGCTCCCAGCTCGTGGCTCATACCAGACTCTGACAATGACGAACCAAAGTCAGGAGGACGCCACAGACTGTAACCTCTCCATTTCCACTCAAACTGTACAATAAGTCGCTCTCTGCCAGCACAGCAACTCAGCTAAACCAAAAAGTCTAAAAATTCCTCAGGCGGATCGCCAGCTGTCAACAAAAGACATCAATGGGACTGAATCAGACCGATAACATTTCAAGGAGAGGAAGAAAAAGGTTTAGGTTCATTGTAGCAACTGGGAGAACTTCAGTATGTACAAAGGAGGATTAAACATTAATAATATTTCTCCTAATTGTAGATGCTGGAACAAATCTAAGGGCGTGCTGTCTGTTCCTGTTAATGCACTTGGCTCTATAGGTCACCCGTCACTGCCACTGAGATGCAGCAGATGTATCCCCAAACAATTCAAATGACAGCTGGTGTCCAACATCTCTCCTGTCTGACCTGACCTTTTGAATGTTCAGTCACTCTGAGGAGAAAAACGTCCTGTTGTTAAACCCCATAAAAATGAGAGCCACCGTCTTTACCCAGTTTGACAAGTAAATCAGTTTTAAGGGGCTAGAGTTGGTAGGGAAATATTTCATCATGGTGACTTATGCTTCTACATCTGACAGGCATCTGTGAGTACACATGGATGTGCATGCATAATCTATTTCCCTGCGGGAGCTAAATTTCCCCAAATGGAAAAGCGCAGTTTAGAAAAAGGACTCAGCTAATATTACAACCAATATGAGCTCACATAGAACCTCAAAAAGTGAACAAACCAGAGATATTGCATTATATTATTATAGTAAATGGGAAATTGGATGGTTAGTAGTATAGTCTCACCAAGACACACATTACGAAAACTCCTTTTCTCTGTTAAAATGACAGAAATTGAGGCCAAATTTGCAGCTTTATATTATAAGCAGAGACGCTGTGTGAGGTAAGTTACTCTTCTATCTTCCATTAACAGAAGTATTGATTATCTTCACCATAAATCAATTGGTCAGTTCTTGTAATAAATAAATAAATCAATCTGACAGTAAACTCAGATTGCCTGTTTTATTCTACCTGCAACCCAGAAATATTCAATTTTTCTATCGGATATGATAAAGAAAATAATAACATCCTCACATTTGAAACCTACAGCCTGTAAATTTTTGAATTTTAAATTTTCTAAAATGACTTTAATCAATTATCAAAATAGTTGGAGATTATTTTAAATCAATCCATGAGTGAATTCTGGCAGATCCAGTGAATATTAAGCTGTGATTCAATTTGGAAGTTAATTTAAGCCTTAATTTAGTCCTGCAACAAGCAAACGCTTTGTGATTTTAAAAATGAGACAAAATGTAGTAATTTAGTACATTTCACGTTGTCCACCTCGGGATATTTTTTTAAATGAAAGCCTCAGTTTGACCAGTGCAAAGTAAAATCATTTTCTTTTCGTTCATTTTTGATCAAATGTGTTTGTCATGAAGTTTGTATTTAACAGCAAACAGAAGCACAGATGAAATGAGAAATGAACATACACAACCCAGAGCGTCTGTATATGTGTGTGTGTGTGTGTGTGTGCGCGCGTGTGTGTGTGTGTGCGCGCGCGCGTGTGTGTGTGTGTGCGCGTGTGTGTGTGTGCGTGTGTGTGTGTGCGCGTGTGTGTGTGCGTGTGTGTGTGTGTGTGTGTGTGTGCCATTAGCGAGATAGAGTCATATTTAATTTGCCTGTGTGTGTGTTCATGTGAGTGTGTGAGTGCACATATGTCAGTGTGCAGGAAGCAAGTTATGACAGACGAGCAACAACAGGCACAAAAAGCCCTGAGAGAAGGAAAGGAGCAGCTGGTACGGTGAAAGTTGAAGTATAAACACTATTTAAATAGTAAGGCACAGTCATCTTCCAGGAACTCGCTGATAGTTTGCTCCAAAGACGACTTAATAAATTAGAAGAAGGACCTCATAATCAACTTACGCATTTAGAGCGAAGCTGTATGGAGTGAGTAAGACTGCAGTGAAGTGATGATGTTTTCTGATTCATGTTTGTATCCACTTTGACGATGCTGTGTGTAAATCTTCGTGGAGAGCGGATGTGTGGTGAAAAGTGCATTACTGTAATCAACTCTGAGGAAAAACAACTGCCTTAATAAAGTTTTCTAGGTCAGCAAAGGAGGAAATGTCTTTATTGTGAAGACAGAGCTATCTAGGTTGAAAAATGTTTTGGATATTGATGTGACTGTCACAGGAGCGTGGATCAAAGCGACTTCAACGGCCTTCCTGTGGGATAAATGTGCAGCTACTGACAATTAAAAGCATTGAAATGGAAGCTTGTTTTAGAGCTGAAATGAACATCTCAGCTTGCTTGCAATGAAGGGGGAAAAAAATGCTGTTTACAGCTGTTTTTAATGGTTAAAACAGAGGACTCAAGCCCCGCTGGTGGCTTTGTAAAACTGGGTATCTTTACCATATTTATCACTACTGCTCTGCTGCAGTATCATTACAGAAAAACATGTTAGAAAATGAGGTCCAGGATGATCATTAGTGACAAGGAGAGGTACAATTCAGGGCTTCAGCTTTTAACTGGTTTATTGTGCGCAGGGGCCATAAATTTATGGCTACCAATTTAACACAATCTGTTATAAAACTCACTAAATGGAAACCTGCTGTGATGAGGAACGCACCTTTGCCATATATTAGCCACAGCTAAATCTTTACATTATTTAGCATCAAGACAGTTTGCACAAGCAAGGTAGAAAAAAGGCAGTTCAAGAATTGAATAATTCACACAGGATTAGAGTAAAAGGTGTGGAGGTTGAGGAAGAATAAATATGATACTCTATGCAAACTTACAGTGTGCATTCTCATTTATAAAGAACTACTGGGAACTGTCTGCAGGGGAAATGAAAACACTTCTGTTATGCACTGAAATATGGTAATGATGTCTGTGCATTTCTATCATCCCTGATAAAGAACGGTTTACAATGAGACATCTGAAGGGGGCGACACATTTTACTGTTGGGCTGTTTCAATGACTGATACTCCCCTGGGATGTGTAAGCACCAAATATACCAACACGGCTGATGAATACACTGTGGCTAATGCAACTTTTAACGCAAAAGATAAAGCCCTGTAGTCCTTTGTCCAAACGTGTTTTTTTCTCCTTTACATCTTGAATCTAAGTCTTTGTAGGGCAAAGAAAAATGAGCAGATACAACAGCTGGATCAGCACACATAAAATTACCTAAAGGCATACCAATTGTTTAAAAGTAAAAGGAAGGAACCATTACCATGATTAAACATGGCGTCATTCAAGAAACCAGAAAATGCTTGAGCTGTGTTTTCTTTCAAGTCAAGTTTTCCTTTCAAGTTGATTTAATTAAAAATAGAAAGAAAGGTTGCAGATCCATAAAAGCATTTTGGCAACATATGTCCAACCCTCTGCAGAAAGTGACACCACTCATTTTGTGGCTGTTCAACAAAGACTGGAGGGCAGGGGGAACTGTAAGTGTAATGCAACAATGCTCCGAGGCAAGGTCATAAAACTGTCCAAGTGTGGGGAGATCTCAGGGGAAGTGGACAATCTATATTCATCAAATGAAAGCCTGTGAGGAGTCCCTAAATCTTATAAAAATGCATAATGAAGTGGTAATGAGGTTTTTAAAGACAAGATAATGATATTTGTATGCAGTCCAAAAATGTCATTTGTGCAGTGTTTGGTGTTTACAGCAGCCAGTTTTTTTTTTTTTAATAAAAAATTAAAAGTAATAATCTCAGTGTTTAAACCTTCTGTGGAGAAAACCTATTCAAGAAATACACAGCACCAAAAGGACATTTGCCTGCTTTTACAGAAAGTAACTTTCTTTGGAAGTATTTTTCTAAAAACCTGCAGATGTCATGCTAGATTCAAACCACTTAGTGACATCCTATAAAGTGTACTTTTAGAAATGTGCTGACTATAAAATGCACTTAATGCGATTATACATTAACTTTGCCCCATAATCAATGTGAAAATAACAGGAAAAATGTTTCAACATTACCTGTATCTCTCTTGCATGGTATATGATAATCAGCCCCAGGAGAATGATTGTAGAAAGGCTTATCAGGCATTTTAGAGCTAATGAATACAGGGACTCCTGGAAAAGAGCAACAACACTAAAGCCAAGCAACATCATGACAAAAATCACATCTTACACACAAACACACACAAAAAAAAAACAAATTGTGAAGGAAAAAGGCAGGCACCCTAGTAATATACACAGGTAAAGTAATAATTTAGCTTCTTAAGGTGTACTGCTACAAATGCTGACATGTGATATGTTCTGGTACTGTGGGGTTCCCCTTCATGGTTGGACAGCAGCGGGCCTTCTGGCCTGCATGTGGCAGGACGGTGTGACTACATGGGACACTTTTCAGATATCCCAGCCTCTTACACTGCTCTGACTGATTTTCCTAAACACTTGTGTGAGAAGTTTTTAATTTACAATGCTCGCTCAGTCTGTCACAAGTCACTAAATTAACTCTGTTCTGCATGGGACTGCACGGCACGGGCTAGGAGTAAATACGCACCTTTCCATAGGCTCCCCATGAGAGTTCAGTCTCTATTACCATAACAACGATCCCAAACATCCCAAAGATTAAAGCATAGTCGCTGAGCCGCTTCCTTTTCTCAAACAAGGCCCTTCTATGTCCGAGCTTTTCCCCAATGTTCTGGTTCTTCTTTTTACCCGATTTGCCGCCGCTGTGGCTGCAGCCTCCCCCTCCGTCTCCCGATGCGTAAGGCATCAGGGTGGTTGAATTATTCTCCGGCTTGGATACTAAAGTGTCCGACGCATCTGCGGCTGAGATGGGCTGCAAAGGCTGGGACTCGGAATCAAACTCGTGTATGTTTCTGCGGGACGAGCTCAAGTTGCTCAGCGGCCGCATTACGCCGCCGTTGTATCTGCAGCTGCTCATAGCTATTTCATTGTAGGAGTTACTGTCTTTGTGGCTGCTGCCCAGGCTGCCCCGCTGCCGATCGCGGCAATGCTGCTGCTGCTGCTGCTGCTGCTGCTGATGGTGAAGATGATGATGTCTAGATGAACTACCATGACTAGAGGGTGTGAACTCGCAGACGCTGTACTGACAACCTTGTCTCGAAGACGTTTCAGAAGGTGTCCTTAAAGTTCCCACAGTGGTCGGCGACGTCCCGCGAAAGACGAGGCTTTTTCTCGCATCACAGGTGCAGTTATTGCAGGTGCAGCATTGGTCGTGCTGCTTGCTGAGCCGATCCTCCCGCCCGCAGTAGTGCTGGTACTTACAGTGCTGGAACTGCTGCTCTGGAAAGAAATCGTTCTGCAGCTGCAATGGGGTTTCCATGTCAGTGCTGCTGTTTAAAGCAGCAGTCGGGTACCACAGAGCACCCGACGAAGGGCGTTATGGTACTTACGGGAGGACAGAGCCGCTGCATGAATAGACCCATTTCGGCTCCGGTAGAATGTGAGCGCAGCCTCCGATTGGGCAGCGGGGACCAAAACAACTGGTTATACGTCATGAAAAGGTTGCAACAATGGGATGTGAAGTCCAGCCTTATTAACTCAGCACCAACACAAACTACTGATATATTGCTTTTCTCTTTGTTTGGAGATCTAGCCACCTGAACTTTTACAAATTGTCTCACAAAGAGACTTCAATTTAACACATTTACTTAACTTTTTCTGAGAATGTAACTGCACAGACAGCAAAAGAGGAGGCTTTAAAGCGTAAGACGTGTTTCCCTTTCTACTGTTACACTTGCATCGTTTGATTAATACACCTCTGCACTGGGAGATGCCGCCACTTACGCAGATGCAATTAGATTTTTGCACCAAACACCCGCTCTATTCATAAATTCCTGGCTGATTTCCCATTTATCGACTTCACTCGAAACACACGTAGCTGGCTGCCATCGCTGATTTACAAGATGCTGATTTCATTCAGCTCATTGACCTGAGCACCATGTGACATGCAGGCCTGTAGCAGCACCTATATGTCCAGGGTTTGCAGCCACAAAATTGATGTGACCGGTGGTGGCTTCGTTATTAATGGAGTAGAAGAGTTATATCACCCTGAGGAAATACAGCCAACTGCTCGAGATTGAGCAGCTGTGCAGACATAAACCAAAGCCTGAAACCCAATCATCCACACGTCCTGGAGATGCAGCAGCAACAAATTTAGTCTTAGGGCTGTTAGGCAATATTGGAGTTATGTTTTTGTATTTGTAGTGGGATTTTAGTCGAAGATCACAGTTTGCCTCTGCTTCAGTTGCAATGTCGTAAAGTTGTCTCTATTGTCCATAAAGCCAACAATAATAGAGAATCCAAACATCTGAAAAGTTAAAAAGGGCTCTTCTATTTGGGGTTTAAATGTGTGAATTAATTTATTTATGTGTAATTGTTCAGATGTTTGTTTGGGAAAGGCGAGAGCGGAACTGTCCAGCGTGCTGAAAGTCTGTCCATCAGACTAAGTTTCAGCACCGTGAACAGCTCCACTCGCTCATTGATCACTACCAACCCTTTAATAAAACAATCCGTCTGCACAGGATCGCAATGCGCACTTACTCCCGATTGGCTGGATCTAGTTACCACGTGTCACCTCCCACCGTCTAGTGGCGGAAGCTCGTCTCTGTCTCTCTGTATGTGTGTGTAGAGACTCCGATGAATGGAGACACTGCATAATGTTGTGTGTACAGGACGACTACGCTTGCTGTGTGTTCAAGCAGTATTTGAGCCGTGTCAGCACGGGACACTGAACACCTGTCCATTCAAGATGAAGTGGCGTTATTTCGGAAACTGCATGTGCAAGACCCCACTACACTGTGAGCTGAAAGCATACAGCCTATCTATCTATCTATCTATCTATCTATCTATCTATCTATCTATCTATCTATCTATCTATCTATCTATCTATCTAT
>JAPQRN010000005.1:6295414-6306754 GCA_037367275.1 Coranthus polyacanthus | reverse complement strand
TCTATCTATCTATCTATCTATCTATCTATCTATCTATCTATCTATCTATCTATCTATCTATCTATCTATCTATGCAGATCAATAAGACGTTACATTAAATCTTGCCTTATATGAACATACATCGAATTACACTTATTTTCAAATGTACTGCAGCGTACAATGTGATAAACCACTGTTAATATAAAACGCATTATGGGCTAATTATCCTCGAAAATGAAAGGTGCGATAGATGCTCTTATGCAGTGGTGGGATGTAATGAAATACTTTTACTAAATTAACGAACACATTTGAGATTATAATTTACCTGAGTGTTTCCATTTTATGCTACTTTATACTTCTACTCCACTACATCGCAGAAACAAATATTGTCCGTTTTACTCTACCATTTTCATCCCCTTCCTTTCCAGTGAAAACACCATATCTCCAAATGTGTTTATTTCAAATGTTTTTGGCAAACTCAAGGATGAAGTATTCCTGTATGGTCTGAGAAAATTCCCTCCTCCGTAAGCTAAATAAACTCTTTAAAAAACCCTCTTGGATTCGCAGGAAAAAGCATTTTAACAAAGCTCATGAAAACTAGATTTTTTTTTTAGAGATACTTGGTTCTCACAGGACAGCAATACAAACATATGATGATCTTATAGAATATGACGCATTGCTGAAGATTGAACTCGTAACAGTAGATAAAGCAGTTCAAATGAGCTCAACCTTAAACTTCTACAGCAGTAAAATGTAAAATGCACTTCAATACAGCAGTAAAATGAATCCAAAAACATCATATTTAATAGTAAAACACAGACAGGGACCATTTTACTTTACAATGGCTTTTACTTTTCATACGTTAAGTACATTTTGCTTCCTTGGAGTATTTTGACTTGTAGTATTTCACGGTGTGGTATTAGTATTTTTTATCTTATTAAAAGATCTGAATACTTTTTCCACCACTGCTCTTGGGCTGATGATGGACACCAATACTATTGGCATTAATGGAGTTCTGTAAGAGTCCTAAGGGTCAATTCTCCCATTCAAGTAAATTTATTTTCAGCTGGAGAACTATTATAGAGTTGCTGTAAGTGTTAGAAGTGTATTCATACTTGTCATACATGTATATTCACTCATGATCTGTGGTACAGATTATTGCTCCCCCTAATGGTGAAAATGACAGTGGGGGCTAAAAGCCCTCAAAGAAGAAGTAGAGAAGAGAAACATATGTCTATTCTACTGAGGCAGTGTCCCACCATTAACCAGGTGACATGTACGACAAGTTGAAGCACATATATAATTAAATGGAGTGGTCAATCAAACCACATCTTTTTTAGAGCAAACTGTTCCACTAAAATGCTATTATCACTCAATGAGAGAATACAACGGTACTAAAATTATTCCCTCATGCAACATATAAAGTTAATTAGTAAAAGAGCAAACATTTTTGTATGTATGCATATAAATGCTTAATACGGAGATGACAGAGATATTATTGTGTTGTTTACACAATATTTTTAACTCTGTTTTCTATTGCTTTTATATTGATATTGGAGAAGCACTAAGACAGAGGCCTTTCTCGTTTTTCTTTAAGGTTTATGTTGGTTTCTTTATGAGGTGTGATGTTCAACAAAAGGTTGCATAAGTATCATGCATGTGCAGCTCTCTGCTCTCCATCTGATGTACCTTTAAAGGGCAACATAAGGCTGCCTCCCACAGTTACAGAGTCAGCACCACTTTACTCCACGTGTTTACCTACTGGACTGTGTTTTGATCATAATGACAGAAGGTAGAAAAATGTGGAGAGAGGCGAACAGCAAAGTAAGCATAAACAGCCACTCCATTCAGATGTTAAACAGTCATTTCACAGCTTCCTTTGGGTCCATTAAGACGCTTTATGCAAATCTTAACATTCCCTGTACTGTGTGTATCCCTAAAAAAAACACAGAATGAATGTGAACAGATAGTCTTGAAACATCTTTTTCACCAGTGTTTGGTGTGATTTACTCTTTTCCTTTGGTGTAAACTCAAGCACTCTTACACTCACGCCTGAGGTGTACTGTAGTCCTCAAAATTATCAATATGACTTTGTATAAATGTCAGCATGACAAACTCCTGTAAACTTATTATTAGAAAGAAACTTCAGCTGTCTGAAGAACATCGATTGCTTTTTAAATTCCTCTGACGTGGGGCAATAAAGCGAAAAATTGCTTTTGTTATGTAATTGTTATGCACAGAGGTTTTGTTTTGCTCCAGGACTCTCTTTTAATACCTTCAGCCGACTCTGACACAGATGAGAGTCTAGATGAGAAGATCAAAACCACGGTTTATATTAACAATCTAAATGAAGCTGAATGATGGTATTGTGCCAGGCAGTAATTGACAGATAGAAGATGATGAGGTGTAAAATTTGGTCAAGTGGAGCAAGAATTGCGGATGACTATGATTAACTTTCAACAACTCCGGTTTATTTAGATTCATATTTGTTTCTGGCAGTTTTAAAAGAGTAAATGATCATCAAGGTTACTACGAATCTTTTTTTTTTCTTATCAAGTGCAAAGCAGCCAGTGTGTCAACAGTTCAATTTTGTATTTTGTAAAATAAATACCTTTAATAAATTGCTCCCAGTTTATTATTTGAAAGTCCTCAGCTGAACACTATAAGACTTAATAACATGGCTGAAAATGTTTGCAGCCAATAACACTTGCATTTTGTCTAAATGTGGTTCATGTTTTAATATATTGCAAAATGATTATCCCACTGCTGGAGTTATTGGATAAACCTTTCGTGTCCTGTCACTGCACCCTGGTTATTTATATGTTTTCATCTATCCTGATGTGAAAGAGAGAGAGAGTCCTCCTTAAAACCCACTAAATCTATTGCCGTCAGCGTTTGTGTGGATGTCATTTCTGATGTGGAACAAGCCGAGTAAAGCACAATAAAGGATAAAACATCCAGTTCTTAAGAAAATCTGTTAGTTGTACTATAATATAGTCTATAAATAGCTGAAAGAGTCTTTATTTTGCTTTGGTAAAAACCTATTTTATACATTTAAAGACAAGCTCTACAAACAAACCATCTGGATTGCACTTATTAGAAACACAGCGAACAGTGTCCAAGCTTATTTAGATCAAATGGTGATAACAAGTAGAAAAACAGTCCCTTTTAATAGTGAAACCCTCATGTTCCATGGTGGCCTTTTTCTTTGACCTTTAAGAATGTTACTCAGCTGCACTATTTATAGTCTTCTCTTTTTTTCCTGAAAAATGAACAAAACTTTCTGCTTGAAGACACTTTTTATTTCCTGTTTTAATGTAGTGACTTTCATCTGATTAAATTTTTATGGTTACAGTTATGGTTTTCGCCAAATATTCACACAATGTACCTCGAAAATGAATTATTAACACAGAAAAAGCACTGACAGAAAATGTTGAGGTTCTGTTTTGCTGAAATAAACTGGAAAGGCTTTTGTTTATGTCATAGCAAAAAATAATAAATATAATTGATTTAAAACCCAGTGTTTCACCTGCATTTAATAAAATGTGTAAAATGCTCTACACTTTGTTATCAATGTCATACTTCATTTTTTTTTTTAAATGTTACGTTAACATAAACTGAGCTCCTTTCAAAGCTACAGCCTGGTTAAAAATCAGGACATGCTGAAAAGACAAATGAAGGACAGAATTCTAAAACAGAAATATCATTGAAATGCTAAATAAAAATAACAAACAGGGCAGTCAGGACAGGATGAAAAGAACAAACAAATAAAGTATGGGTATGAAACATAAACTGATTAAAAGGGAAAAGAAAAACATCTGAAAAAATACTTTTAATGCCTTCCAGAGGTTAATAAGCGTATTGTGATTTTTTTTCTATTCTTGAGAGTTTTACCAAAAATCCAAAGTCACCTGTTTTCAATATGATGAAAATTAATTGAACATGATTTATTCAGCTGTGAGTCATATGGACACCGGGTACCTGACTTGAGTTAGAAACTTGCCCTCCAGCAGCATTCTGCACCTGTTTTCTCTCCAGTTCCTCCTCTAATGTCCCTGATACCTGAATCCAGAGGGCTTTTAGTCGCGTCACACCTGACAGAAGAGTCATTTGTGTTGAGCTGGAGATTTACTGGCAATCTGGTTTAAGTGCCACGCTCAAGGGCATGATGGCATGATATCCAATATGGGATTTTGAGTCTCAGGTTTCAAGTTTATTTCCATGAGCAGAGTGATATACGGTTGCTGTGCTGGTTCATTTGTAAATTTGTCACCTGAAATATGGAGAATGGGCAGCGAAACTCTGTGCACGGGCAGCCTAATTGGTCTGTCTGTCTTGTTACTTCGTACAAAGGTGTGTTTTATAACCGGAAGAATCTGAAGATTAATACATCAGACAAAATTAGACATGTGTCCCTCAGTGTGACACCACGAGACAAGAAGAGATTTACCGTTTAATCTGCCCCAAAAGACGCATTTGACAGATTTGAAACAATGTTATTATTAACATCAACACTTAAAAGATTCTTTTGTTAATTCTGATTTATCTGCAGCTCTACTACTATGTTTTGTTTCCCTGGAGATTTAAACAGATCCATACTGACTGACACTTTGAGGACAACTTTGGAAAGCTCTGCATGTGGAAATCTGTGTGTGACAAAGAGAGTCTTTGTCATTTTTGGTAAGAATGAAGTATGTGGTAAAGTAGTGCTCAGATACTGTGTCTCTGGCTGTAATTCAGCTTGATGTGCTGAATTGTTTTAAGAAATAAAGACAAGTGCACTTTGTGGCCCGTGTGCAGGGCTTTTGGGGCGGACTGCAGTCGAGGGGTTTTACTGAGGGCATGTCGACGTCTTCAGGCCTGGCCTTCTGTTCAGTGTTGTACAAAGGAGTTAGGTTTTACTATCTTTGTGAACAATACGAAGGCTGGAAATGGCAGAAACCAAGAAAAAAACTGCGTATTCAAACCTAAATGGTGGACTTCCTATTGGGTTTAGGATATAGCTACAAGAGGCTGTTTTGTGCGTTTTGACATGTTGCACGTGCCAGGCAGATTTAGTATGTTTAGGTCAAACCTCATGTGGGGGCTGAATTTTTGAAATTTTTCCAGCGCCATTGAGTCATTGTGTCACACTATAGGCTAAGACCCATATCACACAACTGTGCCAAGTTGTGTGAGTTTTGAAGCATTTCTAGACCCTCAAAAAGAGTTACGTGTACAAGGAATTCGGAGAAGTAAGGCAGACGGTAACTTCCTGTTGCCAGTCGGTGGTGCTATAACTCTGACTCAGTATTGATGTGTTCATGCCAGGACTCTAATCCACCCTGAGAAATTTTGGGCAAATTGTTTGTACATCGGAGTTATAACATTTTCCAGGTTTCAAAGCGAAACATTGGAATTCCCAGCATAACTTCTGCATAGCACGTTGACACCTTTCCATCATGGTGGAGTGTAGATGACATTGACCAAATTCGAAGTCAACTGAATAAAGTGTGCAGGAGGAGTTTGCTAAAAAAAACCAAAAAAAAACCAATGTGAGTAAATTGCCAAAAATGAGCACAAAATTCAGAACGTCCTACTTCCTGTTGGGTTGAGGTCATGTGACAAATACACTTTTTTTGTAGGTCTAGGTGTGAAACACATGTGCGCCAAATTTCGTCCATGTGGGTTCAACTTGCCGTGAGCAGTGGTCTTGGAGCCATTTTTCCAAAGCCATTCAAAAAGTGCATAAAATATGAAATGCGTGCCAATTTCTGTGAGCTGTCAGCTAACAGCTCTTGCAAAAAACCAAAAAAAAACCTGCATCTTTCTCCATTACTGCTTTTTTATCTCTGTGTATCTGCAGCTAATTAATCATCATCATCATCATCATCTCTCATCTTTCAGCTGCAGATGAAAAAAAGACACTTCAACAGCTGTACTCCAGTAGTCAGATGCCGTTGCATCAAATTACAGGATATGAGTCATGTAAAACCAGAGATGAACTCATTCATGCTTTATGTATGTAAAGAATAATCTTTCCTTTGGCTCAAAACGTACCTTAAACTGGTGTCCATGAGGTAGTTTTATCAGGACAACTTGTCTGAAAAAAGGAAATGTTGAAATTATTTGAATAGAATATTATAATTATAATGCATTGTTATTATTTAAATTCATCTGTGACCAAATAATGACCAAGAAAATACTTTTTGGTCTTTATTTGGCATTATTTTGCAGCCACTGATATATCCAGTGGAAACTTCATAATGGAAATATACGACTTGTGGACCTGTTGAACAGCTTCACTTTTAAAAAGCTTCACCATCCAGAGAAACTGTCCTGTTTGTGTTGTCCTCTGCACAATAGAAGTTGATAAGTAGGTTATATTCTTGCATCCCTGCTTGTATTTTGTGTTTATTTCATCCATATTTGAACGATTTCAGCGCTTAAGTGTCATCTGACTGGGAAATATTCCGAGATACAGAGGAGCTCATACGGACATAAGTTAGTAAAAGTCACACTGCTGGGACTGCAGTTCACACTCACACAATGAGAATACAGAGAGTGTGTGTCTGAAGCTGAAAAGCTCCTTGTAAAGTGAACCTGTGAGCCATTCATTATTCATCGTGATCAAGCGTTGCCATGACTCTCTGTCTACTTGGGAGGACCTTACAGGTTTGGCACGACTCCTTGAGTGTCTGTTTCTGCTGCCAAGTGTTTCTTCCAGTACCTGAAACAAAGAGTCCACCCTCAGAGGCACAGACTGTGTTTGATGAGACACACGTCTGAGAATATCAACTGTGACTCACTGCTAATATATTCACCTTTGTAAAGGATGCTGCGAGTAAAGGAAGAAGGATGTGTTTAGATTGATTATTCATGGATTAGTCTCAGCAAATGTAATATACATGTGTTCACTGTATTAAAGGACAACGTCTACTTCCTCCATTGCCAGAAGTGTTACAGCTGAAAAACAACTCAACACAGGATGTTATCTCACCAGTGTTGATAAAAAAAAAATGTTTATGGAGCTTTGGCAAATTTTAATGTCCCAAAAAGATGAGAACGACTGATTCAATTTACTCAAACTTCAGAAGTCTATTACTGTGTCTACGTTTTATAAATTGAGGTTTCCAAAAGGAAAATGTTTGGATAATGACGAATGCCATTTGATAAATAAATTGCTAAATGAACTACAGATCTAACGAGGAGATTGATGGTGTTTTGTTTTTATCTGTCACAAGAGAACGTTTTGGAAACTGATTTCTTGACGGTTTATTGTGTTGGTTTCTAACTTGGGTTCGAGGACCGGAAAAAGTATGCAGAATGCACATAAAACAGAAAGCACTTACTTGACTTTACTTTAACTTCTATTTCATTGGAAGACAAGATGCTTTGTCTGGTCATCTTCGTTTTATTTGTAAACATTTATCTGTTCCAGCCCATTTTTTTTTCCATAAAAAAGTTGGAACATGGGCAATTTAGGACCAGTAACGAGGCACAAAATTCATGTGATTTGAAACAATTTATTGTAAAAATTATTTGTTACAAGAAAGGAAGGTCTAGTCCTTCAGGAGCAAAGATAAGCAGAGGATCGACAATTTGCCCACAAATGTGTGACAAAAAATATTGTTAAAATAAAAACAGTGTTCCTCAAAGAATGCTACAAGGGATTTGGATGTTTCACCCTCTACGGTGCAGAACAGAAGCTAAAGATTAAAGGAATCTGGAGGAATGTCTCTGTGTAAAGGGCACAGTGCTGAGCTACATAAATACCTGTGATCTCTTCCACGGCATCAAGAAGCATCACTCATCTATAGCTGATAGAACCACATGGGCTCAGCATTACTTTGACAAATCTTTGTCAAGCACTGCAATGTGTCGTTACATCCTCAAATGCCAGCTAAATCTACTGTGCAAAAAGGAAGCCGTATGTTAACAGTGTGTCCAGACGCACATCAACTTAGGGTTAAGTGACCATCACACAAAGGACACGTCTGTGGTCCATCACAGCTGCCTCTGAACCCAGAGAGGTCACCGGTGCACCTCTAAATCTGCGTCCACACCGAGGCAATAGCATGCGATTATTAGATTATTAGAAGTAAAGCACATACACGGTTCTTCAGCCAGTGAGGTTATGATCTTATTGTCTCAATGTGTGACAGTCCTGATAATGATAGGATAATGTTTTATGTGTCCTCCACACTCTGGCACGTGATGATGGACAGATGGCTGGAGCTGCAGTCTCTGGTTTACAGGGAGCATTAAAGAGAAGAGCACACACATCTCTGTGTTTGCTCACAGTAAGCAGTCTAACAAACAGACTCTGAGCTGCTCAAAATAACTTCTGTCCAACAAAAGAGTTGGCAACTTTCAGCCGATCTGCAGATGAACAGCTGGTGTTAATGAATGTTGTTGGCACTGATGAGATTTAGACTTTAGTAAAATGTGCAATATACGGAGCTGCACACAGCACCGGTGCAGTAATTGTGTCCTGCAGGAGCAGATGGCTAAAAACTCCATCTATATCATCGGGGGACTGTTATGTTTTTCAAAAATAGGATATTAAAGTTGTTAGAGTTTTTATGTTGTAGCAGCTTCACAACTGAGGATTTTGCGTCGCTCCATTCTGATCCAATTTCAGGCTTTTCCATTTTCTCTCTGTTCCTAGTGGCTATAAAACCAGTCATCCTTCTCCTCTGCCTTTGTCAGGTGCTGCATATCCCCCAGATCCCATTTATAATCGGCGTAGTCTCACTTTTCCCTCCGCAAACACAGTGAAGCACATCTCAATATTTCTCTCTCAGGTCTCAGTGCCCTAATTTCATCTTTTGTTTCTCCTCCATTGTTTTTGTCTTTGACTCTGCGGGAACAAGGAAGCATTTTTTAGCTCGCTCACCAGGACGCCTTTCATGTGCTTCATCAGACACCTGAGAGAAAATTCAACCAACTTATCACTGTCAGTGTGTAGTTTGCAGAGTGAGAACAAGATGAAGAGTTAGAGTTTAAATAACTGGGAAAGTGTTTCTAGCTCCTGAAGGTAAAACATAACACTGCTGACTTGTTAGGGTTACATGTAAAAGTTGGAATATATACTTGCTTTTCACAACAATCAGGGATATTTGCCTTGCTTTCCATCCAAACTGAAGATCTGTCTTTCAGTGGCCACAGTGGAAATAAGCTTCAACACCACATTATGGAACAATACATTTTCACTTCATTTTGTAATGATCCGCTGCTTTTTGTAACACACAGCACGAATGCAATATGCAATAAATTTCCATTTCTATTGTGATGGCTATTACAAAACGCAGGAGTTGCACTTTTAGCAGCTCTAGCAGCTGCAGTTTGAAGGAGCTGAATGTTTTTGATGCTCTTTTTCTAGAGTGATGTCAAAAGACGGTTGCATCAGTCAACCCTGCTTGTGAATGAGTTTTTGACATGAAGTCCCTGAGTTTGAAAAGCTGATCTTGTGTCTGCTTTTGTGAGATTATCAAACCTAAGATCAGAGCCAACTGTAAAGCTGATTTAAAGGTTCAGCGTGTGATATTTAGTGACATCTAGTGGTGAAGTTGCTGATTGAAACCAACAGAACAACCGCCCTGCTCCCTATACGGTGGCTGCAAAAAATGCGAAAGGCTCTCGTCACAGCCAGTGTTTGTTTTGTCCATTTTGGGCTTTTTACTGAAGGGGATATTAACAGGTGATGGTAATGTACCGTAACCTTGGACGTCACCTGCTATAAAACAGAAAAAAAGAAGAAGAAGTCTGTTCTGAGCTAACAGCAACACAGCAGATTAAAATGGTTTATTCTAAGGTAATGAAAAGACAACAGTTCTTATTTTCACCTGATTATACACTAATGAAAACAAAATTGTGAATATTATATTCCATTTCTGAAGTTCAATCCTCCTAAATCTTGCACAATGAACCTGTGATAAAGGTTTAATAATATTTGGGAGGTTTAATTCAGCTACTTTATTTAAAAATAATACATACAGACATCAATTTTGTTTGGTAGTTACACAATACAGATCAAATATGTAATAATTTATAACAAAGCCTGTACATTTATGACATATTGGTGTGTTTCTACATAAAGCATTGTTGCGAGCTGTTTGGCCGTTCATCATTTATCTGCTTCAGAAACGACGTCACTTGAAGGAATCAATACATTTTGTGTCTCGTCAGCAGGTCACCAACAATACCTTTTCACTAATTCTTTCAACATATGTGCACAATGCAGTGGTAGTTTTGCAGCGTCAGCCATTTCCATTGGAGTATGCGTTACTTTTGTGTGTTGACTGATACAGACGATATGCAAAAACGGCTTACAATGCCTGTGTTTTTAAGCAGTGTCAGCCATTTCTGCCTGTGTTGAGTTGTAAATATAGCCTCTCTGTCAGCTGCGAAGGCTTTCATCTCCTCCGGCAAAAAGTCCTCCTGACAGCTTCTTAAAAGTTTCAGTCTCTCGGTGGTCCGTCTCGAGTGCGGCGTCATCTGAAGCTGCAGACTCCCGGAGACAATGCAGGACAGCCGTCAGCATCGTGCTTTCCTGGAGGTCAGCCGTGTGGCATCCGGCGGAGATAGTTTGTCTGATGCAGAGTGAGGTTTCTGTTTTTAGTTTGGTGTGGGTCTCATCAGGAAACAGGTCGACTTTCACAAGGCTCCAGATGAAGACGTGACTGATTTGTTTGACGGCTTCGAGTCAGATCCAAAGGGTTTCAGTTAGTGACGACATCTGGATGTTTCTTGGGGGTAAAACGCAGCCGCTCGTGTCCTTGCAGAGAACACGTTACTCTAGTTTTTGCTTCTCTTCATTGACTAGCAGTGAAATCCAGAATACATTTCACATTTTCATCATAAAAACCTGCTTTTATGCCCTTTTAATGATAATTGTGTTATCTCTACACTGCAAAAACTGAGACTTAATTAAAAAAAAATAATAGGCTAAAGGTAAGTTTAACAAACATTAAGTTGACTTAAATATATTTAAATCATTTATTGATTCGATTTTAACCAATTTCAGTTGAAAAAAATCTAATTTTGAAGGATGTGCGAGGATAGAAACATCTTGTGAAATATTTAGTAAATCTGACTAAATCTAATCTTGAGAGGACATTTGCTTTAAATGTACTCAATAATATCAGTTGTCGTATTTTTTGACATGTTTGTAGTTTGATTTTGCAAAAAACATGATTGGATGATATTGTGCCAAATGTAGTGTTTCTGTTAATGTGGGTTTTATTGTTGACTTGCCCTTAAATCTGCCATTTCATTCTATTCTATTTACGTATTAACTTCTTTTTCTTTCATAATTCTTTGTAGAAGTATAAAGTGTTACTGTTACTAAATCTGAAGTCCATTTAGTAAAAACTCTAG
>JAPQRN010000005.1:6272400-6284703 GCA_037367275.1 Coranthus polyacanthus | reverse complement strand
GAGAATGAAACCTTGTTAAAGATCGCCACAAAAGATTCACTGTTTGTACGAGCTCATAATTCATATTTCATATTTTGGAAGTAAAAAAAAGACGCCTATAGTTATACATATTTTAATTTAGTGAACTTTCTGTAAACTGACAAACCATTAATAAGTAGAAAATATCTCTTTTTGGTCGAACCAGTCAATTAAAAACTAAAATATTACAGCATTTAATCACACAGATTCAGCACTAATTCTCTGAATTTAATGTGATCATAAATCAAACTGATTTGCAAAATTGTTTAGGATTGATGCAAATTAGCCATGTTGCATGCAGCACAGTGAGGACAGTCTTATTTACTTAGGACGACGGCCAAAACTATAAAAATAAAACCCAATTTGCATGAAACTGATTTTGCCTTTAAACCAGCCATTTTGATTCAGAACAGTATTGGTAAGTCAAGATGTGTCAAGCTATTAGATTCTTATCCAAAATGACTGTAATAAAATCAAAAGTGTGCACACTTCGAATACGCAACCAGTTTTAATTTCGACTTTTTTCTTTTTGCTGAATAGCTTCTGATTTGTTTTTGGCTGTCTTTGAATACGTTGTAATTTCACAGTAAACGTGGAAAAAAGCTCTGAAAAGCTCTTTTTTCTAAATCACAGACACGGTGTGTAGACTAACCCTCAGTATTAGGTGCTGTTTGTCTTCATGTTAGTGTCTCGCGTTGCTTGTTGCCTGAGTGTCCTACGTATATTACACAGCGTCGTATGTTGTTCACACTGCAAAGTAATCTGAGGCAAGACTGTGATTGATTCATGGCCGCATAAATTGACTTACTGTTGCTCTTTCAGTGAGTTGCTTGGTACAGAGACGAGGTGGCCCTGGCTGCTTGGTTTCAACGGTTTCACTGCGTTACTTCAGCTCCTCACCCTCCCCCTCCTGCCAGAGTCTCCCAGCTTCCTGCTGCTGGACAGAGGAGACCGCCAGGCCTGCGAACAAGGTGTGAGACAGCATTTTACACGTCATTTTAAGTTTATTTTGAGCCCCGGTGGCGTCAACTCCCAACCAAATCTGATGCTTTGTCTGGCTCCCTCAGCTCTAAGGAGGTTATGGGGCAACAAGGACTACAGCAGGGTGGTGGAGGAGATGCTGGAGGAGAAAGCTACCCTGGAGAGCGTTCGCAGCCACTCGGTGATGGAGCTGGTCAGAAACAAGGCGGTTCGCTGGCAGCTCCTCACCGTCGTCGTTGTCTTCACCACACTGCAGCTCTGTGGCATCAACGCCGTGAGTCATACGTAACACAATGAAACCTCTGTACACAAGCGTGGATTTCAGGTGCGACGCAGAGGATTCGTACCCATCAATATTTAGAATAGGTGCATTTGTCCTCCACTAGAAAAACCTGAAACAAGCAGAGGACTTTTATTGGTATAGAATGCTATAACATTACTCATGACAATGACTTCACGGTCTGTGTGAAGATTTAAACTTTGGAGCCTGAGGTTTTTCTTTTCTACGTTTATTTAGAGGCTTCACATAGGTCTCTTTTGCCGATTTGATCATTATTTTTAATCGGTTATGGCCAAAATGTGCTTCATTCTTGTTTTCAGTCAGCTAGATGTTACTTACATGCATGTGACAAGTTTTGAATGTGCATAAAGTTGTGAACATGAGCAGAAACCTCGTAGGAAGGTTTATAAATGAATCAAGACGAATTAAAAGGTGCCACATACACATTTAAAGAGGTTACATCATCAAATAAAAGACACAAAAGAGGCCAGAGTAAATCATGCATAGACTCAGCAGGGATAATATTAAATGAGAACAGTTGCTATAGTTTAAAGGGGAATAAATATGAAAGCAGCGCAGAATGTCTGAGAGCCTCAATCTCGGCTGAATTGTGCGCTTTAGTTTTCATGAACAAAGACGTTTCCATCGTAAACGGATGCAGAGAAGGCACAAAATGGGCATAAAAATTCGCTAAAATGCAACAAATGACGTGTTTTCCTAGAGGAGGAACCCCAGACACCAACATAATGTGCAAATGAAAGCTACGCCCATGCCTCTGTAGCTCGTAATAAGCAAACTGTTAACTGCTCTCTAAAATTCAGCGCGTCTCTTCGCATAAGACATTTGACCTTTTTTATGGAAATGTTATGTGCAGAATAAATCATCAGTGCATCAGGGCTGTATGTTCCAGTCATTAAAGGCGTATCAGAGGTATTACTAGACAGAGCTCAGCTGTGAGTATTCAGCACATGTAGAAGAGATTTGGCCATGTCAAAACTGTAAATAATAAGACAAACTTTTATTCATGGAGCAGCAGAAAGCAAACAGTTGGACCAAAAGCAGCAAGACAAAATTTCAGGGATAGTTAAGATAAAACAGGAAGATTAAAAAAAGACACAAAAATGCAAATATGTGCTGTAATGTAAAGGTTAATTTCCTCTTGAAGAAAACGGTTCAAAATATCGCAACATGTGAAAAAAAGGTCAACATTTCTGAGTCCAGAAGAAGGAACAATGTGGAAGATTAAATGTCATTATATGTTATATAATGATATATGTATATATTATATGTTTATATATTCATTCAAATGGGGAACTATATGTATCATTAATGCTTCCTTTATGTGTAAAAGAAGCACAAAACATACTTTTTGATTTAAAGATGGATAAAACAATCGACTACCACCATCCCACTCTTCATCTCCCTGAGCTCAAACCTGCCCGTTTATCTTCGAACTAGGACTGGAACACAAGACGTCGTGTATTTCTAACGTGACACGTGTAATTCTACCTTTAAATACTTCTCTCCAGGTGTACTTTTATTCTTTTGAAGTGTTTCGTGCGGCAGGAATCCAAGAGCACCAGCTGCGTTACGCTGCTTTGGGAACAGGACTGTGTGAGCTGTGCACCTCTGTAACCTGTGTACGTAGCATTTCAATTACATCCCATCATGCTTTGTGTTTTACATGCCTATTACTAGCCGTAGCCTTTTGGTGTAACATCCTTTAAGCACATTTACATGGATTTTTGTGACCCCGGCCCTTGGGAAAACCTGCCAAAAAACCTTTCAAAGGTCCCACAGAGGTATTAAAATGTTTCTTCAATATGATCCACGTGTGGTGGGGGTTTTAGCGTGTAGTTATAGCCCCTCCGTGTGGCAGACTAGTTATGTGCAACTGGTTACAGTCGAGATTCAAGATTCACTTTATGGTTGAAGGAAATGTGGCTTCCTCCCAGGCTGCATCCACAAAAAAAAAATTTGACAAAGACAAAAGACAGGGAAAGACGACAACAGGGGAACGAGAAACATAATCAAAAACGCCTTAAGTAGATAAAACCCTGTGTTTTACGGTTGCAGTTCATGATAATTGAGAGTACAGGGAAAAAAGTCCTGCTGTTTCGAGGATACATGGGAATGTCTGCCACTCTGATTCTCCTCATCGTCACTTTGTACCTGCAGGTGAGTCACCGCAATCGGTCAGTCAGACAGACTGTTTGCAGCATATTTTTAGACACTTAAAGTGAAAAGAGCAGCAACGCAAGTCATTCATAAACTCTAATGCTTTGATTCCCCTCAGACTCATATCTCCTGGATGCCCTACTGCAGCATGGTCCTCATTTTCATCTTCATAATCTTTTTTTCAAGTGGACCGGGTACGTTTTTCAGTCAGGAGCTGAGCTAATTGTCACCATAATTCAAGAACGTTTCCTCTTTGAATGAACAGGACGAAATGGAGTAGCTGAAACTTTAGACATTATTGTCTCCAAAGTGAATATGTGCAGGTTTCTAGAGCTTGTAAAATGGATGTTTGTTACCATTTTTATACAGTCTGATGAACTAAGCAATACATCTCAATTAATGACCCAGACAATAATTGCAGAGATGAGTTAAAAGAAAACGGTTTCTTGTTCTGCAGCTGGAGTATCGGCTCCTCTTCCCGGAGACATCTTCACCCAGTCGTTCAAATCCGCTGCTTACACCGTCGGCTGCGTCATCAACTGGCTCGGTCTGTTCGTGCTGGGAATGGTCTTTCCCGTCTTAGTGGTAAGCACTTTACCTCTCGTGGATTTTTTTTTTTTTTTTCTTTCATATTCACATTAATTACAGGCCAACAGACAGGAATGTTTTAAATCCCTTAAAACGTGCTTGAACAAACATGTTAATACAGTTTCCAGTCTTGTTTTCTGCTGCTCTGGTGACTCTGCAAGATCAGCTCAGTTTTAAACACACTGTTTTATATGTGTTTCTATTGTAACACTCAACGGAGTATAGACAAATTACAGCTTGTCTTTTAAAACCCTCCCAGAAACATGTTTTTATAAATGCGCTCTTTCACTTATTAAAACCTATTTTTCTACAAAAATTATATTTCAAACTATGCTACTTTATGTTATTGTATTTTATTTATTTTACTCATTTTGCTTCATGTTGCACAACCTTTAAACTGTTTTTAATTGGGTTTTTTTTTTTTTGTCGTTCTCCAGAATTGATTTTGTCTTGTGACGCCCTTTCTAATTTTGTTTTGAAATGTTTCCTCTCCAGGGGAATCTGGGTTACTTTTGCTTTCTCATCTTCCTGTTTTTCTGCGCCACCTGCGGGCTCTACGTGAAGTTCAACGTCCCCGAGACCAAGAACCTCACAGCGTTGCAGATCGCCGTCGAGTTTCAGAAGATGCACAGCAAATCTGAAGAGTCGCGGCGGAAAAAATCCAGTGAACAGAACAACAACAAAAACGTCCAAGCAGAAGAGACCAAACTATGATTATATGCAATAAGTTAAAATAAAGTGATGAGCAGCAGATGAGATATTAAACTGCTTCTCTGTCGACACAAAACAACGGTTACTTCAGATGAATAAAGATGTCACTGATGTCTTTTAAATCTTTGCTTTCATGCTGTCTGTAACTGTTTTTGTTGTGTTGTTTCCGCTGCTCTTTTGCAACTTTAAAGATGTTTTGAAGACACGGTTCTCCTTGTTGTGTTGTTTCCACGTATTGAACTGACGAACCTCTCTGACCTTGAGGCGGAACAGTCGATACAAAGTCACGCCCCGCAGCCAAAGTTTTGTTCAAACCAGCAAACTTAATTTAAAATTTTAATGGGCATCCCACATCTCCCACATAACCATCAATACGTCACATAGGATTTTAAGGGATCCGTTATCAACAGGACATCTGTAATATCTGCAGCTATGAAAGGTAAGTCGTTGGTTTGAGTATTTCATCCAGAGTGATCGAGGAAGTATTCAGATCCTTAAGTAAAAGTGCTAAAAAAATCACATAGTTGAATACAGTGGACGTTAAAGTATTAAACATTATCTGTAAAATGTACTAAAAGTATGAGAAGTAAAAGTAGTCACTGTGCAGTAAAATGGACCCTGTCAGTGTTTTACTATTATATGTGACGTATTACTAATGTGTGTGTTGCATATTACTGTTGTACACGTTTAACGCTGAGGTGAGTTGAACTATGTGTGTACTGTTGGGTACTTGAACACATCAGCGTCCTGTGAGAACCGCGTGTCGCTGAAAAGTCGACTTTTCACGAGATCAGAAGAACAGGCCCGTTTCCAGCTCTGTGACGGTGCGTTTTCCACTGACTTTACTTAGCTTCAGAAGGAGGAGAATTCCTCAACCCACGGAAGAGCACTTCGTAACCTACAAAATCAACACATTTGGAGATAACGTGGTTTTCACCGGACACGGATTGCGATGTGAAAAGTTACTAAAGCTGTCAGACCAATGCAGTGCAGTGGAAAGTGCACTATTTACCTCTACAGTACAGTGCTTGAGTAAAAAAAAAAAAAACACTTTGGGTTGCATTTCACCCCTGGATATTCTGAACAGCTGATTAAAACCGAGGCTTGGGTGAGCTTCAATTTTGCACTGTTTTAAACGTCACTTTTTGGAGTGAGTTTTTTCCTTGAGGTCTGCATGTTTAACCTCTGACTCGACAGATAGGGATCAGTATATCTAGTATCCAGTTGCATGTTAAACGTACAGGACGAATGACCTCGAAGTGAGGTCCAGTCTGCTGGGAAACCTACGCCAAGTGCGTCTTCCAGTGAAGCTATATAAACTACACATATCTCTCTCTATATATAGGCATTTTAAATTTCAGGCGTTTCTGTTTTCTCTTCGGGGTTTAAAGTGACATGTTCGGGCCTCGGCAGGACGGTGGGAGGGGAACTCCTTTCTTATTACGCAGACGTGCAGGCCCGTCACATGTGTGCGCTTCTGATAACACAATCTACACGCTCAAATTTAAAAAGCCTCGCAGGACGAGTGCGTGACGAGCTCACGAGGTGACGGGACATCAACGGGACACAGTTGACATCAACGCGAGCGGATCGAGACTCGGGGAGGAGTCCGGGCCTGTTACAAAAACAGAAAAACACTCGCGTCTCTCCGATGACTTGACGGCATAGAATAACAGCCCGTGAATGAGTTACACGTGAATAGAACTCACTTAGAGGAGTTTGACAAGTTCACGGACGCAGTAATGGACGCAGTGGACTCAGATCTCTTCATTTCTACTGCTGGGCCCAGACTCAAGAGAACATTTCGACAAAAGTGAGTCCGTTTGATTTAGGCTAGAGTGGCGATTTTAGACTCTGGTTAGGGGTACCTAAGCACACCCAAAGTTAATCTCAGCACACCCAAAAAAATAATAATAATTAGGCCTATTATTATTATTTTTATTATTATTACTGTACCTAATTGATCTGAGGTTTGCCAAAGTGAAAAAGGGTTGAATGCTTTTGCAAACAGCATATTGGATTTTTTACATTTTCTTAAAAACTTGTGGACGAGACTCACGTGACTAGTGAGTGCTATTAAAATATTCACATATTCACTGTTATCCAGTAAAATGAGTGATTCAGCACATTCTCATTATGGTCTGATCCTTAAATCACATCGGTCCAAAACACACACAAAGAAGTTCACAGTTACACGACTACTCACCAGAAATCCTTTAAACTTAGATGAGTTTTGTTTTTTTTTCTTGGGAGGTTTTTTTAAATCAAAAATCTTCTACAACTCTACTTTTTTGTACTTTCATTGTTCACTGTTTCACGCATTGCCGTATCTATATCCACGACACGTCATTTTCACTAATGTTTCCGGTGATCTTTGTATTTCATATCTCCTGTGTGAAACCACTCACCTGCAGGTTTTCAGCTTGTCTTTAAACATTTTATTCAGTCGACACCGGAACACACTGAGCCTCCCTTTATCGTGCGTGTTCCTGCATTACAGTAGTATCATTCAGTCTCTGCTTTTAATCACCTCCTGAGGAGGTTCCTCAGTGTTCAACAGCACACCTTCAAAACAGGAGCCTGCAGGTAAATTATTTACTGAAACTCTATATGTATGAACACTGAGGAAGGGTTGGGACAGGGCCACCCGGCTGCAGATAGGCCTCTCTGTCTCTGTCAGGACGTCACTGATAAAGGACTGAGACAGGAAACCCTCAGTACAGTAAGACCGGTGACAGAACAGTGCACCGAGGTTAGATGGATGCTTTTAATTGACAGCCCTTTGAAATATGGAGGAGGCAGGAGAGGCTACGATAACGTCTCCAGTCTCCAGCTGCTCCACCTTCAAGACTCGGGTCTAGTTTATTTAGGAAACTCATTTAAAAATAACAAATGTTGAACAAAGCGCTGTGTAGAGAGATCAGACACTTAGAGATAAAACACGGACACAAACATGGGAAAATAAGAGAATTAATGAGAGCATAAACCATCGGAATAAAGTCAAGACATAAACGGCATCACACAAGGAACAAATGAAATATAAACAAAGAAAAGACAGAATGTGGTCAGGGACGTCTCTGTGATAAAAGCAAAAAAGAAAAAAGGTGGGTCTTTAAGACATTCGGGTACAAATTAAACATTACACATTACAAACACCATAGGCAAGACACTGAAGTGATTTCTAATGACCGATATGCGGAGATGTCAAGCTTTCTTCACTCCAGAAAACACAGATACTTGTGTAAAAGACTCTGGTAAAAGTAGAACTGATTCAACCCCTTTGTTCAAATAAAAGTGTAAAAATGAAAAGTATCTAAAAGTGAAAAGTAGCTTATGTCTTGTGGCATCTTTTAACCCGTCTCTTCTTGTTACATCGTTTTCATCTTGTTGCACATTGACACCACAGGAGCTGATTGTGTAACTAACCCTCAGACGAACATCTCAGAGGTCTTGTGCTCTAACGTTGAAGTTTTCTCGGTCACGCGTCTGCGCATTTCATCTGTGTTGTCGTGTTTGATCGCAGGGTTTTCGTCAACAGAAGTTTGACGCTGGAGAACATCAAGTGCTATGGCTTTGACATGGACTACACGCTGGCAGGTATGCAACGGTGACAAAACGAGACGTGTGCAGAATGAGTCTTGGCGGGTCGTCTATAGGTAGTGGTGTCAGTTGTTTTACTGGCTGCATGTGTGTCTGTGTGTTTGTGTTTGCAGTGTATAAGTCTCCTGACTACGAGAGCCTGGGCTTTGAGCTGATAAGAGACAGATTGGTGTCTATTGGTTACCCTCATGAGATCCTGCGCTACACCTACGACCCCAGCTTCCCCACACGGTTTGTACTTCAGTCTGACTCTGACTCTCAGGGGTACGTGAACCAAAGGGGGAACTTCTGCCGTTATTATGGGGAACGTGAAAAGAAGATCTGATCAAAACATAACAATCCACATGCATTTGTTCAGACAGTCAACAACCAAATAGGATTACAAACTGACGTCACTTTTAGTAAATGCACAATAACTAGTAAACTGAGTGTCGACATCAGTTTAGACCCTTTTAACACAACATTACGCAGCTGAGAATACATAAAAACTACTTAACTCAAGAAGCTGAAATGCACATGAACGAACAAAGAGCTGAAACGGCAAGTATATGATGATAGTTTATTTGTAAGAAAAATATTGTTGCATCTGATTTGACTTCAAATCAAACAAAAAAAGGCAGAGAATGTTTCCAAACACAGTGGAAAAAAGAAATGCAGCTTTGTATCTACTTGTACTCTCCGATTATCTCACGTCTGAAATAACCCTGATCACCCCTTTCCTTTTCGTTTTTTTTTTTTTTTTTTTTTTTTTGTCTTTAGAGGTTTGGTGATTGACACCATGTATGGGAACCTGCTGAAGGTGGATTCAAATGGGAATATTTTAGTTTGCAGTCACGGCTTCTACTTCCTCAAAGGGTAAATGACACGTCTTTGAAAATACAGTTAAACAGATGAATAACATTCTCAGTCGAAGGGTGGGGTTTGGTTTACTGTTGTGAACTTTCACCTCTGAAGCTCGGGCTTAGTTTAGTTTATTAGGATCCCCATTAGCTACAGCACTGCAGCAGATATTGTTCCCGGGGTCCACAAAAAAAAAAACTTTACTTTGTGACAGTGAAACACAGCAACTACTTCATACACACATTACAACGTTACAAAACGCACAAGACAATGACATTACAACCTAAAGAATACAGTGACAAAACACACAGAGACAAGCTCCCAACAATATAATAATTAACATCTATATAATCCACTTTGATTAACACACCCGTACATACTTCAGTAAGTCAAATAACTTGTGATGCAAAGCCACAAATCAACCATAAATCATGAACCTATGTTTTCCTCCTTTTTGTCTGTTGGTTAGTAAACCAAAGGTATTCTGACTAAAGAGGAAAGATTCCAATCTGTGGATGTAAACATGTCACGGCCTCGGGGTCTTAGGAGGGAGACCGGAGGCTGCTGGGCTTGAATGGAGTCCTACGGGAGAAGCGGCTCACTTCACTGAATAAAACGACTACTTTGCGTAAAGAGTTGGTTTCATAACAACCGGACGACCTTTGGGATGATCGTTAACATCTTACCCATAGACTGGCAAGTTACGACGCCACCCGGTAAGATCTAAAAAATTAGCAACATTATCGTTTTGTGAGACAATTGGCAGGTTGTGACGTTGCGACAGGCGAGGTCCATTTACGGCGGCTCTACAGTCTCTCGGTGGAGCCGAACTACGGACCAGACACACGTGCATTTTTTTTTATATATCTTTTCTTCCGTATATCGTCAAAACCAACGTTAAACATAACCAAACTCACCAAACGTGTTACTAACAATCTCTCCCGTCGCGGCTGAGAAACCCACTGTGCTGAATCACAAGACGAACTGTCGTAAACATTAGGGGAACAGAGACCTGACAGGATTGGCTCACGGTGAGACATGTGACCAGAGCTTAAGCTAATTAGCAGGTTAGCCGTTGTTACGTTCTCACCAATGGCGAAACGGCCGACTTTGGAATCTTTCGTCTTTGGTCAGAGTACCTTTGGTTTAACCGACTGTTACCATGGCAACAAAGGTCTCAGAAAATCGTTGCAGTAGTTTTTTTGTTTGTTTGTTTGTTTGTTTGTTTGTTTTGCGTAATCCTGCTGCCAGACAGACACGACAGACAGACCAACGTAATAATAATAATAATAATAATAACAACCGTCAGCTGAGGCGATTCTCTTCCTTTCGGTAAACGTCAGTGCGTCTCGTGCGTCACAAGATTCTCAGCTCGCATTCTAAAACGTGCGTCCACGTTCCACGGCGCCCCCGCGCGATCCTTGTCCAGTTCCAGCTGCACAGTGTCTGTTTTCCACAGGGAAGACGTTCACAACTACTACCCCAACAACTTCATCCAAAGGGACGACACCGACCGCTTCTACGTTCTCAACACTCTCTTTAACCTTTCAGGTAAAACTCTTCCCGTTGTTTTTATTTTATTTTATTCCATAATTTTATCTCAATTCAGAGCTTTAGTGTCATGGCTATTTTTTTTTTTTTTATTTATTTATTTATTTTTTGCTACCTCAAAATCCTCAGAATTAAAAAAAAAAAGCCTCATATACCTAGTTAAAAGCATGTTGATGGATATAAGCAACTCGATGACTGTCTGTGTTAACATGGAACCTGCAGAGACTTACATCTACTCCTGCCTCATCGACTTCTTCACTAGATGCACCCGCTACACCAAGTGAGCGAGCATGTTTCCTGTTAAGTTTTACGCATCTGTACGTGAACCAGTGAATTAGCTGTCACACACACACACTTCTGACCTCTCTGCTTTCCTGCTGTTACGTCTCCTCCAGCCTCCTTAAGGGTTACCAACACGGCGACCTGTTCATGTCCTTCAGAAGCATGTTTCAGGCTGTTCGAGACGCCATGGACCACATTCACGACACGGTGAGCTCCATAACCACGTCGCGCCGTGACGTGTGTGCATGAAATGCTGCAGATTTGTCGTAAAGTTGTTTTTGTAACAATTGTCTGCTTTCACAGGGAATCCTGAAAAACCAGACTCTCAAGAATTTGGAGAAATACGTAGTCAAAGATGTGGGTGAACTGACTGGATCACGCACCAGAATAACTTCTACTTATCTGAAAGTAAAGACTGAACCGTTTCTGTCACCTTTGCAGCCAAATCTGCCTGTGTTTTTGGACCGGATTAAAGAAGTGGCCAAGATATTTCTTGCAACTAACAGTAACTACAACTACACCGAGGTGAGCTTCGTCACAACTAAACGCATGACGTGAACGTGAAGGTTTTCAACAACTGCTCTAACAAGTTGTGAATTTTTTCAAAAAGGGTATTATGAAATACCTGCTGGAAAGTACTGCGAAGGTAGGGTGATTTTAATTGTGGTTTTAATATAAAAAACCATCCTTTTTTAGGATGAACAGGTGAGTTGTATTTATTACATTATTCCTTTATTCTAGTCTAGCAGTCCAAAAAAGTCCTGGCGCTCCTTCTTTGACCTTATCGTTGTGGACACCAGAAAGCCGCTGTTCTTCGCAGAGGGGACTGTACTGAGACAAGTGGACACGGTATGAAACAGAAGACGTGCATGTTAACGTTGAACTGCAGCGGGGTTTTACACCGTTTACTTGTCGCACAGGACACGGGGAAGCTTCGGATCGGGACTTACACCGGTGACCTCGCGCATGGAACCGTGTACTCGGGAGGTGAGAGTCAGAAACACGCATTTTATATACACTATGTGACCAAAACTTTCAGGACAACCCCGATGAGGCACTTTTTTTTTTGTAGCGTGTGGCGTGCAGCTGTTCTTTAGGTTTAATATGTTTGAGGGTTGGGAAGTCTGAGCGCTGCAGCATGTGATGACAACAGCGCGCCCCCAACAAAACAAAAAACAAAAAAAACAAAAAAAAAGAATCCTGAGAAGCATCCTGTTTGAACATGGCAGCGCCTCTGTGCGTGAAGCCCAGTCGATAAAGACGTGGCTTTTTCC
>JAPQRN010000005.1:6221472-6244622 GCA_037367275.1 Coranthus polyacanthus | reverse complement strand
CCCCCCCAGGGCGGAGGGGTTAAAAGGAGACAAAGTGTTTTTAGATCAAGCGCTTCAGGATTCATGTTTCACTACACAGTTCTTAATTTATTTATTCACCATTTTTCTATACAGAATCCATTCAGCCATAATATCAATGCACCAACAGAGCTGGAGTCCTCTGCTGGATGGGAGAAGAGGTGGGGGGGGGGGGGAATGTAAAAAAAAAAACTAAAGCACTAAAGAAAAGAACTTTACAAACAATGGGGTAAAAAGAAATCCATTTCCTATAAAAATTTACTTGTTTTATTTTATCACCATAATCATAATCAGTTATTTATATATGTATATATACACATATACACACGCACATATATACGTATATATGTATATATATGTATATAAATCTATATATTTTCTTGCTGTCCATGAAGAAGTGAGGGTTTGGTGTTGTGGTTCCATGATGTCCAAGTTTAGACGACTGCACGGAGCGGCAGGTCGGACGTCCCAACCTGACAGCATTCAGTTCATAATATCCATCAGTTAGAGGAGGTCAGCGCTGACCAATCGCAGTCTTTCTGACCTGAAGCCTTTGTCCCGCCCGCTGACGCAAGCTCATAGGTCCAGTGCCTTGGTGTCGGCCAGCAGAGACTCAAAACTGCAGTAGCCCTGTTAATGCAGTCTGAGAAATTATACACTGTACACTTAACATGCACGGCCAGATAGCATAAAAAAGTAAAAAAAAAAAAAAAAAAAAAAAAAAAAAAAAATTACACAACAAAAAGCCAGAAAACTGCATTGTCCATACACCACTCTGACTTCCTAATGTATGCTCACTCACACTTTTTCCAGTATACATTAGCTATTAACGGACAAGCACCACAAAACAGTGGAAGGACAAAGAAAAAATAAAGACTCAGATACCGAATGGTGACAGTAAAAAACATCCTACGGGTTAGCGTGAATTTCTAATTTCCATGTTCGATTTCTGAAGGGCGTCACTGATTCTCTCCCCTCCCTAGGTCCAAACAGACTTTGTGAAGGTAATGCTATTTGATCAGGCACTCACACGCACACACACGCACGCACACACACACACACACACACACTTAACGATCCACCCAGTTTTATCTGTAACTACATACAAATCTAACCACGGTTAAGTCTTCTTCATGTCCAAGCTTTGAGTCCAAAATACCTCACAATAGTCAGGTCTTCATCAACTGAGGTGAAACACTGACATTTACAAAGTTCAGATAAGATGTGCTGTTTGTTTCCACTGAGCTGTCCTTTGTCAAAATATAAAAAAATGGATCTGATATCGTCATGCTCAGACTTTTATAGGCTTGTGAAATCTGCAATAAGATGCTTTTAGTGTTTCCATAAATGTGTGTAAATTTACTTGTGCAGAAATTCAGTAAAAAACCCAGCAACGTGTGGCTTCATGATGAAAAGTGACATAGCATACTTTAAAATTCATTCAACATTCATTTATTTCCAAAAACAAAAAAAACAAAAAAAACAAAAAAAAACAAAAAAAAAAAACACTGTTACATTTCCACCTGCCTGGAGATAAAATAAAAACTGACCCCTGATGAAAATGAATGTTAATTATTTATAAGATTAGACTTGTTTCCATTAGACATGTCATGTGTTTTTGCAACATGCCCAAGTGAATGGAAACCTGACTATTGTCACTGTTTTAAACATGTTCATGATTTCAAATTAAAACCACGTAAAACAACCATTTACTCATCTGCCACACACACACACACACACACACGCGCGCACGCACGAGCAGGAAACTAACTTTTCCATCAACCAGCCACCAGTGTACGTTTTTTTTTTTCTCTCTCCAAAATCTATCAGCGACTGATACGACACTGACTAAAGTTTCCAAATTGACCAGGATTCGGCTGCTGGCTGGCATCAGTTTCCCGCCCTATTCAACATGCTCCCGAACACAAATACAAACTCAAAATACCGCAAATACATGTGTACACATATATACAAATAGAAGATGCCCCTTCAACACTGGGGGCAGCTTAACAATTTATAATGCATCGTTTCTGTATATGCCAAGAATAAAACTTTTCTAAATAAAATACATAGTTATCTGTGAGGGTGGGGAATGGGGACAGCAGATGAACAGAGAGGAGGAGGAGGAGGAGGAGGAGGAAGGNNNNTGTCAGAGGGGGGTGGGGGTGCCGGGGAGAAGCCATTGTGGTCTGATGATGGACAGGGGGAAAGAGGGACACAGATGGAGGGGGAAGACTCTTCCCGAGCACTGTCCTGTGCCACAGCAACACTCTGCCTCCTCTCCGCTGTACGTCTGTTTAAATCGTTCCATAATAATAATAATATTAATAATAATAAGGACCACGACAATGCTAAAAAAATATATATAAACCCCAGCCATGTCTCACAACCGTAAGTCCACAAAAAGGGGAAGGGGGAGGCCTGGTTCTCGAGTTCATCTGAGTGGGTGACGTACGGAGATGCAGAGGAAATTAAAGATTTAGAGAAAGAAGGAAAACGCAGAGAGAAGAGGCCTGACAAATGGAGCGGGCCATGGGACAAAGTGGCAAATGACACCGACTATAACAGAACTACAGTAGGAAGGAAAAAGGAAAAAATGGAGGGAGGGGGGAAGAGAACAAAAACAGCACATGCAGGATGTGCTGTAATGAAGAGGAAATAAACAGAGAAGAGGAAGCGGAGATGAAACGGGGGAGGATGCAGAAGGACCGAAGATGAGTTGTGTTTGGGGCGTTGTGATCCACACACTGGTGTCCTTCTGAGGGTTTTCACAGAAGATTGGCGGAAAGCATGAACAAGTGATGACAACATGGCCTCACTGTGAGTGCGCCCTCTCTCCTTCCCTCTAATTAAGGGTAAGGATCCGCAGTTCTCCCCGCGCTGGTTTTTTTTTTTTTTTTATCCCAGGGTGCATCATACCTCCAGGAAGCGGGAGCTGCTGGTCTTGGCATGGAAGGGCTCCGACCACATGCGCCGCAAATCCCCCTGTGAACCATAACCCGCAGTTTAGACACGCTTCATGAGCCATAAATCAAAAGGTTTCCTCATACCGTTTCAGCCAAGAAAACTTGAGGCCACTAGCATTTCAATGTTAAAATAAAAACAGGAATTTTTAAACATTTGTACTTCGTTGCATATTCCTCGAGCAAACACTAACACTGGGAAATCTGCTTTTAGTTTTTCAGCTTCACAAATCTGGAAAACCTAAAAACATATGTTAAAACTCAACGCAATTATAGGTCAATTTACAAATGACTCTGCTTTTGACTGTAACTGTTTTTAATTGTGTTCTGTTTTGTTCATTTGTTTGGTGTGTGTTTTCATTTTCCATGTATTTATTCTGTTTGGATTCTGCTCTCGACATCATTGAAAATGAGGGCATGCCCTTAATGATTCCTTGAGATTTAAAATGAAAACTTTGACTGAGCGAATGAATATATTCTTTCAATTTATTTGACACTTTTGTTACAGTTAGGCCTACTCCACACATACATAGACTGTCCGCAAGGTGTCTACAGATATCAGATACTGAAATGTAATGCTTTCCAAGTCCTTTTCAAGAGAAGTTTTAAATAAAATGTAAGAATTTTGAATAAACCGCTTTTTGGACAAACCATCTTTTACTTATCCAAGTACTACAGGTAAATATGAAGGTAAAGGTAAATATGAGAGGCACATTTAGAGGCAAGATATGATATATAGAAGTATGTTTTATGTAGGAATACGGTTATTGGAGAAGGTTAGGTTAATCTACATGTTTGCAAACATGCTAAATGCAGTATGAATTAAAAAGACAGCATTAGGTTTAAAGATTAGTAACATCAGACTTTAACAGAGAAGAGCTGGATTCTTTTTGACAAAAAGTGAAAACATGGATACATGAAATTAGCTAAAATGGTTGTGACAATTAATATTAAGTCCTCATTAATTCAAATATAAGACTATTTAATGACTTCTAAGGCCTTATATTGAATAACTGATTGAAGACATTTAAGACAAGAGCAAACCAAACCAACAGGTGGCGATATAACCTCAACCCTAAAGCCATGTTGGCCAATCAGAGGCCTGGAAAAAACGCTATTATCAGTTCCGGTTGTCTGGGATTCTGACGACTCTGTTTTTCAATATAGTATAGTAAGTATATATTGTTGTGTCAACACGTAAAAAGTCCTGTTACAGTAGCAAGGTGAACACCAACACTATTTTGCCATTGCACAAAATTGCCTCATGTATAAAGATGATAACAGCACAATGTACGTGTGGACTAGACCGTATAAAAAAATCACTGTGCAAGTACTTTTTTGTTGTTGTAGTGTTTAATCTCCCTGATCCAAAAAATAAAGGAACAAAAGGTTAAATTGAGAAATCAGTTCTTTTTTTCCCCCCCCGAATGCTAACTTGTCCTTTGCGGTTTCTGATCTGTAGAAATGCCACAGCTGAATATGTATCTCCGCCCCCCCCCCCTCAGTGTACCTTCAGGTAGGCCATAGTGAGCAGAGGCAGCAGGGTGAAGGGCACCAGGTAGAGCAGAGCAGGCTGAGCAGCACGATGGATCCTGGAGGCTACGGTGGCAGTCAGCAGACCTGGAGACGGCCACATCAACGACACGTCACACTCTAACCCATTTATTAATGTCTATATATCACAGTCAAACACACGGAAAAATCTAAATGAGAGAAACTCGAAATTTAACTGGATTAAAAAAAAAAAAAAAAAAGAAGATCATATGTAAAATACCCAATTAATGGCACTAAGAACATTTAAAACCGTCACAAATACCGAACACAGAAACAAAAAACTGACTCTTGACCCGAAGCATCCATCTGTCCATTGATTGCTTTCTTACCCACAAAGTATCCGATGAGAGTGCAGTGGAAATAGGAGACGCGCTGCATGCGTCCTGACATGTTTCCCGGTCCTGGGACTTCCCCAGTTGCTTGTTTCTTATAGTTGTCATAACGCAGGACGAAGCATAAGAGCAGCCCCGGCATCACAATGTCACCGATCCCCAGCATTGAGAAGTGACTTCCTGTGGAACTGGAGAGATGGGGGGGGGCAGGAATAAAGTTCAAACACAATTACAGAAACCCCATGTGCAAATTTTAGACACATTTGTGGACAATGATGCTGTAAATGCACAAAAAATTACACTTTGCTTAATGACTAAATAATGAAGAAAACTATCCTTGCCCTGCTTGTGATAATGATTTCTATCCTTAACAGAGACGCAGCAAATTAGAGATTTAATGATCAAAAATATAAATCCAACTATTTTCAACATCACAGGCAGTGTGAGCCCAAAGCAGATGGAGTCCAGCTCTCTACATTTACAGTACAGAGTTGTATGTAAATTATCCACATGTTTTCCACTACGAAAATCTGGATCATAGAAACTTCTGTGAAACAGCTCACATTTGCCTACGCTCTTTATCCAGCTTCTCTTGTTGACATCCCATGGACAAGAACATGAACATGAACTGGAGTTACACTAATCTCATCAAGAGGTTTTGTGTGACTGTAGTTCCAGTTCTCCTTCCATTTCCTCCTGTGTCCTCTTCCTCTATCTTTGGGGTCTTTGTGGAATTGAAAAGAATTGTGTGATAACTGTGTTTGAGTTGCGATTACTGAAGCGAATGATTCTGAATGGCAGTGCTTTGTAAATGACCACGCGGTGTAGACGGTGAAAATGATGGGTTTGTGTTTAGAGTTTTGGGAAATGTGTTTAATGTGCGATTAGTGTTCTGTGCATTTTCCTTGACAACCAAGCAAATAGACTCCTATCACAATCACAGTACTGTCCACAGTGATCGCAGTATTCCTTTTTCACCAAATCGTGCAGCTGTAACATGCTTTATTACAATTAAAATAAATCAACGCCTCATGAACTGAAATTTGACACGAGAACAGGTGCAGTAGCTTTACAGAAAAAGTCAAGGGTTGACTAAAATCAAGTGGCCTCACTGTCTTGAGGCCATAAATATTGATTCCCAACAGTCAGGCAAGTTGACAAACAGCTTAATGAAGGCACAGTTCAGTGTAGAGAAGAAAGGTCAGGTTTCAGAGCCCAAACAAACAGCAGAGATGGATCAATAGCAAGTCTTTCACTGACCGTGGATGAGCGAACCAAGCTCACACGTCGCTTTACTTTGCTAAATCAGCCTTACCTGGGAAAGACCAGTTTGCCAGGTAAGGAGAGGCGGGGGACGTCGCGACCCATCCCTGGACCCAAATGGAGCTTCCGCGAGAGGACGTCTATGGGGTTTTCAGCGGGTTGGGTGGCTACTTTGACCATCACATTACTATTGAAGATGTAGGCTGAAAAGAACACCTGCAGGGAAACACGAACAGGCTGTTTAGTCATATTCACAAATACATTTTTACAATTCAACACGATCACTTCATTTCCTCTCGGGTGACTGACAGCTTCAGACTGCATTTCACTATGTATACACTGTTTCAATTCAAGAAGTCCGTTGCTCCATTCTGACATTACACTGAACACATATGGTCAGTGTCAGTGGGGAAATAACAGTGGTGTGCTAGCAAGTTGCTAGGTTATCAGATCAGGTTATGCCATTTCAGAAATTCATTTTTGTGTCTGTATTGAAGATGTACCTAGATTACCAGAAGTAGTGTGTTTTTCTTTTTGGGGCATTTTTGTTTTGTGACAGAAAAGCGTGGCAGATGTGTCCCCACAAGCAGCAGGATACTGTAGCGAAACATTTTTATAGCCGTTTCTCTCAAATGTTACTCATCTTTATTTCTCTTTCTTGGAAGCAACTGCTACAATCATCGCAACAAACGTATTATCTGGATAAAACCACATCATTTATCTGAAACATTCATGTGCCCCACTTTCCTTGCAGACTGTACCTGCGCTGAATTGATTTGTCTTCCTCTCTGGATTTTTTTTTTTTTTTTCCACTGGTTTAATTATATTACAAAAAAAACAAACACTGCTGTCCATCAAACTGCTCGGATAAAAATCAGAGATTCCTGCTGCTCTCAGTCACTAACCCACTTATACATAAATGCATATTAAAGTCATCATTCATGCCGTTCTTGTCCTCCTTGACTTTTGGGAGCTGTTAAGCAGCCATCGCTTTTGTGCACTGCTCTCAGTGAAGACACTAATCTAAAGTAATGACATTATCTGAGGCTAATGAATTGCAGCAAAATCTACCATTACCTGACAGACACTACAGCATCTTCTCCATTTCTAAAAGGACATGTTCCTTTCAGTTCCACCTAAAGAGGACGGCTATTGTCCCAGACAGCACGCTCTCCTTGGCCTAAGCAATCATTCTCAATCTTTCCCTTAAATTTACTGCTAAGGAAGGTTGAGTTCTTGTAGGAGGATCGTTTTTATTTCTTTAGGATGTCATTGCTGTCAAAGGTAACTATGCAATTTGTCTACATTTTTCTCACTGCTGTTGGGAAAAACAGCACAAAATATACTGCTACCTATGAATCAAATTAAAAACTGAACACAGGCTGAGCATCGAGTCCTATAGCATGAAAACAAAAATAGATGAAAGCAAAAAATAGGCAAAAATAATGTCATACGAGTGTCTTCGTGTGAATATTGCAAGGCAGGGGTGAGGGTTAGGGATGTAAAAGATCAAGTTTAGGATGGGAGTATTTCTTACCCAGAACACATCATAAATGAGCAGTCCTGACAGCAGCAGGCAAGACACCTTCAGACTGGGCAGCCGCACGAAGGCGATCATGGCAACACACAAGCCCATGGCTAAAGCTGAGGGCAGATCAAACACAATGTAAAAATACAATTCCACATTTTACCAATATGAGCCAAAATAGCTGTAAGGGAAGTGAAGTTATGAAGTTTATTTAAGAAACATTAATTACTGCGCAAAAAGCCCTGATTAATTAGGGAGGCTGTTCACACAGAAATCTCTGTCTCTGCTCGTGTCCTATTTGAGTTTTGAGATCAGACATTTGAACATATTGGGATTTCCGTAAAAATAGAAAAAAAAAAAAAAGGCCATTAGAACATCAGTCTTTGGTAAGAGTACAGCAAAGTGTTTTTTGTTGTTGTTTATTTTAACAAGGTTTAAAGACAACATAAACTCAGAAGACTACAACATCATGTTACTTTGAAGGCAGAATACAAAAGTGTGAAGATTAAAAAGCCGGAGTAGTGATGCTAATCCAGGACTCAAATTCAGAGAATGTGCATTTTGAAGAGAGGGTTCCGCACAGCCATGGTTCTGTAAATGGGAAAAGAAAACAGTTTCCTTTCTTCTACTGGACTGATCACAATCTATTCCAGTCGGGCAGCAACAGAGGAGACGTTCTGAAGCGAGGGGTGTGTTTGTTTGGCTGCTGAATTCAAATACCAACAGTCTTTCACGGGCTTCAGTTACTCCACCTTTAACTGGATCAAATTTACATAACTGCACGTGCCCTAACATTTTTCTGTGCTTTGTTTGTGTTCCAGTGACACAGTGACCTTAATCGAGACCTTTAGCTTAAATGCCTGTTAAGTTTTATGAAGCAGTTGACCGCATATAATGTGTGAGTGTATTATTCCTGTTAACAAGCAGCTCCGTGGGGTGACAACCTGAAAATAGAGTTGCTAAAAGCTGTATTGTGTATGATTCATGTTAAGTTCCCTATTCTGGGGGTAGAGAATGAAAACTGAATTTCTTCCACACACTCTGCCTTATTGAGTGACTATTTTAATAGATACCATGTTTGGTTTCTTTTCCTCCGTTCTGTGGTTATATTTCAGTGCTAGTCATTTTTGCTTATTGCTGTACAGTTAAGAGGGAAGATTTAATCCATGGATCCTCATCTTACACAAACGGGACTTTAACTCAGCTTCTTTATGTGAACCTTTAAACAGCTCACTGATGTCTGCTGGACTCTGCTGAATGGGAATTACGCAACAGGGGAAGTACAGTAAAGTTACAGTAATGTGTAGTGGCGTACCGTCCATGAGAAGCCAGTGTCCAGTCAGTACCCAAATGAGTACCAACATAACAGAGAGGGAGAAGGACAGGAGCTCAGCCAGAGTGAAACGCCCACAGCAGCCAAAGGAAATCCTGTTACAAATCAGAGAGAAATGCGATGTTTAAATCACAAAGAATTACTTTGTAAAAAGGTGTTTACCTCATTTTTACAACGACGAATTTTAAGATTTCAGGGAGATGCTACTCGTTTATGAGCTAAAATATTTTACTACTGAGAAGTACCTTTGGCACTGACTGATGTCTAAGCTGTATAAACGATAAATGTGTAACAATACAGGCTGTATAGTCCGTTTCCATAAGCATGCTAAGATAAACAAAATAACAACAACCTATACAGTAAGCAGAAAAGGGGATTTGGGTTGGAGGTGGAGTTGCCACTTGGCTTTGTAAAGCAGACAAAGGTTTACTGAAACAAAATAGGTGTCTCCAAATGTGTAACTAAAGAGGAGGTGTTCCCATTGGTAGTTGAGTAGGTGGGTTGCTTTGGTGTTAATTCCTGGTGTTTTACCATTGCTTAAGTGTAGAGCAGCTGATACCTTTGGAGACCCGAGCCCACTGGCTCTAATGAATTGAATCATTTGTATGAGTACAGACAACTGACTACACTAGGCCACCCGAATCAAAGCAACTATTTTTTCTCTAGTAGTAGTGACTCATCCAGAGTTATCGACATTTCACTGAGATCAGAGCACAGACTAACATAGCGATGTACTGAATAACACAGCTTTACTAATATTTGTGAAAGATGTACCAAACAATACAGGTTGAGAGATAACAGGATTTAAAGGAAGAAAGATCCACATGATTTTCTTACTTGTTTTGTGGGGAGCAGGGTCTGGTCAGATACTGGCACATTGGCAACAGGAGGAATGCGAATGCAATTGTTGCAAGAACTGAGGATGAGAACAAAGCACAGCAGTGAGACTTGAAGTCTAATACACCTAGACTGCTTCAGTTAGTTTAATGGGGCAGCTAATGGTCTTTACAGTTTCAGTATCAAAGCACCAAAGAAGTCTGGCTCAGTGTGTAACTACTTAACAGAAATGGGGAAGAAGCTTTATAACACTAATGTGGGTTATAGTGTTCTTTTGTTTTGTTCGAGATCAGTACCTGCAGTGCAGATGGTGAAGACCACCTGTACCGAGTCAAAGAAGAAGAACATGACTAGCAGAGACACAGACGCTCCAATGGGCAGGAACAGGGCCTGTGTGGAGTCTATAGTCTGAATACCTACGAAACAGTTCAAACACGTACACGTCAAAATGAGACAGTTTAAAAACTAGAACATTTTCGACAACAACAAAAAAAATCATGCAGGCTTCATTTATAAAGCAGTACTTTATGGTGTGGTCAAAAGCTAACACCACGACCTGCGATTACTGGTACTTGTTGCATGTAACTCACTGTTGTTTGTGTTGCTGTTATTGAAAGACCCCGTTGTTGAGGGGTTACCATCTTTATCCTTCTCCTGGTTCTCACAATCCATGTTTAATGATCTACATGAGAGGGGAAGAGAGAGGGGCATGTTGGACACACATCAGTGATCAGGATCTCAACAAAAATGTAAACTGTTGATATATAATGGTGGGAAGGATAGAATAGGGGCCAATTTTGCACCATTCATTTATTTAACCACCCGCCTTGTTTAAAAATACTCTCTTTAAAAGCTAGAGTAATGGCTCATGCAAGAATAAACCATATCTACAGAAGATGATGTGTTTTTCTTTTTCCCCCTCAATGTGGAATTTAGTTTGAAATTTTTTATTAAAAAATGCATTCCACCAAACTGCTTAATATTAACAGCCGTATACGTGCTGTGCTAAGATTTTTACTTTTCTACATATGGGCTACTTACCAAAAAGACATTCAACCCCTTTATGTGATTTGTGAAAAAGGAAATTAAACACATGAAAAAGCACAGCTTGGCTAAAATGGTGGATAGCTAAATATTACAGAGAGTGACTAAACTAAAATAGTATAGCATACAGCCAATGTTTTCATTTACCTGGTGTTCAGTTAGAAATATTTTCTGCTCACCCCTCAACAGTCATAGAAAATTATAAATAGGTGAACAACATTTACTTTACTTTCAGGTGTATTCTTACCTCAAAAGGAACTGGTGAAAATATCTGAAGTTAATCATTTAACGTGACATTCTAACCTTTATCCTTTATCTCCTTACTATAGATGAAAACAGACTCAATTCAACGAGACTGCTTGTTTTACTCAAAGCACACAGTCAGTGTTGAACTTGATAGATCCAACAGCAAATAAATGTGAGAAGAATACCCCTTCCAATACAAATCCTAAAGTAGCTAAATTCATCAGGTATATAAAATTTTATACACTCAGAAAAAAATCTCATCTGCTTTACTAATATCTAAGAAACGGTGTTTTTAGCTACAGGTCGAGCTTATATTGTAAACAAAATGTGCTCTGCAGTTATTGTTCAGTATCCTCCGGAGCACTAAAGTGATTATTTATTTAGTGAAACTCACCTGAAGCTGCCATAGACAATGAGAAGGATGGAGATGAGGAAGGTGGACACCTGGCTGGAGTCAACTAGGGAGTACGCCCTGAGAGACAGAAGAGACAAAGGCAAAACACTTTAACAAAAGGTTAAAATCATATGGATCTCACACTAGTTACGCGTAATAACTTGAATCGTTTATTTTCACACTAAATACAAACTGTCATCAACAAAACATCGCAACAGAAAAACTGGATTTCTAGTCTTATTACTGCACTCCTCCTAACTTTCATTGGATTTAATTCGAATGTTGCAACAAAACCAGAAGATGAGCAATGTTAATGAGTGTTACTATGGATTTATAGGCTATCCTTGCCCATAACACCACCATGTAATTGTTTCTGCTGACTGCATTAAGAAGATGAGAAAAGTGAAAAAAATGTGTTGAGTACCCGTTATGTTTCCTATCAATCATATTTTCATTTTTCAAGATGTAATTTTGGTTAGCCTCTTTAACGCTTATACATAACTCATAGAGCCTATTAAACGGAGACATCTGTACTGTATAAAACGATCCCACCGACCGTCCAATACAATGCAGCCCAAAGATATGGAAAACATGTTGAATCACCACACAGCATAATGATACTGTGTGCTACAATAAATCGAACTGTTCCCTTGAGATGACTGGTCCTCATAATTACACCCAACAAACCAGTGAAAAAAGAAGAGCGAAACAATTCAATAACAAAATAAGAATTGCAAATTTTGCCGCATTCTAAAAATGAACAGGGGACAAGAAGGCAATCGATTCTGAAAATAAATCAGGCAAATGTGATCCATGTTGTTCTAGGCTCGAGCAAGGAAGCAGAGTCGGCATCCAGCAGCGTGAAGGTCTGGATTTTTGTTTCTGCTGAATTTGAATGTACCTATTGATGTAATGTGGGGAGAACAGCAGAAAGAGATGCAAACAGCTTTAGACTTTACAAGCTTTTAAGAACTCACGAGTGTAACCTTTTCTTTTTTCCCCCAAAGGGTTTTGAAGTTGTTCTATTGTGTCTTTTGTTGGTTTTTAAATCAGCAGTTAATAAACAGTGGGAATTATATTAATGGAGAACAGGCACAGTGATGGCATACAGATATTGACAAAGGGGAAAGTCTTCAAATCATAAGAGAGGAAAGCCATATTAGCAAAGGGCAACAAGAGCCACTCCTACACTGACTTAATGACACCTTAAAAGGATATTTGTTACACTACTTGCAATGTAGTCGCAAAAATGTCTCTCACTCCACCGCTGCTGTATTCAACAACACTCTAGCCTGGTGTTTGTAAAGCGAATGCAACATACAGTGAAAATCTCTCCCCGTGGTTTAACTCTGCAACATACTGCATCACGCAGGCTGCATTAAAAATTTCAGTTTGATACAACAACAGCCTGAAGGAGTACAACACAGGTAATCCAAACACACAAAAATATCATAAATCATAAATCGCATGGATGAAAAAGACACATCACAGTTTACATCAGGATATAAACCCACAAATTAGTCTCTGTTATTCTCCCTGTGTGAATGGACAATTGTAACAACCACAGAGAAAAGCCTGGCTATCGAGCATGAACATGGGGGATAAAGTCCTTCTCTGCTGGCATGAAATGAATACTGTTGCAGTTCTGACTATCCCTGGGCTGCACTATTAGTTTTCTTCTCAGTACTGACAGAGAAAACAGTCTTCACAGAAGAAGATTGAGCTCCTCCGCTCATTTTTCATAGTGACATACAGAAATTTACAGGTTTCGTTGTGATGTTGAGGATAAGAGAATCGCTTGTCCCCTTCATCCATTCATTCATTCAGTAGTACAGGAATGACTACAGGGTTTCTAGGAGGGGAGGGCTGACATGTAGTTCACTGTGGAAACAGGACACCAGGACTAATGTGTCTTCTTCTAGCTTTGGCCTGGTCTCATTTGTGTAACGCATCATCTTTTACAGACACGTTTAAATTACAAAAAAGTATCAGGTACACATGACCCAAAATTTAAGTCATAATAAACATCTGATCCAAATATGACACCCTACTCGGCCAAGTGTTTTTGAAGGCTCTCACTTAAAGAGGTGAAGTGTTTTGCCAACAGTTTGGCTTCAGGCATCAAGAAAGTGATTAAGAAACTGACCTTGTTCTCACTACACACAGACACTAATGATGTCACTGCCTCACTGTCAACTCAGCAAGCAGACAGACAGCTAGTTTAATCTACCACAGACCTAATTCATATTCTGGTATCGAACTGGTTCGTCTGAATTCTGCGCACAGAAGCCTGAAGAACATGGGTGAGATAGATGAATGGAACATTTAAAAACAAAATACAATCCCGGACTGTTGAGGGCTGGATGGCAGCCCAAAGTGCCATAAGACGTCCTTGTTCACTGACAGACTAGGTTTTCAATAACACAATTCCAATACCAACCTCCATCAAGCCAGTTGCATGCATGACTTGACCACTAAGGCCCAGGTCACCAGGCGACAAAGACTTTTTCAGATGCTGCCACTGTAAGGCCTGCTCCGAAAGACTCGATGTCAAAAATCACGTGTCGCTCCAGACAAACACATTGTGAGAGAAACTGTGACTTTCTAGCATTCAGCTATTCATTTTGCTTGTGCTATTATTTACACCCGCTTACAGTAGCCACTGGGTGGAGTGGATGTACCTCCGCCTGGGAATTAACTTTTATGTGTCTCCACTTTCTGGTCCAATTATGGATGTAATAGTCAACATTATTCAGCAACAAGAACGCAATTTGTGATGAACTGTGACCTTTTTGTCTCCATGAAAATAAGCACAGCTCCCCTGCGTGTGGCTCTAGTGTGTGTTTACACCTTTGTGTTCCATTTTAGTTTGAATGTGTGATGAGCACAGATCAGTGACTGCGTGTACGTGCACAAAATATTCCACTTTTGTACCCTTATTAGGAAAAAGACAATATTCCTATTAAACTCTTTACATTGCTAGTGAAAATTAATATCCCACTAACATTCCTATTTACTTGACGCTGTACCTACTCTGATTGACGTGAAAACTTTTCCATCGGCAGCAGAATTATTCAACCAAGAGAATACATCCTCCGCCTTTCACTCCTTCAGCCACTGTCTTAAAAAGGTTGCAATATTTCCACACATATCCAAAAATGTGAAGTCTTTCGTGATGTTTAAAAGTAGGTTTTCTTCTGGGAATGTATCTCTATGCCAGCTTTGCAAACAGGCTGTGGTATAAACTAGAGCTTGACCAATAGTGAATTTTTAAAGGCTGATATAATAACAATAGTTTGGAACAGGAAAAAGCCGATAACTGATTAATCGACCAATATCAACCCATGGAAAAAAAACAAACGTGACCACATCAGGAATGAACAATCGTTGACTTTATAATAAATTGGATAAATGTTGAAATGAACATCTAAGTCAAAGTAATAAATGAACCTGAATAAACTAATTAATAAATTTGAATCACTGAACATTGAACCAACGGTAAAAATCTAGACAATTCTAGGTACAACTTGCATTTTTTGAGCTATTATTTTCCCACAAAGTCAATAATTCCAGTTGAGAAGGCCGATAGTTGATATTGACCATTCTCTGAGCCAATTTCTGCAGATACCGATAGTTTGTAAAGCATCCTATCGGTGATGGTTAATTGGCCAAACCGATTAACCAGTCCAGTAAAAAACCCCAATTTAGACTTCTAGTGATCAAGCAGTCCGCTTATAGAGTTCATTTAGGGTCTTTTCATTCCTTTTAAATCATTTTCTGAAAAACAACAGAATACAAATGCACACCTGTGATTAAGACGTCTTTGTTAAGTGGATCGATAATGTGCAATCAGGTAATGCTCCCGTGCTGTGGGGAAAAGGCATTAGAGTCGACAGCGAGCCTGGGACAGTTTTCAAACTTTCTTTGGCCAGTTTTTGGTTAAGAAACTGCATGGGGAAGCTGCTGCAGGCAACAATCTGGATAATGCTGCATTCATGTCATATCCTTTATCCATAGTATTAGACTTACAGACCGCTGACAAATTAAAGGTCCGGTTACAATAAACATCAGCTTGTAGTGATCAATTTGACCCAGACAGAGATGTGATCGCTGTAAACGGTTTCCACTGTATCAGCAAATCCCACGTCTTGGAAAATGGTATATTTAGAATAAGGCATAATTCCGTAGTGTCATAATAGTGGAATATTAGCGTGCATATAAATGTAGTGAATGCAGAGACGGACAGAAAAGAGTGACACTGAGGTTCAGAATTATTTTGTCTGTAATTTTATAGCCACATGATCCACACCTCAGCTATCGGAGTCACAAGGATGCCCTGCAGCTCAGCGTTAACAGAAAGATTTAGGAAAAAGACAGCTCTATACTGGCTGCTGGATGCAAATAATTAGACCACGGTGAATTTTCTCAAAGCACACGAATGCCATGCATTAAGGCCCTGGCCTCAGAAAACTGTTAACTCCAAAATCAGCTATGTAGGCTTCTAAGCACCAAGGGCTAATCTTTAGGGACACTTCTGTTCAGGACACAAGCAACAGGTGCTTCAGTAATCCGTCAGATTCAAACAGACAAACAATGTGCGCTTTAAAGGCGGAGTGAAACATTCTAATACGCTTTTTGTCAATTTCAGCAAATATTTCCTTAAAGTCCGCTAGCTGTGATTTCTGTGCGCATGCTAAAAAGAAATCTAGTGTTTGTACACACTTGGACCGATCCATTCACAAAGATTCAAGCCAGGCAGCAAAATGGGGTGGTTGTACTCATGCAGTGATGTGAAACCATAATGTGTGTCCATTTTTTATTTGGGGGTGGAGTTTCTGAAAGAGCGCTGAAAGGAGGGGTGTGTTTGTTTGGCTGCCGAGTTCAAATATCAGTGTTTCTCAGGAATGACTACTCCACCTTTAAAGCTGTTGCGTCTCTACAATTAAAGAATCTGTAAGAAGACCTAAAAGCACAACTCTGTGAGCCATGGATACATTTTACTTTTTTTAATTAAATTAAAATGAAAAGATGAGATCAGATGAAAGATCAGAGCATGTCTGCAACCCTGTATAATGTTAACCAAAAATCTAAAATGATCTATTACTGGCTACTACTAAACAGACGCAGAGCATCCCCGTTACCATGGTAATTAACTTTCACTTCTGCCTCCGTGTGCAGATCTGCCTCATCTTGTTATGTGCTGTCAGTGTTGTGTTTTTATTCTGCAAAGTTATCCATTATAAAGTTATTTTTCTCTGCACCAGAAAATGGCCTTTGGAAACTGAGCAGAATCAAACTAAGCATGGACCAGTTTCTATCGCTGGAACGAACACACAGACTCACACACTGAGCACCTGTTGGCTTCATAACTTACTTGCTGATTATCTGATGATAACTTTGCCTGAGGAAATATCATTAACGTTTTTCAAAGGGCAAGCATTACTGTTGCAGAGTTGCAGAGCTCCTCAGTTCACTGTAAAGGCGTCAGATACTGACTAGATAGTTAGCAAATAAACAACAAACGATATTGCCGTTAACATCAAACACTCCAATGTTAACATTATTAATAAGCTCAGTGAGTTGGGGTTGACTTCTCCATTGCAGCCGTAGTTCTCCATTGGTCAGTGTAGGTCAGAGGCTGATGGTTCAGGGTCTGGCTCTGCTGAGCTTTCTGTTGCATATCTGACAGTCAAAGCAGGTGTTAACACCAGCGGTGGCACATGTGCATGCACACCGGTGTCAAATGTTGTTTGTGTGGTTAGTTTAATTTTCATCGCAGTTCATTGTACCATTAGCAGTAAGTCCCAGATTCCTCTTAAAATTAATTTCCCTCATTACATGGTTAAGAGTGAGACTCCACAATGATTTTGGTTTGTTAAGAGACTATGGCAGAACAAAATAGGCTATCCATGTGTTTGTGTATTGTGCACGTCAGAAAGTACCAGTTTCAGACTTTCACCTACAATGTCATGGCTGAAAACTTTCACAATCTGTACTTTTACAAGCTGCTGAACTTCAAGTGAGGAAGAGAAACTAGGAGAGAACAACTCCCTTGACAAATCTACCGGATGCTGACATAAAGCCTCTTACCAATGGTGAGGAGCCAGGGAGGCTGCAAAGGTGGCTGCTGTTGTGAAGGGACAGCCAACCACTTGATTGTTATCATCAAGACATTTCCATAACTGTGTGTTAGTCAGTTGCCTACCACAAGGAACAGCAGGGCTTGCATGAACTTACTTATCAATTTTACAGGCACCAATATAGAAACCATAAAACTAACAGTGCACAAAGGGATGCACAGACATACATATGCTGCATAGTACTCTACTGTGACATATTGTCTGTACACATGGTGTCATTAAGAGTTCAGTGTCTTCAAAAGCCTGCTTTATTATGATACCACTAATACATTAAAGCATTTTGTTTAGACATCTTGTGAGGGAAATTAAACGTATGTAGTCTAAAATCATGCATTCAAGTATTGATTCTCTATGCAGCTACAACATTATAACATGTTGTAACAAAGAATGTCAATATAATATAGCTGTAATTCTCAAAGTGCAAAGATCAGATTGTTCTGAAAATCCTTAAAGACAGGGGAAGGTGACCATGGTTCACTAAACCGGGCATTTTGGAAAGTGTCTCCGCTAGTGTTTAGGAGTTTTAAATGGCATATTGTGCAAACTGTCCAGTTTGATACATTGACGTTGGACAGGATTGTTTGTTCATGTGTATAAATATCTTGTAACAGGGAAACTCTGTCACTTCTACTTCCAAGTATTATTCAAATATAAATGTAGTCTTAGAAAATTTCCACAGGTTTTACACTAAATATGGACTGTCTACTATTCTATTCAATTTTATTTATATAGCGCCAATCACAATACATGATCATCTCAAGGCACTTCACAAATTCAGATTGAGACTAATACTAATATCTAACATTACAACATTTTTTACTATGGATGGGTATTGATTTTAAAAATTCTAAATAGTTGTTATATTAAAAAAAAAAAAATTACTTCATGCAATTATCATCCCGTCTTAAATAATACATTTTTTCCACCCGGTGCCAGTGGCATTAAGTATACAAGGACAAATCCTTGTGGCTCTGTGTGCCTGTCATTCAGAGTGCAGACATGTTCTGGGTCTGGGCTCACTGGCTGATTGCAACTACGTTTGTTAACGCTGGTCAACTTTTTAAACTAATGCAAAAGTAGTGCAGAGCAGTTTTCAACAGGTTGCCAACTTGTTGTTTTTAAATCGAGAGACAGCCGTCTTCAGGACCGCAGAGTTAATGTAAAGCAGAAAATTAACCTGCTCTAAATGTCACAGGTTACAAGTTTGGTCTTGTTTTGCTCCTTCATTGTTCACAGGCTGCAAACAGCAAATAAACATACACATGATAATGAACCCCATCACCCCATATTTAAAAAATAGCTCCCAGTGATAATCAAGTACAATTTTTGCTAGAAATACAAACCCTCAATTTAGGGCTAAACATGAGATACAATGTGAAAAAGTTCTGCTTCTCACAAACAACAGCATATATTTAATGCCTATTTATTCAGGCAGTTATCAACACAGCTCTCCTTGACAGATCTAACAGATCATTTTTATCTCTTTATTATCTGAAAAGACACAATAAAAATTGTGAACATATTGGCTGCTGGGAACATGGAAATAGACTTAAAATATATAACTTATAAATAAGAGTGATACAGATCGATTTTTTTTAGATGAAATAAAAAGTGGTCCAGGGCATGTTTAGAATACCATATATATACTCAAAGCTAACAAATTAAAATATGAAATACAAGCAATGTTGCATTCTGCAGTGCTGGGTTTCCTATCAATGAATTTCATCAGCTTAGCACAGTTTATGTTGTTCTTTGGAACATTGTTATCGTGATTTTCTTGCTTAGTATTCTCATCTTTTCCAGGATAACAGCAACTACATGATTACCCTCCTCCTCTTAAAATATTACTGTCATATAAATGTCAAGAAAACATACAAAACTCTACATTTGATATTTAACAACTCTAAGAGGAAATATGTCATCAGATAACTTCCTAAATAATCAAGGGACCATTTGAATTCTTGAGGTTAGAGTTAAATTTCTTGGATTCACTACTGTTAACAGTCACAATCAGTGTCATACAAGTTTTCTTCAAACTTACAAAGTACTGCTCTTGGAGCGTCTAAATGACTTTCCATACAACTGATGTGATGTAAGTACAGAGTTTTCCTGTCAAGATTAGATGCACTGAGATGATCAAAACACAGCATTTTGTGGGCCTCTAGTTTTCAATGAACCTTGCCTATTCTTGTAACAACTGATTGGTTTCATGTACAAGAGGATGCTTTTCCTAAATCATTACGAACGCAGCTTGTGCTGTTGTTGTGACCAAACGAGCATAATGTAGCTCATTACTATTTAGCTAACTTCATTATGCTCAAGGCCTCAACAAATTTGGCAATTTTCATTCATGGACAGAACGCATTTCTGTGCTCACATCATCTCTGTTTAGCTTCAATTAATCTATTCTTCAGCAGGCGTTGAAATAAACGACAACGCATACCTGCCTTTACATGTGGAGAAATCACACTAATGCAAACATTATTGCTGATATACTGGCATGTGTCATAATGCCCAGCTCACACGGAATTCGGTATTTTGGGATATTACTGCGATGCCAGCTAGCTTAGCTCTACGGCAGAACCTTTGTTTTTGTGTGCAACGGGTCGACGACGAATGCTAACCATAGCTATCAAATCAGCTAATTTGTCGCTGAAGCAAACTTCCACTAATCTGTTCAGCGTAGAAATGCTTATGTCCTTATTATAGAGTTTTCGGAGAGCAATATTTGATAATTGGCACGAAAGAGTCATTCACAACCTGACAAACCCAACGAGCTTATCATATCGTTAGCTAGGTAACTAGCTGCTTAGCATTTACCCACAATAGCACCATTGGAATTGACCGTAGCTGGATAACGTTAGCTAGCACAGCATCAGCTGTTGCGTCTGATTAGCCGCTGCTAGCTAACCAGCCAGCTCAAGTTAGCTGTTAGCAATACGAGAGCTGCAGAAAAAAATATTTGGATGAGTGACATTTTGCTCCGTATACAGCAACACATGCATCAGAAAACTTCGACACGAAGAACCAGCATTTCTGTGAACTGTCAGAAATATAATTCATAGGTTAGGCGACACATATGAATGAGGATTGTCAGTAGCAGCGGCTAGCGTTAAGCAGCTACCAGTCGGTAGCCCGATGCCTGTGCGCACTCACCAAGATGAGTAGCCCTGCTCCGCCATATCGCCGAAAACAGTGGGTTCCGCGACTGTGGCTAACACAGATTCAGGTCCCGGTGACAACCCGTTGGGACCTAGGAAAGGTTTTGTGCTTTTCCTTCACCAATCCGACGTCCTAGCAGTTACTTTTAGGTGACAACATGGTGATACATCCCGGCAGCAGCTAGTAATCACTAGCTGAATGTCTTGCAATTGAAACGGGAATGATGGTTTGCTATCGTTAGGTGGACAAGACAAAGCACCCCGAGAAAAAAAAACACTGATGTTATTTTCGTCGGTTTCGCTAATGTCCTGCCGTCACCCCAGCCGAGAAGGCTCGGTCTCCAACGATGCTACACCCACTGTAAATCCATATTCAGCGTGATGTATCCAGTATAAATTTTGAATAGTCCTCAAGTCTGCACCCCTAGCTGTTATGGAAGACGTTCAGCTTTGTTTTCTATGGCGAGAGTCACGGGGACGCGCAAAATCGCCCTGCTGTAGGTTTACAAGTAGGACGTGCACTGAAATGCTTTTGTGCACTGAAAACGCTCGCAATGGTTTCCTCTCGGCTGGCAGCATTGCAGCCCATCTATATACACCTACAACTAAAGCAGCGAGCATTACGTCGATTCTAAAATGTTATTTATGCTCCAAAAAATTAGGACATGTGAACACGCACTAACACACATAACGTTATTTTAAATGCTGACACAAACGGAACACTGCAACATGGGAAAGCCCCCATTATCAAACATTGATATTATTTAAATATGTTATTAGAATATGTAATGTGTTACAAAATTACAGTTTGAGGTTTTGACTGTTAGTGAAGACGTGAATACGTGGAAACTAATAAGTCATTTTATATTTGATTGATCTGTGAGCAAGGCTGCTGGAGAAAGATCCATCCAGTGATAAACAGACTAAGGAGCCCGTTTCATGAAGCGGGTTTACACATCTAGATGACCCCGTACATCTGTTGTATTAAACAGGCTCCCTAGTCTTTAATTCTAGTTATTTGGATGTGTAAACCTGCTTCTGAGGCCCCTGATTATATATTGAGATACACTGCAAACCCCCCCCCACCCAAAAAAAAAACCCCCAAAACAAAACAAACATTTAGAGCAAACAAAACGAGAAAAAAAAAAGAAATCCACATGAGGTGTAAGCAATCTGGAAAATGTTAGGCCTAACTAATTTTTTTTTTAAAAACTGATCTGCTTTTAATAAGTGCTGTGGCGCCCCCTGGTTCAGTGACCGTAATTACAAAAAGCTGGATAACAATTTTACCTGTTATTATTCCCCTCCATTTTGCTGTCGATTTAAGGAAATGTAAGCAGGTTAAGTAGCACCAATATCAAGCAGAGACATTGCATGAGCAATCACACACATTGTTTAATCTCTTTAAGGAGTTTGTGCCTTTGGGAGATCGCATGTCCTACCAAATGTCTGCCGATAAAAAGACATATTCAGTGGCAATTGAGTCTGTCAATCAGCGTTTAATGCTCGACTAAATAGTGGCACATGCTATGAATCATTTGTGATAATATTAATTATAGTTACTTTGACCTCTACATGAAAAACCTACTCATAAAGTCTATTCTTTTGATTAAATACACAGGGCTGCAGGGGGAACTTTTTTTTTTTTTGTTGTATATTCCAGACTGGCTAGCTCTAAATCATAGAAAAAGTATAGTGTCTAGACTAGTCTTCCATTCCCATTTTCAATTTTAAATATGTGAATTGCTCTGAGGTAAATTTTACATAATGCTTCAAGTCCAGTGGAATGAGTAATACTGCTTGACAATAGGAAACTTTCTTATTAGTCTAAGCTGATGCCAGACAAGACAGTGCCTTTCCTGCAGATAAAGGTGGCTTTAGGGTTTAGAAAACGGTCAGTGGGATTCCTACAAGTCAAAGAGTGTGGGGGATTACCGACGTCTGCAAAGAGCTGCTTTTCTTACAGATTATGCACAATCTGTCCTCAGCAACAGAGTCACATATTCACACGATAAGAGAGAAGCATTAACTAAGAGCATTATGAATTTAAGAGGAGTGGTCATCACCCCTCAGCTTCAAGACCAGCTTGAAATCCCTTCACACCTCCATCAAATCTTGATTGACTCCAGCTGGATGGCTTTTTCCATGCAAATCGACAAAACAGCACAAGATGGTGTCAGTCATTCTGAGGAATGAGCCGCTGACTAACTTGGCACAAAGAGTAAGGCAAATGAACTGCTAAATGTTTGTGGTTTTTAGATAAGTATTTAGTGTGTAGGATAACCATGTGGGTGTGGATCATCTATGGACTTAAGTCTGTAATATTTAGTGACATCT
>JAPQRN010000005.1:6192879-6212593 GCA_037367275.1 Coranthus polyacanthus | reverse complement strand
AAATATTGGAACTGAGGCAAATAAATCACGAGGTAGGAGGAGGAGAAGGAGGGTACGGCATATAAAAACAAGAGCAATTCTGTGACAAAACCTATGCTGAGTTGACCTCCTTCCACTTCTTCTGTTACTTGCTACATCCACACCGCCGGGTGACATAATGGCAGGGGACAGGAGGGACAGACTTGGTTTTAAAGTGACAGAGGCTGTTAAGGTAGCAGGTTTTGCACTGAGGAGGCCAACGTCCTGGTCCAGTGCAATTTTATACATCTTTAACCTTGCAGGTGGTTAGGCTACCTACTTGGACAATTAAACACGGGTCTTTTACAGTAAAGTGCAAAGGGGGTAAGTATAGTTTCCTGGGCAGCCTACTTAATAAAATGAATAATCTAAAATTTCACTTAGTTCCTGGAGAGGGACTAACAGAATCGCTGCATAACTATTATACATTTGATTTGATCAGCTGTGAAAATTAGCATTCAATTTTGATTTTAAACACCATGCTAAGGAAATAAAATGTTCTGTTCTGGAAATACGTGTCCTTAAAATACAGTTGCTTTGTCATTCTGTGTTTTCAGACAGGGCTTTGCTCGGATTCAGCTGGCTCAGCACTTGTGTTTGTTTTGGGTCTTTAATCCTTGCCAGGTACTGGGGCAAAGTGTCATCTCCACACAAACAGCTGTAAGACATTGTTTGGCAGCCATTACTTGCGGACAGGGACTGATGATGTAGAAGGTAATAATAAATTACTCAACAGTACAGCATCAGCGAGGAAGGCTGTCAGAGGAATCACACCAAAATCTCGGGGCGGGTCTCTGTTTATGAGTGAGGTTTAGGTTATCTTTTGATGTTACGGAAAATAACATCAGCTCAATTCACGCCTCTCTTTCTCTTTGCTCTCCTTTCTAATCTTTGCTGGTAGTCAGATACAGGGGCTTGTCTGTTTTCCTGAGGCCGGCGAGTAAGAGGGCCTTACTTGCAGCACTCAAATCTGAGGGGGCAGAGCAGAGGGGACTAACAGAGCAACTTTGTGTTCCATTGCACACACATAACAGCGGTCATATGACAACAAGGAGGTGGTAGAAAGGGAGGGGGATGATGGGGGAGTGCAATAGCAGCCTACTACCCACTGGTGAGGGGTGTTGGTCTGTGCTGAAAGAAATGGACAGGGTCTGTGTATGCACGCCTCAATGCACATAGTGCCAAGTTTCAGCATGTATTTCTGTGAAACAAATACCGTTTTCTTTGGAATAGAGCAAAAACAAAGTTTATTGCAGAACAATTTGTTTGTTTTAATAAGGATTTGCAGGACTGATTTTCCAACACCTCAAAGTGAAGTGTAGCTGGTGGTGTATGCCAGCAATCACCAGAAAAAAGTGTTGCCATTGTACCAAGGAAACATATAATCTTGGTATTTGTGAACCAAAAACACATTTCATATCATCATTTCTAGATTCATCTCGTTTACTAGGGCTGGGTTATGAGTATAATGTTTATTATTATAGAATTTTATATTACAATAATTATAACTGTGGTGATATACATGGGTTTACTTTGATTACATTGACACTAAAAATGTTTAAATGTTGTTATTTCAACCATGCATATTTTGATGTTGAACAAATATCTTTTGCTTTTGAATGTTTTACCTCTAGATTTGTCATGTTCTGACCATAAGGAAATAACTGTCTTCAACTTTCACTCAGTACTAAAAAATGAGCCTTTAAACTTACAAAGAAATGTCTACATAACACATTTCTACAAAATACGGCATTAATGTTTCAATGTTTAACCCTTTTCAGCTATGGATCATGACTGACAGCATTTGTTTAGGGAAAGATACCAGAGCTTGATTTAGTAAAAAAACAAAGTCTGCAAAGATGTGATTACAAAAACGACTCCAAGGGCCCCAAACATCAGTGAGGAAAGGCAAAAAAATAATAGTAGAGCAGTTAAAACAGTATATTGTGGATATGCACCTATGTAGAAATACTGATGTGAAACATTGCCGAAACTTGCAGACACGTACAACGGCAACATTGTTTTCTTGGCCATTGGGCTGGGTGGTGTCAGTTACCTCTACAATTTCTGTTTTCACTTGCAGACTTCCTTTTTTTTACCATTAAGCTTTTGCATTTGATACAAGAATAAAATAGCATGTACTGTGCTGCTGAAGAGAAGTCAGTTTTGATTTCCAATCAGATGTTTAATGTTCAACACGCTGTATTGTTGGCTTGCAGTGTTTGAACAGGTGACATTTTCTCATATCTCATATGATTTAATTATCTCATATGTCCCTCTTCTCCCAACACATTCATCTGGTAAACACAGTACAGTAAAATGTGCTGGGAGGAACTGTCTTTTTTCTGGGGCTTGGCAATGCTGCAAGATGACTATAACAGAGAGACAGAGACTGATCTTTTTAATTAATAATCTGTAAATCATTTGAAGTGGTGGTTGCAACATACAGCTTTTTTAATGATCCAGTTAAGTAGTTTGGTGTCTGTCTTATTAGTTGTCAATGGTCCTATATGTCTCTGATATTGTTGCATCCTCAGCACCGTGAAGCTGTGAAGAATTTTTCTTTTTCCTGTTCTAGTTATCAAATCACTCGCTGCAGATAATGGCTGTGGGTTGTATAAGCCTGAACACGTCCGTTACCCACAATTTCCTTCTGTTACAAAAAGCCATCGTCAATCTGTATTATCTGTCATGACCCAAATGAATGTAATGTTCTAGTGAGCGTTTGAATGTAGATCAGGATGCTTTTAGCACTAAACTGAATTGTTTTGATCTATGCGAGTAAAGCAAGTAAAAAACTCTATATAAAACAAGAAAAATGCCTTTTACCTCTGCACGAGCTGTTAATGACTGACACATGCACTCACGACCGCATGCACGCCAGTGCACACACTTCAGTGTCCACCTTGTGCCATCTTATCCTTTCACATCAGACAGCCTACCCATAGCTCAGCCTGTGCACAAACATGCCATTGTCATCACTGGCTGGCCTTGTGACTCAGTGTGACCCGCTGGATTGAAGAAGGGGGAACACAGCCATTGATATCAGGAACGTTAAACAGAGCATTATCACGAAAAAGCATCTAGCATACAGAGAGCTCACCCCCAGCCCATCTCCACCCTCTAAACAGCCCACTGTTTTGGGGGAGTAGAAACGAGAACACTGCCCATCATTGTTTTCTAGAATGAATGAGTAGTGTCCTCATATGTGTACAGTATACAGGCATCTTTCTCTGAAGTCCCCACTGGGACAGCAATCAGGAAGCGATAACACAAAATGTTGAACAAACAATTGTGAGAGCAGCAAATTACGCCCAGAGTTGAGAATATTCACATTTTAATAACACATGTAGAGATATTTGTTCATGTAAATGTTCGTGCTGATCAGTTTAGTAGTTAACAATGGAACTAAGTAGATTCATTCATCCTGAGCTGTGTTTCTGGTCCAATAACTACACAACTAACCTACTAAACAAAGAGCTAGAAAGTATAGAGATCTTAAAAATAATAACTACTGTTTCACTTGTGACAAAAGTGGAGTCGGTGTAACCACTTGACATAAGATTTTGCTATTAGAAGCTGTCTGACACAATTGTTAAGAAACACCAGACACCACCAGAAAACCTATTACATTTTAATCATAATTTGGAATGGCTGCCACTGCGTGTTTAATGTAGATGAATCAATCATCAGGAATAGATTTGAATTTCAAAAATGAACACTAGCCAGGCATATTTATGCTGCTCTTTAGGGATCAAATGGTAAATCTTGCATAAATAGGCACAAATCATTGAATGAAGATCAGTCCGTCTGCAACCTACATCTCATATGATTCTGACGTAGAATGGGCTGACCACAAAGATCTGACTCATCACATAGAAACAAGCCGTCTGATTTGGAATACTTCATTTATTTCCTTCCACTCAGATGTGCAGTAAAGTGGCTTTATAATAGGGTTTGTTGCTTATTAATAGCTACAACACAGTGTATATTTCAGAGGCATCACATGATATGGTGTTATCTACTGAATCTGTGTTGCAACTGGCATTGGGGTGACATTGATCTATCGCTCTGTTGCTAGAAGCATGAAATTGACTGTCTGCGTTTTGTCCCAGATTCCACAGTGTTATAGTTATGGCATATTTAATCTATGAGATCCACACCGAAAAACATTTATTGAAGTGCCATACAGCTTACTCACCTAGAATTTGCAGCTGTCTTTTATCCTTTGGCAAGTCAGAAACACATCAATTCACAACACATTCATATTTCCTATTTTGCATGTAGTGCTGCATTGTACACATTATATCAATAATGATTCAATGATGAACAAACTATCAGTTCGAGTCACTCTCAAGTCTGGCTTTGATCTTTAAAACTGGAACCAACATCTACCCGGGTGACACTAGATTCTTATTAAGCATGTAGAAATAAAAATTGTGTGACGAAAAGCATTATCGGGCATATACTGAAGGACAACGGCGCTTACACATGTACTTACGCATGCTCATTTAAGGCTGCCAAAAGAATTTTCAACACACTAAGATCAGAATCTGTGAAACGGTGAGACACACAGTACGTTATCAGAAAATCTTGTTACATATTAGCTGGCAGATGTACAAATTCATGGAAATCTTGCCAGACTGGTAACATGTCTGATTCGCTTTCCAGTAGCAGAATTGATTTAAGGCTCAGTTCACTCTGGAGACAGCAAGCCTGTGCAAAATGCAGCTGGGTTGCAAACAAGAGAGCACGACAATAATACTCATACATGTTTTTAATTGTGTTACATAACAGGATTTATCTCTCCTGAATATTTTGTCTGAGGTGCTGCCTTTAAAATATTTCATTTTCCCCACAAAGCCTATTTAAATGTAATATTCCTTTTTCAGATTAATGAAGCTAAGATTAGATTGGTTTTTATCAGCTTGGTACTGACACAACAGTTCCTGGTAAGCCTTTTGAGTGAGAAGAAATGTTTTATCTGGTCACATTATCTGACCTCATCTGGATCAGAACTGCAGCTATTGAAATGCTGAAAAAGTTAGGTTATGTCACACACTGTGCATAACTGATAAAACTATGAGAACCATGTCATGAAATTCAATTCAACACCAAATACAGCCTCAAAAATGCGGCTGCGGTAAGGCTGAGCTCATTCTCCAGGCATATAGCTTATGCAAATGAAAACAATACGCAACATGTTCTTCTATGGGTTTCTACCCTGAAAAACATTTTCTTGGCATTTCAAGTCCGAAGTAGCTACAGTAAGAGCCTCCATGGTCATTACATGACTTGATTTGAGTCATGTGTAGTCCATTAAGATGTTGTGGTCCACATTTAGTCTAGAACTGCTTAGATTAAAACCGCATGTCTTCAATCCAATAATGGATTTTTCTTTAGAATTAAAGGTAAATATCAAAGACATGCATTTTTTACAACTAGCCTGTCCTTTTTAAATAAATCTACTTAAGGTTGTACTACCATCTAAGTATAACTTTGATGTGTAACTCACATCAAGTGTGTCCATTAAAAAATACATTTAAATAAATTAGTCACAAGGTAATCCTTTTTTTGGGTTTGCTATTACCTTACTATTTCTGCTTCTGATATTTAAAACCACCTGCCAATGAGTGCTAAGATATGCTGTATAAAATCATTCTACAACATTGTACCTTGTCAGAGGTGTCATTCTGTTTTTTTATGTGGCACGCTAATGTGAATTTAAAGCCTGCATTTTCATAAAGCATGCCATTCTGTTCTGCTGTTATGGTTTTTGCAGATGCGCATGATATTCTGATAGTGCTTGTTTCAAATGTCAACAGTGTCACTGAAATTCTCAAAGAAAATGCTAACGTCCATAGAAATGTCATTCAACTTACAGCAGGTGTGTTGTGGTAAAAATCTGTGTGGATTCTTTGGAGCAGTCTACAAACGTGTGGATGTCTCTCTGACCTGTCTCTACATACTGTATCTACTCCAGTACATTTTTGGTGTTCTACTCCATTGTCCTGTAAATCAACAGTTGTGATGTTTCTCTTTAGCCTGATCTACCCCAGCACATTTCAAATAACTGCCCTGTGTGGAGAAATGCCAACAATCATGTCTATCCGAAAGAGGATTATTAGACCCCGACATCCGTTTACCAGATTTTCTGTTATATATGCCGTCATCAGGGATTAAAGCTTTCCATGTCTCGAACCAACCAAGTCAACTGTTGCTCAAAAGTGCTTTTAGAGTTCTGTAACGCTTAAAAAACACAATCTTATCTGCGACCTTGTGGTGATACATAAGCTGCGAACAACAACAGTACTTGAGAAAAGCATAACTATTGATCAACTCAGATTTTCTTACTAATGCATTGCTTGTTCACAGCCTCTGTGGCATCTCATAAATTAATAACGTCTCTTGCCGAGCCTATTGTCTCACTTAGAGACCTCTTCTGTTTGGATAGACTGTCTGTCCCAGGACACTCACAAAGCTGCTTTTTCTTTCCTGTTGATTTCAAAACACATCCTCGTCTCTCATGCCACAGTGCTTTTCATATTGTTAGTCTTGACAACCACAGAAGAGCTCATACATATCTGACAAAGGCAAAGGTTTGATCACACTTTCATACTTACTGCTTAATCTTGACATAATAGCAGGACTTAGTACAGATTTGAGGATTAGCTACTGTTTAACTCCATGGGGTTTAGCATATTATTGCAAAAATCATTTTGTCAGATTCCAGTAAGACTCTGTCACTGAATACGGACACTGACCAGACAGTCTTTAGTCTTCAGTAACCTCTTTTTATCAGGTAGCCGGGGAAAAGCCAGTCAGAGCCTGGAAGAAACCTTCCTTCAAGCCACTAAAACAGCTACCTTTAGATGAGAAAACACTGTGCAGCTGATCATAAGGCATGTGAGTTGTTTTCCTCTGTGTGCATTCACTGTATATTAGTTTGCTTTAGGGAGTCTAACTACTGAAATGTCTTTTTATATAATGCAAATGTCCATCAGTATGACACAGATCGCATTGCACTTGCTGCATTTATTTATATCATTATAGGTTTATGACACAACGCAAGTCACGGCTTTGAAAATGAATAATGATGGTAAGACACTTAGTTCAGTGGTCCTGTTAAGCCACTGGGCATATGGATTAGAATTTTTCTACAGAGTCATCATACAGTGACATTTTTAGGACCATACTGTTCTCTCTGTCATCACTATGAAATGTGAATGTATAAATGGGAGCAGCAGCAGTCACAATCCACACACAGGTGCCAGACTAGAGGCCTGAGAAAGGACTCAATAAGTTAAAGGAAAAGCTCATATGTTTTTTTTTTTTCAGATTAAACAGTAAAAGGGACCCATATAATGTCAAGTGAAATTTACAATCATTTTTGTCTCTCTTAATTTTATTTTGACTTGTATTTTCAATCTGATTGCATTTATCTTTATGTAATATATTGTTTATTTCAAAGGTTGTATAAGTTTCCTTTGACTTACTGTGCATAGTAATAGGGTAATATGGACAGACGTGATCCAGAACAGCAATTCGTCAGACTACTGGATACGGATAGTAAACCGCTATCAGACTCTGATAAACTGTCCTGTCCTGGTGTTGCAGATACTGTTTCAGAAATTGTCCTTTACTGACCAAAGCTGACCTAAGCTGAGCTAAGCTATTAGTTACAGCTCAGTGTTAAACATTAATGGTTTTTTCCACTTGCCCAGTCAGACAAGTGGGTCAGAAATTTACATTCCCAAAGCCAATTTTTACTTGTCCCCATACAAGTTGATTGATCAAATGACAACAAAGACTAAACCTAATAAAACAACAACAGAAATGCTCACTTGAGCTTCAGCTCATGAACATCTTGAGTATTTTCTCGTGAGTGTCCAGTCAGCATGTGTGACTCTCAACATAGATGAGAAGGAAGGGAGATAGCTCACTCCTTAGCTACTTCCATTAACAACTCCGTAAGAAATCAGTGCATTTAATTCTCTCCTACCACTTACCAAATCTGGCAAGTGGGTTTCTAGGTTGACTAGCCTGACATGGCAATTTATCCTCCTTTATTGTTGAGCCCTGCAGCTCCACACACAAAGTCAAGGTGGTGTGATATCGGCCAATTAAAGCTGCAGGAGGCAGAAATCTGTGGAAAAATACCAGAATTTGAAAATGCATACCTTTCTTCTGCAGTTTTCTCCTCTCTGTCCGAATCAAAAGACTAAATATAAAGTTAGATGATACAACGCCGTTTCATGCTGCTGTGGAAAAGCCTAAATATCATGGTTACGGGGGCTGCCATGTGATTAGCCAAAATCTTCTAAAAACTGTCTGCGATGGGCTAGACTTTCAACAGCGTGAAAACAGAGCTAAGAGGAGGTGAGAAGGTCTAGTTTCCTTTCAGACTACTTCAATTACAATGTACTGAAAGCCCAGTGATGCTAAAACATTATTGTGCACCGAATCTTTAGTTGCCTATCAGCTTTCCCCTGCTCCAAACTATTGTAATTACAGTGGTTTTGAAAATCCACTATAGGTCAACCTCTATGCCTGCAGGATATCATCCTGCTTAACTGTCATCAATAAGCTATTTTCTTTTCTTAAATGGTTGCTAGTTAAGTGGTTCATGAATGGAAATATGCTTGGTTTCTGTTATTTGTCTTCCTGTTCCCGGCAGGTTTATTCTCTCTGAAACACCTAATCCAATCCACCATTCGATACCTCTTGAAATGCAAGCCTTGTGGCAGTGACACACACACCTGCATGCCTCATTCATAAACCATAACAAGGTAACTAAAAGCACACCTGTACCTTTCACCTTTCCTTTACACTTTTGCTTTCATTCATAAAACATATACGTTTCCTGTATTTGTTCTTCTTTGTCTCTACAGTGCCTCTGTGAAACAGCAGGCTACTTTTGTTCTCTACATCATTACAGCACTTCACCAGAGCATCACCTGTATTTGCTCCATTATTCTACTGGTATTATGGAGGCATTTTGATTTAAATCACTCGTCTTTAGTGGCACAGCGATGTATAATAGATTTAATACGCTTGTGCAACTTTATATAGCTGCTATAGGGAGTGCTGTTCCATATATACTTTACAATGATTGCACTGACCTAGAAAACCAACTTAGATATCAACATTCACCTGATGATGTGTTCGCACCTGATGGTGTCTTCACCAGCTCATCTTTTATTGCCTCTCGTTTCTTTTATTTCCTCCTTTTAAATGAATGCTATTTAAATCGAAACAGTAGCTAACTAACTAAAGACGTTATGGCTTTCTCAACTTCTGCGGTTTGTTCTGAAGTAGCAAACGTAGAGCTGATTCATCTTACTTAAACAATGCTGTGTGTTTAATTATCTTTTTTTTTTCATTTTGTATCATTTAATTATCATTTATTCATTTCAATCATTTCTTGTGTGTGTTCATACTTTGTCCAAAAGGCATTTAATCGGTAGATAATATGTAGATGTCTGTTAACAACAATACATTTTGTGCCTGAGCACTAGAATTCGTTCTCGGAAGGATTAAAATCACTGCTCAGTCTAACGAGATTTTACCCTAATTTTAAATTAAGTGTAAAAGAAATGTAGAGATTTGTTTGTAAACACATTATAGAGTATGTTAGAAAATCATTGCTGAGAACACAAAGACTGTGAACTATGCAGAACTGTTTTTGATACTTTTTTGGGGCAGGCTTGGTGACTCACTTGAGCAACACTCAGCATGACCCCTCCCCTAATACTATACTGTTATAAAATAGAGCGCGTCAGCATCAGTGGTAGTGCTGCCTGATCGTGAGTCACTACCATGGATGTACAACTGTATTACTAGAACTAGATGCCAGACTCCAAAATGGCAGACATTCTTTCCGGCAAAAAGTTCTTCTATGGTGCATAGACCAAAAAAGTAACTGCTTCTGGGTTTGCTTCTGTGTTCACGGCCTATTACAGATGTGGACAACCATTTCATACACCCTTTCCACCCGCACCTTCCGCACAAGGTTGATTCTTGGGTCAGTGACCACTGCTCTGAACTGGATTCTGGCACTGGTGGCTCAAACACGTATGGCTGAACAAGTCCAATAAAGCCCCTAGACGGAGCATCCATTTTTCAGGTCAAAGTGGTATTTGACAGTTGAGAGACCCAATTGCATCTGTCCTACAATTGGGTGGTTTCAGCACCTTCAGCAGACATGACCCCAGCACAATTTTGAAACCTAATTTTATGTATTTTCTGATTTTTTTTTTTGTTGCATTATTCAAACTTGGCTGCATGGTTGATAACGTATTTTTCTATGGTGTGGCAAACTCAAAACAGATATTTATTATTGTTTTACATGGACTTTAACAGCATTTATGTGGCCTCAAGAATCACATAACCAGAATGTTATGTAATGGAAACATGCTTTTACTGCATGTACCTATCTTTGACAGAGAGTGTGATTGTAATTATTTGCAACATGGTAAATTAATAATAGGAGGAAAGCACCAGGGAGAGCAGTGGGGGGAGTGCGATGAGGGAGAGCTTGTGGATTGTTTGCAGTCAGAGCAGTGAAGGAAAAGCAGGAAAGTGACAGGTCTGCTCATCCTGGCTATCACATTGCCTCAGTCCTGCATGATACAACAAGATGCTGGCCTCTCTCTCAAATGCCCCCATGACTCTGACCCCACTCACTTACTATTGAAGACACATGCCTCTTGTTCATACTAGAGCTAACAGTTTGATAGCATGGCTTTATTTGTAACAGTGGTGGTTGGATGTGTATGAGGTAAGTAGAGGATATGCGTTACCAGAATAGGCAAACTCAAAAATGAATACTTATTTAGTAAAAGTGAGAGGTTTGTAACTGGGTTACAAGTTTTTATGGTATTATTTGTTAGGAACTTTGTTCATTTTATCCTGCTGTGCTGTGCTGTAGTTACCAGGATGTAGGTAGGCAGCAGGCCACACTTTCTTCTATGCAGTGTAATAGCACGGGGAATATTATTATAAGAATTTAATGTGATAATAATATACAGTGATTTTGCACTGCTGGCACACTGGTTCCTGACCAATTATCTAAAGTGGTGCAACTTCAAAAAGTGCCGAACTAGCAGTGCTGCATATTTCTGAAATAGCAAATTGAAAATATTTCACACGCAGCTTTAATGTGTTTCACAGGCTCTCAAAATCAGTGATGTGCATTAACCGGTTTGGCTGGCTATGCCATTTTGAGAGGGTAGTCAGGTGCCTGAAGCCAGGAAACAATGCTCTCCACTCTGTTTGTGTTGTGATGCTTTGTTATGGCTTTGTTCTGCTCTGTTTGTCCACTCAGTCTTTTGAGAAGTATACCTCAATCACTGAGCTTTGAGAAATGCTCTCTCTCTCTGCTCTCCTTCTATCTGACAGGTCTGCAGAGTATAGTTTCGCCAACAAAACTAGGCCACAGTATGATTTCACATTTGTTACTTAGCCAATAGCATGCAGCCTGTTTCAATGTGCATCTATTTTTCACAGAATCCCACAGGCATTCATTGCTCCAAATTTGTTTTTGCTTTAAATCTATCATAAACTATGAGAGAATATTTTATTATAAAGTGAAAGGGCCACCTCTTTAAATGCTAACTTATCAAAGCAGGAGCAGAGCAAACCCAAATATTCTCATAAATATTTTTTATCGCTGTTACGATCATAGTGTAGAAACTGCAGGATAACAACACAGATGTCGGGACAAGAAGAAGGGGCTTTAAAGCTATATGAAAGCCTGAGAAGCATCTGCTGGCCTGTTATTTTTCATTATGATAGTAAATAAGCATTTCACCTGCTGAGAAAACTGCAGACCACACAGCAAGAGGTGCAGGGTTGTATTATGAATAGAGAAAGATACTTTTGGTCACAAGGAAACAGTCATTATGCTGTATCAGTTCCCTCTTCAAATTGTAGAGTTTGCTTTCCCGAGCCTGTTTCTGTTTCTGCGTGTATGTTTGATTGTGCACGTAATGAGTGTATGTGAGTGCGCAGTGGTGTTAAATGGGTAGGCGTGGTCGGCTGAGATCTACTTTGGCACAGAGTCTATGGTAACACAGGACTGCAGATGGGGAGAGTTGGGGTGTGTGAATGTTAGGAGCAGAAAATTGAAAAGGCAGTCTACACAGAATAAGTGAAGCAGGGCAACGGTTGAATAGAAAGTGCAAAGGAGAGTAATTGCAATGGATTGCTAATAAATGAATGGATTTTGCTGAAGAAAGGTAAAGTACTTAATTTGATATTTTTGTTTTCTAAATTACACTTTTGAAAGGTGGTTTATATTTTTATCCTAAGAGTCAGATGAAGAGATTGCCATCACTTTCATGTCTGAATTACATATAAAGCCAGGAGGCAATTCCTAATTTAACACGGGTATAAGGAGGAACTAGCTAGCACTTGTGAGGCTCACTTATTAATTTGTTACACGTCATTTGTTTAATCAGTACACAAACAGAACTGTAGAAGGTACACACTGTGGTTATATCTGTAAGAGCTCATTGGTATAGAAACCTCACTGTAATAATAATAAAACTCCTGGGCGTCACTGCACCAAGGTGACAATAAATAGTGAGACACAAAAAAAACTATCAAACCCCAAACTGTCAACAGACCTGCTTCCAGTCTTAATACTGTGATAATCTAACAGTCTCCAGCTTCATACATACGCACAGATATGAAAGTGGTATCTCCTGGAAAGAAGGGAGCTAAATGATTCCTTTCACATAGTTGTTAATTATAGGACAGAAAGTGATGAAACCACTCTAATTTGTGTTGAACCTGCTACTCATGCCTGTCTTCTCTCTCATGCTTTGGCAGACTCCGAGGCCTTCAGCTGTGTGGGAGATATCACAACGCAGAAGAAGTAGAAAAGATTTTATCAAGAAGATCAAGTGAAACAGGCCAAATATCGAACTGAAGTTGATTGTTGCAATAGCTAAACAAGGGCGAAGCAGCACAAGAGCCATGTGGGAGGAGAGTGAAGTGGTTTTGCTGTTCACACACACAAAGTCCAAACACTTTCTCTACTGACAAACATTGTACACTCCTCAGCCCTCCTCCATAGCTTTTCCTTAGGGGGAGCCCCTGCTATGAACCCCAGCTCCCTTGGCTTCAGCAGGCAGTCCAACCTCAGTGCCAGGCGCCGTGTGGGCATCCCACAAGTCTGGGTTCTGCCCACACAGGACTCACAGACTGCCCCTGAACAAAAAGAATGAAATACTCCTGAGTCACTCCTCTGTGTGGTGGCTCCCTTTTCTAGAGTTAAATTGGTCTGCTCTGAATTTTTTGTCTGGCACTTGGACAGAAAGCTCCAAATTGTAGTTAAAACCCCTTTCCAACTCCACCATCTCCCACTTGGACACCACTTTATTATAATTTGCTTCCCCATCAAGCAGAAGCACGAGTTCCTTTGTGTTTGGCACGTGGTGGAGGACCATGGGATGCCGTCAGAGTTCGGAGGAGAAGGAAGCTGCGCGGCGCTCGCGGCGAATTGACCGCCATTTGCGCTCAGAGAGTCAGCGGCAGCGGCGTGAAATCAAGCTTCTGTTGCTGGGCACCAGCAACTCTGGCAAGAGCACCATCGTCAAACAGATGAAGATCATCCACAGCGGAGGCTTTAATCTGGAGGCCTGCAAGGAGTACAAACCCCTCATCCTATACAATGCCATCGACTCTCTCACACGCATTATCCGTGCCCTCACCACCCTCAAAATCGACTTTCACAATCCTGATCGCGCCTATGATGCTGTGCAGCTCTTTGCTCTCACAGGGCCAGCTGAGAGCAAGGGAGAAATCACACCAGAATTACTAGGAGTCATGAAACGTCTGTGGGCAGACTCAGGGGTCCAGGAGTGCTTTCAACGATCCAATGAGTACCACTTAGAGGACAACACTGCCTACTACCTGAATGACCTGGACCGCATCTCTGCACCTGAGTACATCCCTACTGTAGAGGACATCCTTCGATCCCGTGACATGACCACTGGCATTGTGGAGAATAAGTTCACCTTCAAGGAGCTCACTTTCAAGATGGTAGATGTGGGCGGGCAGCGCTCAGAGCGAAAGAAGTGGATCCACTGTTTTGAGGGCGTGACTGCAATCATTTTCTGTGTCGAGTTAAGCGGCTATGACCTCAAACTCTATGAGGACAACCAGACGGTAAGATAAATCTTTTTCAAAGGTCCACACCCTCATGTTTTTACATGGAATTGACACAATTTATGCAAATGCACACATGCATGCACAAATAAATGCATGATAGTCATCATAGTTAGAGGAGGAACAAGGCAGGTCACAACCCAGCGCAGCATCAATTTTACAAATCTTTTTCATTTCACCATTTGTGAGAAAGGATATAAACTTACCATCATTCTGTGTGAAACATGGGTAAAACTGATGGACATGACTTATCTGATGTACAGCAATTATTTGAAATAGTAATCTTGGTCATCTCTAGTTTCATATTCATTTCTATGCAATTACCAGTCTACGCAAGTAATTAACTTTTTTATTTCTTGTTATTTTTCACAATTTTTAACATGGCGAGTGAAGCCATTTGCCATTCGTCAGTTATATTAATCTAGAATCTTTGTTATTCTAAGAAACACAATGAACACGAGCCTCTTTTGCTGTCTCATTTCCTGCCTGTACTTTCCCATCTATACAGCAGCACTTGCAGACACAGCTCTTGGTACACAGATGCAGGGACTTGTTCTTTTGTTTACTTCATTCATAACATTTGCTGACAACATATTTAGTCTGGCAGTGGTTGACTAGAAACTATTTAAAATGATTTATAGGTACTTCCAAATCAATAGACCTATGGTGATAACAATCAATACACACGCCTAAATAAATACGCTAAGTGAAGGTGAGTTTTTTTTCTTAAACAGTGTCTTATGTTCTTAAAACTTAAAGTAGCCTTATGAGATTAGATTTTTTTTCACGTTTTAGATGCAAATATGCACAATTCCAATGTATAAGAAAATCACGACCCCAATTCATGTTTCATATTAGAACTTTTCTGATGGAGGTTTGGAGGTTTTATAATGAAAGTCATTTCCCACCCTTCTCTGGCATATTCTTTGTGGCATACACTGTTGACTGTTAATCATTAAGCAACAATATCTCTCACTACAGAGCAGATACATTTGTCTTATTTTCATAGAATTATACTGTATTTTAACTTTTATACTACTACAGCCTACATTTTAACATGGGATTGCAGAAGGCAGGGTCATTTATCCCCAGAATCCCCACAGGGTCTCCCCAACCATTCACTGTATTCATTTTATTCTCGCCCTCAATGACATCACTGCACCCTGTAATTCCTCTACAGTCGATTCATTTTTTCTTATTTCTGTAATAAACAATTTGAAGGGCCATATCCAAATTTTACAGGCCTTATCCAAGGTTCTTTGGCTGGGGGCAATACCAGATTGATTTAGCAGAAATGGATGAAATCTATTTACAGCAATGTGCCTTAATGTAGTAATAACCAAAGCTATTTTATATCAGTCTGAATCAAGAGAGAGGTTTGTGTTTGTGCGTGTTATCTTTTGTTCATGGTTTTGGAATTTCAGGGATTTCCTATCCACGGTATATCCACATTCTTATCTCTGTGTTTTGAAAAGGTTGGGTAGTTATTGTTTGTGCAAATGCATTTATGATAATGGAAAGTTAACAATATATATTGTACTATTTACTTTTTTGGTCTAGACCAACTAGGAGGGGTTGGTTGGACATTTTTCCCAGAGATTTTGCTATCATTTTTTTCTTTGAAGTCTTTAGTCTTAGTATACAGCGGAGAAGGCTTTCCTCTAACTGAACTGTCCTGATTATTCAGGAGTTACTGGGATAAAGTGTACACTGAGTGTACACTGTACCAGGTTAGAACATGAAATCAATTAGTTTTATAGGTTAAAAATAAAGTCAGAGGAGAAAATGCAGTATGGTGTTAATTGAGTTCACAGAATGAAGTGTGAGGCTGTACCTGTGAGAATTAGAAGATTGTGAAGAAACTGTGTTGCAAAGGGAGTTCACAGGTGCTAGAAAAAAAACAACTTTTATAATTCCACAATAGAAAAGAAAGAAGAAAGCAATGGATCAAAAGATCCAGATACTAATACTGCAACAACATTACACTACGCATGGGTTACGTATAGTTAGAGCTGCCACAATACTGAAGTTTGAATTGATGATTAATAGTCATACAAACAACTGCAATTAACTTTATGGCACCACTGTAGTATAAACCTAATGATCATTTAATTATGCACATACACCTTATAAAGAATAGAATCTTGAAACATATCAAAGTAATTTGATTTCTGTTTGCCTTTTGTCAGTAAAAATTGAACATGGCAAATATGACATGATTTAAAAATACAAAGCCCATTACTGAAATATTCAACCGAGGCACAAAATGAAAATAAACCACTGTGATGGCAGTTCTCCATTGAACTCACAGCAGAAGAAGAATGGGCAAAAAGGAGATGATGTCAGTTAAAGAGTGCCAGTCAAAGGATGGTAAACAATGTGGAAATAATGAGAACATATGTTATTTCTGTTTGTTTCACCTGATGAAGATGATTGTCATGATTATGTAAAATTATCATGATTTTTTCAAATAATTGCAATATGCCAATTATGTAAAAAAGTGACAGACCTACGTAGAGTATCTCATTCCTTGGTATTGGGTCATTTAGCTGATCTTGTTTTGCACTGAAAAAGGTTTTATTTGACAAGCAAGCATTAAGAAGAAAATCTTGCAGTATTACCAGGTTTACAGGTTTATGTGCTAAAATACATCAATTAGTTGAAAATACTAACCGCCTGAGACACGGTTTATTTTCAGGATAGTTGAGAAACAACCTGTAGTCTGCAGTAGTGTGCATATGAATGTAGCCGTCTCATCTCCTTTTGACATCATTAGAACCCCACTTGTGTGATTTAATCCAATACATTTTAAACATTTTACGTATTTTAGATTAAGGTTGGAGTTCTTATTCAACAAGACGAAGACATCGAAACATTTTGTGTTTTAGCTTAAAACATAAACAAATTAAACCCTAAAGACAAAAGAAAAATGTACGTCACAATAATGATACTGATCACAAGAAAACATGCTCCGCCTATATTCTAAATATTTATTTGCTGTACATAAAATATATGTACATTTCCTGGATATAGTGTCTCCCGTGTGGCTCTTCCTGAGGTTTATTCTATTTTATTTCCCGTTAAAGTGTTTTTCCTTACTTGAACTGAGGGTCAAAGGACAGAGGGTGTTGTATTTTATAGAGATTGTAAAGTCCTTTGAGGCGAATCTGTGATGCGTAACATTGGGCTATAAAATTAAAACTGATTCGAGTATAAAACTGTATCACGATAATCATCACCATTGTTTTATGGCCCAGCCCTATGTTAGAATGTTTTAGATAGTCTCTGCTGATGCGATGTCTGTGAAAAGCAGACATGCACAGTGTTATTCTTCGTGTGGAGGATGGACACGTGTGTAAAAGTTTCAAAAATCCTCAAATGATTGCTCGTGCATTTTCTAAAGGCCTGGACCCATTCAGGGTGAGATACTAGTTTTGTGTCACAGCATGAACTGTGGCAGGTTGTCACCTACCACTGAGCTACAACAAATATTACATTTCTCAAAATTGTAGAGTAAAAATCATAACTAAACCTAGCGTTGGTGGGGCCTTTACAAAATAGTTTTCCTGTATAGTTGTATGTACGGTTGAAAGCCACATTTAAATGTAGCCTTGTTACTGCTGGCTGATGGCTAAGCACATTGAGTTTCTGCAATGGGGACAAATGAGCACATACACAAGGTTATGGATGTTGAATCAAGACAGCCACTGGCAAACTGGTGGCTTGGTTGCCTTTTTTCATGGTCAACTACCTGTTTCCCTTTATTGTGCATTGTTAGAAAACCTGCACCTTTATGAAGAATTGCAGTGTCTTTGTGTTTCCAACTGTGTTCATATTCTGTCTCATATTTATAGACAATAGAAAGTATACTGTATATGTGGCAGAATTGTAGAAGAAAAACTATGTGTTTTAAATTAAACTTTATCATATTATGTGATCACACCGTGCATTATTACTTATACAGTAACACTGCAACACTTATCTTATAGGATGAGATCCTCCAGTCATTTGTGGCATAATGTAGGCTCAAAAAGCCTCATGCACAAATGGCACTGAGAATATCAGGCCACACCCTACTATACACACAAGACTGTTAGGCAGGCAGTGGACACATATGCTGCTGCTGTTCAGGTACAGTTTATACTGTAGAAGGAGGATAATGACATCTCCAGAAGGCTCCACGGTGCATTCCAGTGCACTGTCAGCTGACATAACACTGCTGAACAGCTGTAAGCCTAACACACAGCCTAGTCTCTACATGCTCAATATGTCTGCAGTGTCAGAAAGGAGAGGGTTTTTGCATGTGGTTTTCTATTTTGCAATACATACTAGCTGGTCAATTAAAATGAATACGGTAAAAATTAACTTCTATTAAAGGGTTAGTACGTTAGATAGAACAATTATGCAGTTTTCAGGTTCATACTTTTAAATGATTACAACACAAACATTTTTGCAAAAAATACACAAGATCTAAGCTGGAAAAACATATTGTGCTGTACTAGGAGGCCTTGCGAAGGCATGGCCTATATGCAGAGCAAATGCCACTCATTTGTAACAAAGTGGGTATACAGCCAATATAGATGAATAAAATAAATGTCATTTTACATAGTACTGATAATGTGTTGAACCTCACATCTTATTGTTGCATTGTTATCGGATCTACAATTTAAATTAGTTCAGGCTAATTTAATTAGTTGTACCAGCCTTCGCAATTGTCAATTTCCCTAATATTTACTTACTGTCACAGTAAAAATGTGGTTCTGCTTAAAAGGCCTTCCTGTCCCCATGTAAGCATGATATGAAGCTACCCACAAATACACAAAAAGCCATGGCACTGCCAGATTTAAGTAAAATATGTCCATGAATCATAGTGGCATACTGCTTTGTTCCTGAGCATGTAAAGAGGTTCCATGTATTATGTCCACAAGGAATGATTATGGAAATTGAAGGAATCAGTTTATGATTTTCAGTATTCATTAGAATTTACTCTCATTAAGAATTGTGGGGAATGTATCTATGGTGATCAATGATTAAATGCTCCAGACAACGATAAACAGAACTGCTCTGTGTACATTTACAAAACAGTTTGTGTTACACTGAACGTCCTCATTAGACGGGTGTGTGTCATTTAAATAACAATGGCTTATCGTGCCCAGTCATCATCTCAGTCATCTTAACCTTCAATGCTTTATGCAATGTCAAAGACGCAGAAAACAAACTTCGATGCAACAGAACAACACCCTGTTCAGTTTGAACGCACCAGCTCACACAAGACAGAAAATACACCATAATAATTACAGTACAACATTTACCCATCAACCCATTCCCTGATGCATTTTCCCTGTCCCATCCCTGTCTTCATAATGAATCGTTGCCATGGCTACTGTTGCTTAGCAACAGGCCAGTCAAATGCTCCTAATCCTGCACTGCTGACAGTGAGCTGTGACTAGGGAAGAGAGGATGAGAAGGGGAGGGGAGTGGAGAGGAGAGGAGAGGAGAGGAGAGGAGGGGAGAGGAGAGG
>JAPQRN010000005.1:6171714-6184178 GCA_037367275.1 Coranthus polyacanthus | reverse complement strand
TATGTAAAAAAAATAGTATGTGGCACTTAAGAACAAATATGTTAGTATGAGTGGTTCTTGCACGAAGCCCAGTGAGTCTAATTTTTGTGTGCTTATACACTAATGAAAACATAATTATGAATATTATTTTCCATTTCTGCAATTAGATCCTCTCTTACACATTGGACCTAACAATATGTCATGATAGCTAAGGTACTCTAAGTGAAATAGCTCCAAAAAAACATAAAACATTAAGAATAATATTGTGCAAAAACACAACCTAATTTATGTACACTACCATTACATTACTCACTGAACACAAGCTCTGTAGATGATTGAGCGAATACTACATCTGTTACACCCAAAAGGTCAAAAAAGGTCATTGAAAGGAAAATGAATTTAAAACATTGATTTTATTGAACCAAGACAACTGATGATGTGAAACGGAGGTCAATAGGACAATACGTTGATGTGGTAAAAAAAAAGGTCATATTGCGATTTTTGTGGACAAGACTGTGATAAACAAATGGAATCATGAGTCTATTTGCTTTCAGTGTCACTGAGTCCAATATATCACCATACAACAGAGGTGTATTTGTTCATAAGTGAATACTACAAGGCAAACTAAGATAAATGATTTACTACTGGATTCTTCAGTAAATGTCCTGGATTCAGGTGTTAACATTGTACTATATTTCTATTTTAAATACACACACATATATATATGTATATATACATATATACACGATGTGTTTCACTCTATCAGAATAATATTTGCAGGAAGCTGTCAGTGGTCCTAATACAGACAAGTAAAAGTGTGTTAGATTTTCATCACAGGCTTTTTTTGATGTTAAGAGGTCCTGATCTTTCTATGCTTGAGATTTTGGAAATGTCAAAACAGTTACATCCATAGATGTAAGATTTAAGCCGGGGCCAGTGCAACCTCAGATTTGTCTTCAGTATTCCGACATCTAGTATCTAATAAGGAAAAAGGATTGGGAATATTTCTAAATATATAAGTAGTTCACAAACAACCATGGGCACAAATAGAAATTCTTGGCTCCATGATGACAGGTCTGAAACAATAAATATCTATAATCCATGGCATGTTCCATGGCCTCTGACTATTTCTAGGCCTCTTGAATCAGAAAAAAACAAAAAGCAAAGAGGACAGATGTTTGCCCTTGCCCCTAGCTTCTCTGCTGACCCTCTTCATGCTGTTGAGCACACAACTAGGTACTGCATATCCTGTGATTTCTTTGCTTCCCCCTGTCCTCAGCTCCCCTTTCTTTTACTCCCTGCAGCTGACTCCTTGCTGCGTCTCCTCAGTGACCTCCACATTTTTACCTTCCTCCTTATCCTCTCTGGACCTGCTCCGCTTTCCTCTAAGCTTGTCTTTCTGCGTCTACCTGCTCTTTGGCTGTAAACTGCCTGGTAAATAAAATACAAAAGCCCCGCAGCAGGAAGAAAAACCAACACGTCTGACTTTCTCGGAAGAGTTTTGGTATCTGATTTTCGTCTTTTTCTGCCACTGTCTGCTGTCAGATCTGCCATTTACGACTTCAAATCCAGTCTTCTGCTTCTGGTCCACAGGATCCTGTCTCTATCCTCATCCTACAGGCCTCCCTTAGATCTTTCCACTGATATTCGATGTCCCCTTAACTGACCCCTCTAACATGGGCTTAATGTCTGCCTCAACCCATCCTAAATGAAGTCCTAAAAAAATCACATGAGCAGACTTAACTTGCGCCCTCTTGAACCCATTCCCTTCTCCGTCTCCCGGACCATAGCAGCTGATCTGCTCTACTTCCTGACTGATATCATCAACTCCTCCCTGACATCTGGCTGTGAACCATCTGTCTTTGAGTCAGTTATGCCACTGTTCTCACACAACTGCCTCTTGACCCATCTGACATCCATTATACACTGCGATCAAGCTTTTCTTTGACACTCCCTGCTACGTGCTGCCTGCAGTTTTAGAAAAATAAAAACTGGACTTTAGTGTCTAATGCAGCCATTATTAGTTCCATGAAAGAAAAATAAAACAGATGCCAAACATTCAATTTGTTTAATTTAAATAATATTTATTTTTCATTTTGGGCTTGCTTTAGGCCTCAATTCAAACTCAAATAGTTACTGATTTGATTTGCTAATAATAAACAAATAAATAATGGTTTCACCTCGAAATTGCACACAGCCAGTGGCCAAAGACTTAGGAATATCACTACATCCTACATCCTGTCCTAAAGTGCCTGAAACGTTTTCTGAATGGCATTTGCACAAAAAAATATTTGTTTGCTGACTTCACACTAAATATATTGTTCAATCTAAAATACAAGAACATTTGTTTGTAGTAATTTGTTTGGGTATTTCACTTGGCCATGTTGTGATAACTGAAGTCTGAAGTTACTGTTGTCTGCTGGTAGGGCTGTCATCATCATGACATTTTGAGTTGACAATGAATTGTCATACAATTAATTGTATCATCTATCAAGTCTAGGAAAGCTGGAACGGTTCCTAGATGTGAAGCTGTCTGTTTGTAATGCTGACTTTGATGAGTTCAAAGAGGTTCTCCTAAATGTAGATGCTCATGAGTTTGGTAAGAAGAAAAGGGTGCAGAATGACTGGTTTGATGGCCAGGACGAAGAAAAAAAAGTCCGCTTCAACATAAGAATCTGGATAGATATGCTTTGAGATGCTGCATAAGAGAGCTCAAGAACGACTGGTTCCAACAAAGAGCTGAAGAAGCAGGGTGGTACTCTGAGGAGAAGAACCTTGAAGAGCTCCACTCCACTTTAAATGCCGTCTATGGTCCTAGATCTAGACGCTCCCATCCAGTGAGATCCAAAGATGGTGAGCTCCTGAATGCTCCTGACAACATCAAGGACAGATGGATTAAGCATTCCAGTGACCAGAAGTGGATCAAGCTCCTAAAAACACCAGATTAGGAAAGAATCCAGGTTCTCATGGGATTCTCCCGGAAGTGCTTCTGCATGGTAGAAGTCGTTTGAGAGTGTTCCTACTTGTCCTGTTCAATATCAACAGGACTACAGAGACAGTTCCAATGGATTGGATTGATGTGACCATCGCCAAAGGTGATAGGAGTCAATGTGACAATTAAAGTGTCATTGGAAAAGTCTTCGCGGATGTGATGTTGCAGAGGCTACAGCTGCTGGTGGAATGTACTGTATATATCCCCAGTCACAGTCAGGGTACTGTAATGGTAGAAGCATCATGGATGGAATTTTCACGCTTTGTCAGGTGATGGAAAAACCCAGAGAGCAACGTAGAAGTTTGTATAGAGCCTTTGTGGTCTTTCAAAAAGCATTTGAATCGGATTGAGAGGCAAACTGCTTTTCACCACCCTCTGCAAATTAGGCAAGCCACAAAGATATGCGAAAGGCCCTCCTTAGAGCCACTGTTTGTTTTGTCCATTCTATGGTTTTCAGTAAAGGGGGAACTAACTCTGGTTCACAGTCAAACTTAGTACCTTAATGCTGGATTCCACCTGCAGAAGTCTGTTTTGAGCTACACTACAAACGTGGCGGACTCCATGGGGCGACCCACTCCCTCTGTAGATATAAACGGCTTATTCTATCGTAACAGAAACACAACGATTCTTATTTTCACGTGATTGTGCACTAATGAAAACATAATAAAGAAAGCAATTAGATCCTCCTAAATCTCCCTAAATCCACGTATATTCCAATGATGTTTGACTTTGCAACTAAATTCATGGTGAAGAAGTGTATGCATTTGCAGGAGGCGGACAATTCAACGCGGTCGGTCAAATGATAGAGGTTAAGATGCTCAAAATAAACAGTTTGTGGCAGTAATTCTCCGCTTAGGTGCCAACATGAAAATAGTGGTGGAAATGTGACATTTATATTAGTGTCATCGAGTTGTTTTTATAGAAGTGAATGGAAACCATTCTAATAGTTATGCAAAATGATCACAGTCAGCTCTAATAATTGCGATCTGGTAATTATGTAATAATTGAACAGCCTGCTGGTTCGTGTAAATATTTTTCATCACATTATGAGATATCTGACTTTGACCTTCTGGCAATGTTGTAAAGAAATGATTTCTTTGTATCCACGGCCACAATGAGGCTACCTTGTCAGCCTTTCTGTCATTCCAGGACACGGCAGGCCGTATAAACGGACTGCTGGGAATTCTCCTCCCTCTACAAATACATACACCTGTCTTCTTCATCAGGCGCTCATATTTTGTCCATGATCTCTTATGGGTTTCAATTCTTCAATAAAAACAGCCGAGCAACATCTAGCCTAAAAAGGTAATTTATTTGTGCATGCCTGAGGGCCAGGGTGTAATGAAAACAACAGACCTACTGCACCAGGCCTGTTAAGAGTGTTTTGGGTATCATAAAGCCAACATTCCTCCGGTGAAACAAAGTGCATTAATGTGACTGATATTTAGGGCAAACATTTGATGAGATGAAAGGTGCACGGATAAGGCTGAGGACACAGTTTATGCATCGGTTCAAATGAATGAAAATGAAGTAAATTTATGTGGTGAACACTGAAAATATAAAACCGTGCTGTGCAGCATTTCTGAGGGATTTTAGGGATCTGGCGATGAGGCACAGACTTGCAGAATTCGATTGACAAGTAAACAGCTGAGCGGAAAACTAGTGGTACACTATCATTTACCAGTTTTTGTATATTTTTAGGAGTGTTACCAATACAAATCACTGCGTTCTGTTCTCAGTAACAGTCAGAACAATAGAAGCAATAGTCCTAAATCTGACATACTGGTTTACAATACATTTTTCTAAAACAAAGCTTTGTCAGTTACTCCCATATATCTATTTTTTTCAGTTTTCTATATTAGCTAGTAGTACGGTTGAATGATACGGAAAAATAATCTTACCGTGATTATTTTGACAGATATTGAGATTCCAACATGAATCTCGGTTTTACTGGAAATGATCATTTATGTATTTAATCACATTTTTTTTTAGGATAGAGCATCTCTGTAGAACCACAATGAATGCTTCATTTATAATGGTATGTTTTGACACATTTTACCTTTATCAAAAAAAATTGCACCTCCTGCGATGTGGGTATGTCACTTGGCCATATTGTGATAACTGAAGTCTGAAGTCCCAGCTCAGTGCCATCTGGAGCGGAGCTACACTGTTAAACAGAAAAACACAGAGACAAAAGAGGGTTTAACTCATAATATACAGTACAAAAATCAGCATAGAAACCAGTAACCGATGCTAGAACGCGTTCTCCATACCATAAAGAAAGCATTCAGGGGACAAAGCAATGACACACTCAGGTGGTGGTCACTGTAAGTATGTTCAAATAGGTCATTTAACATGCACAATTCATGAGTTATAGAGCTTTGTATTGAGTGTGACATTAGCAAGGTTATTTATGGACTGGTTATCTGTCAATCAATGGCTCAGGACAGCATGCATTTGTGGTTGCGGCAGCTAATTAAAGAAAAGAAGTTTACTGTTTCTTACTTCTTTTCTTACTTCTAGCTTTATAATTCAGAGCACTCTGTTGGCACGAAATACTGAGTCTAAGCTTTAAAAAACACATTTGGGTACAGTGATTTAATGAAAAGCTTGCTTTTTTCTGAACTGCAAGACTTCGCAAACACCTTGAACTGTGGAGGAACAACATTTTCACATTTCCTTAATGTGTCTTTTCACACTTTACAGGTGTTAAGATGTTTGTACAATGGCCTCAAAACATTATTGAGAAGAATAAACGCATTCAGGGTTTTCCCTTGCTTTTCAGAAGGCTTAAGCGCTGAATGGTTTCCAGCATTTTCCCCAAGTTTGTTCAAGACTTAGGTACATAAGCAGGGCACGAAAATGTTCTGTTTTTCAATAAATAAAATACATAAATTGACATCTTTTTTATTATTAGATCTGTATACAAACATTTGGAAAAGCTATAGAAGAAAAAAATACCCTAGAAGCTTAAAAACAAAACTTGCATGAAGAAATTCATGTTATGATTGCATGTTCTTCACAAAGGCAGTGAAAAACCAATGAATCTTACAAACCTATGAATCAAGTTAACTGGTTCTGCTTGAACTTCACTATGTGAAAATATTGGTACAACAACCACGGATACTGTCCACATCAGAACGTTGAGATGGGAACGTCCTATTCTCCATATTCTCTCCTCAAAAGACCTGTCCTAATAAACATCATACCTGAAATTCTTAACCATCTTTTTTAATAAATAATAACCCTCATATATTAAATCCTCATGTTTTTTAATCCACATCAAATACACAGCTGCTACCATTTCCTAATTTATCTCTATTTATCTTCATTTCCATGGTGACCCTCCATTTTCTGACCCCACTCAAAGACATGATTCATTTCCAGCCTCTCTTAAGTCTTTTCGTTGTCATAAGTTCCATTACTTCACAAAGATCACAAAGATATGATTTCAGAGGAGTGATCCACCTATAATTAATAGGCTTACTGGCTTCCAAATTCTGGGCAATTTGCCCTCTTGCCATACTTTATTAAACTGGTCTAAAAATGCTTCTCTTTAACTCTTTATCACTAACATGATTCAGCCTAACCTTTTTGAACATTTAAGCCTTGATTTATCCTCATCTGGATGTAAAAACAATGTAAAAAAAAATGCAATTTATTACAGGCTCCCACATAAAATATTAAAAACTTAAATTTAGTTCCCATCCTTGTATTTATCTTTTATGATATATTCTGACACACTGTAGATAGAAGAAGTCTACACACCCCTGATAAAAAGGTAGGTTTTGCAATGTAAAAAAAACAAGATAAATCATGTGAGAACTTTTTCCACCATTACTGTAAAAGTGCAACCTTTACAAATAAGGTGAAAACAAGAATCTGGTTGTGTGCACAACTAAACTAACACTTTGTTGAAGCAACTTTTGATTTTGTTACAGCACTCCGTCTTTTGGGGTTAAGATCCGAGTCTAGCTTGGCACATTCTGAGATGGCAATATTTTCCCACTCATCTTTGCAGAAATGTTCTAGTGCTGCAGAATTTCAGTTGGACTCAGGTCTGGGCTCTGCATGGCTGGACCAATCCAGACAGTGATTTTTTTTGCCGAAGAGATTCCTTTGTTGATTTGGACGAATGCTTTGAGTCATTATAGTGATGAAAGGTGAAATTCCACTGTATCTTCAGCTTCCTAGCAGACCCCTGAAGGTTTTGCACCAAAATTGACTCATATTTGTCATGATTCCGTCCAATTTAAAACTGCAGCAGCCAGAATGTGAAAATGCACCTCCCTTCGGCAGCTCTCTCCTCTCAATCCAAATCCAAAGACTAAATATAAAGATAGATTACCTGACACAGTTTCATGTCTGTGTGGAAAAGTAAAGCTATTTTTCCAAGCTTCTGTGTCGGGCCATGGAGTAGAGAAGTAGAGTCATGTCTGACTGAATCTGAACAGCGATGGGCAATTACAGCTGTCAATCACATTTCTAATCGCAGTACCTGTCACAAAACAGTATGAGCGATCAAAACCTCCCGTCACAGGGTAGATTTCCTAAAACCCAAAACCAGAGCAGGGGCTAGAATTCTTGTTTCCTCTCAGACCACTTGAATTACAATATGGTGAAAGGTTATTATGGAATTTCTGCTCAGTGACACCAAAAAACAAGGTGGATCAAGATGGATTCGGAACCGCGATTGGTCATTACAGCTGTCAATCACCAGCCAATGGGGAAAATGTATTGGGTGTGTACTTTGAGCTTTTAGATTGGCTTAACTTCGTTGAATAACATGGAGGGAGCAGGATTTGCAACCTATACTGTAACCACCACAGGTAGATCAAGATGTTTTTTGGCTTCCCGTTTTGAGGTCTATCACAGTGTCCATCCTTACATGGTTCCAGCTGAGGAAAAGCAGCCCCAGAGTATGCTGTGCTGTGCTGTGTTGTTTTTGCGCCAAACGTACCTTTTGGAATCTTGGCCAAAAAGTTCTACTCTGCTCTCATCAGACCATCACACATTTATTTGGGCGACTGGATGTGTGCAAAACGTAGCCAGGCTCGGATGTTTTTGAGTGTGAGGAAAGGCTTCTGCCTTGCTCTCCTACCCCTTAGCCCAGACATATGAAGAATACAGAGATTGTTGTCACATGTACGAAGCAACCAGTACTTGCCAGGAAATCCTACAGCTCCGTTAATGTTGCCGTAGGCCTCTTGGCAGCTTCCGTGACCAGTTTTGTCCTTGTTTTCTCATCATGGCTTTTGCAGTAGGAGGCAACCAATAAGTGTTTAGGATAATGTTACAGCTGAAATGTATTTGGGATCAATCAAAGACACCGTAATTGATGGCATGAGAGTGAATGCGACTATTTCATTCTGACCACAGTCACATTCTCAATTATAAAAGGGTGTGCACACTAATGTCATTTTTTTTCCTGCTGAACGATTTCTGATTGGTTTTTCACCTTCTTTGTATAGGTTGTTTAATTTACCACTTTTTTTTTTTCTACCTCACAAAACCCTAAAATTCCAACAGGGGTGTGTGTATAAGTAATAACACCTTGCAGTTTCTTTAAAAGTAGCTTACTGGAAAAGGCAACTATCACAAAGGAGTTGTCTACAATTTGAAGTTAACTAAATACTTTTACTCCTCTCCTTTACTGTCATTCATTCATCTCCACTCTCATCGACATACATTCTATACATTTCTTACCATGTTCTGAGTCTATTCCAGCTCACATTAGTTGAAAAGTACAACTCTATTGAGCCACTATCCCTATTGCACGTTCATCACCTCCATCTTATTTACTTATTGTCCCCTATACTCTCTATGTTTCCCTCACAGTTATCTATATTATTCATGAAAACCCCAAACTATCCCACCCACATTTCCTTTCCTCCTTGCCAACCTCACTCAAATCACACTCATCAGTAAACCACAATTCACTTCGCTTCAAGTATAATGCTGCTTATGAGCTTTTCTTTATTGGCTCTAAAAAGGGGAGACTGTGTGATTTACACTTATGTTACACATGGGATAGTGTTCCATGTGTTGTTTACGCGCTTCAGTTAGACATTACAGCTTTCACAAACCAGACTGTCACGACAAGATGGCCTCCCGATTCCTGTATTCTGTGCCGTACCATTTGACTTGTGGTAATTTAACACTAAAGTGGGCCTTACCTTACAACCTAATTTAATATTTCAGCTTTTGTAATTTTCTACATACGCGGTGCTATACACAAATCATTTCGAGTTTAATCAAATTATCCCGAAATAATTAAAACATGAGAAACGCAGCTTAAGGCAAGATTACTGATTAAGTAATGATTTGATGACAATTAAGTTGCCATGTACAGACTGTATTTGATGAGTACTGGATGGTACTTGACTCAGGGGCGAGGACAGGAGGACCCCACAGTGTGTTTATGCTGGTTTCTTTATCATTCCACATAAAATGACCAAGGATTGTAATAATAATTACTCAGTAATAATCAAAATTAATCATTCTAGTCATCCAATATAGAAAAATGTCAAATATTATTTGATTTTAGGTCCTCAAATATAAGGTTTTAATACTTTTATTTGTCATATGTGATAGTAACTGGTTGTTATATCAAAAAATCAGGATGTTTTGTTTCATCATGATAATGTTTTGAGTATTGTAGGGAAAGAGAGAATAGCCAGTATACCAGTTTCCCATACTTTACAGATTTTTCATACACTATCGTACATAGCAAAGCTGCAATAACAGCTCTAAAGCTTCAAAAGGTGGGGGTTCTCTGCTTACCACCGGAGTAGATAGACTACAGGAGTACTTGACCCCTAATTCAGAATAATAATAACATTTCTCACCTTTGTGTAGCTAGTCTCAGCACCAGGCGGCTTTTCTCCTCTCTTCTGTCACTCCCTTTACACCGTTAGCATTAGCATCTTTCGACATATTTTTTAATGCTGCTTAAAAGTAACGCTAACCACTGTGGATGCCATGAATTAATTTTCTTCTTAGTATCACTCTCTCTTTCCTGAAGCGGATGGTTTTGTTGGTTTTTTTTTCCCCCCCTCTGACAGCAATTGTAACTTCTCGCTAGCTTAACATCATGTTTCACGACGCCATGTTGACCATGTTGACCGTTGGCACTGTTAGCTTTAGCGTTAGCTGCTACTTGTGAGAACTTGGAAGATATTTCAAGATATGTTCTACTTAGCGACGATATCTATATCTTACAGGAGACTTACTGCTTACTGGCAGGCAGTCCCATTTACATTTACTGACCTAAATACACTAGGTGTATTGGCTCCATCTACTGTCATTAATGTTACCCTAACTAAATGTTAATGAAGTAACTGCCTTTGGACAAGGACAGCTGATTCTGGCAGGCAGAGGGTGTTTTTTATTTGTTTGTTTTCTTGTTGTTTTTTCTTCTGTTTGATTGCTTTTTATTGCTGCTTTCTCTTTGAGTCACAGTTCTCTGTGGGTTAGCCATAACTGTACAGAATGTGCAGATGAATGGAGAAAACATAAAAAAAAGACTTTTTTTTTTCATATTGGTATCACCAGATGTTCATGCTTGTGTTAGATATGGAGCAAAAAAAATCTAACTTGGCCAGGCATTTCCTGAACCCATGATTCCTTGGATTTGTGCCCAGGACACCTGTAATGCATCTATGATATCAAGACCAAAATTGTTCAACAACAGTCTCCAATAAAGAAAACATTTTATTAATTATACTACTGTGATTCTAATCACAAGACAGAACATTTAGGCAGAACAGGAAAAATGTGATGGGAGTGGTCTCTTCCAGGATGCCCCCATCCACGGGACATAAGGGGTCACTGCATGGTTTGATGAGAATGAAAACGATATGAATCACATGCTATGACCTTCACAATCACCAGATGTCCGTGTAACTGAACACCTATGGGAGATTTTGGACCGACTTGTTAGACAGTGCTCTCCACCTCCATCATCAAAACACCAAATGAAGGAATGTCTTTTGGAAGAAGGGAGTTCATTTTTCCAGCAGAGTTCACAGACTTGTAGAATCAATGCCAAGGCACTCTGAAGCTGGAGGCAAACGGTGGAAAGACACTTTACGTCTATGTTGGTTTTTCCTTTAATTTGTCACCTGTCTGTTGTATAGAATGTGCAGCTGGAAAGTAGAAAAAGGAAAAACAAAATATAGATATAAATGTTTACCCAGACAATCGTGCTTGGATTAAAATATGGAGCAAAAACATCGAACTTGGCTAGATACTCCTTGAACCCATGATTCCCTGGGCTTGTGCCCAGAACACCTGTAATGCATCTATGACAACATTTTTCATCAGCAGTTCCAATGAAAAAAGGCTGTTTTATTATTGTGCCAGTGTAACTGTTATCACAACATGTACAGTAAAGCAGTTTGAAATAAAAAGGTTCGTCTAGTGACACCTAGTGGTGAAGTTACAGATTACACTGCTCTGCCCTCACCCTGATCCTGTCCTACAGTGGCTGCTACAAATAGAAAAGTCCTTTGTCAGTATTGGTTTTGTCCGTTCTGGGATGTTTAGTTAAGGCGATGTTATAGTAATTCTGGTCCACAACCAAACATAGTAGGAAACAGTAATGTACGTTAACACTGGACGCCACGCATCACAAAAAGGGCAAAAAGGAGAAGAAGTCCATTCTGAGCTACTGTAGAAACATGGCGGTGCAACATGTCGGACTCTGTGAATGACGACCCACTCCCTCTGTAAATATAAACGACTCATTCTAAGGTAACAAAAATGCAGTGATTCATATTTTCAGGTGATCATACACTAATGAAAACATAATTATGAATATTATATTCTATTTCTGTAATTAGATCCCTCTAAATTTGTAAATCTTGTGCTCTGCACCTTTACATTTAACAATTTGAAAAAATAATGCTGAGTTGCTGCCCAACAACACCCGAAAGATAGATTTTTGCTGTCGTAGCTCAGGATTCATGAATTCACGAAATAAAGAAAGCAATACACTGAAATATAGATTCCAGTTCAGCAGCTATTACAGTGTGACCTGCACATCACACGATGCACCATTTTCTGCAGTGCTGTACTAATGTGCCACCTTGTGGTTATCATATACTGACATATGTCTTGAAATGTTTTACATACTAAACAGAAAAATGTTAGCTTTTGTCTCCAAGACTAAGCCTTTTTACCGCATATATATTTCTAATTTGTCTAAGGTTCTAGTCACCATCCTTTTAACACCAATTCATATTTCATTGCTGCTCATATCTTGATATAAGTGCGAGCACCAGAGCATTTATTTTCCTAAATGTAATTAGATTCAAGGACATCTGGACTGGAAAGCACAGGTGGAACTAATTGCCTTAACAATGGCATTGTTCAGTAACTGCAAAGCAATGCAGCAAATGATTACACCTGCACTGAACAAGCATGAATGTCTTAAGTATTCAATTTAATTTTCACTCCACATTTTCCCTCTGAACATGTGCGCCTATTCCTG
>JAPQRN010000005.1:6151883-6162037 GCA_037367275.1 Coranthus polyacanthus | reverse complement strand
TTGTTTTTACATATTGTGTCTCAGGTGGATTGGCTGCAGTGATCTACACAGACACCTTACAGACCATCATCATGATTGTGGGATCATTCATCCTTATGGGCTTTGGTAATATGGTATTTTTATTTTTATCCTTCCATTCATTTTGTATGGGTTATTATGTCATAGTGAAATCCTGCTAATTATGTCAGATTGTGAAGGTTACTGTAAATGAGTCCAACTAGAACCACATGTCCGCAGCTTTCAATGAAGTGGGAGGCTACGGACGCTTCCAGGAACTCTACATGACGGCCGTCCCCAACATCACGGGCGACATCAATGCGAGCTGCTACGAGCCTCGGGCTGATTCCTTCCATCTTTTCAGGGACGCGATTACAGGAGACCTTCCGTGGCCCGGTTTGGTGTTTGGACTCACCATTCAGGCCACCTGGTACTGGTGCACTGATCAGGTCAGTCAAGCACATGGGAATTTCGATTTCTGCAGCTATTGCCAATACACCTACAGCTATACAAAACACCTACAATTCATAAAGTCTTTGCATGAGTCATAAACCCATGCAACAGGCTCATTCAATTGATTTCCACACATCTGTACACACATTTACGTGCTTTTATCTTGTCTGTTGTTGCCTGATTGCACATCAGTGCAAATTGCCTCCTGTAAGAGGATTTTCATGCTTTTACTTAAACCTAATGCACTCCCAGAAACCGAGATAAGATTTGTACATATTATTTTTCTTACTGTCAACAAATATAAAGACCGAAACAATAAACTGAATCTAACATGTATATATGGATATGGATATACTGTAGCTTTAGAGATGAACTCACCACAAAGTCCACAAAATGGGCATCAATCTGCAGGTGATAAGATGTATTTCACAATGCTCAATGTTTCCCAAAATGCTGGCCATTCATTAGCATATTGTTTGTTTTCTAAAACTGTATATTTTCGACCCATCTGTTATTAGATTAGATGTTATTTTCTTACAAACTAATATTCTCTTCAAAAATATTGCTTTATAACTAAATCTGCTTCAAAGCTTTGGATTCAAAATGCTACTGAAGGACATAATACGTGTGCTCAATATGCAAACATAAAAGTACTTGTAATGCCATTATGAATCCCTTCCAGTATGATATTATTATAATGTGTAATCACAACTGAATGCATTAATATTTAAGCGCTCTCTTTAATGTTGTAAGATTTCAAAGTGGAGCTCATTTTGAACTACTTTACATACTTTTGAGTAGTTTTACATATTAGCTTTGCTTTTCTTTTATGTGAAAAAGAACATTTCATTCCCTCTAGGTCATCGTGCAGCGCTGCCTCTCTGCCAAGAATTTATCTCACGTTAAGGGTGGTTGTATCTTGTGTGGCTACCTGAAGCTGCTGCCAATGTTCCTGATGGTTTTCCCCGGTATGATCAGCAGGATCCTCTACGCTGGTAAGGGCATTGTGGAGTTTGAAGTTTACAGAAGCACGCTCCCTGGGTGATAAAACCAATAAATATTACCTACATGTTTCTGGTTGATCTTATTCTAGATGTAGTGGCCTGTGTGGACCCAGCTGAATGTGAAAAATACTGTGGGGCCAGTGTGGGCTGCACCAACATTGCTTATCCCAAACTGGTGGTGGACCTTATGCCTAACGGTCGGTTGGAGAAGACATTTGACCCAAATGTTTTCAAGCAGCTTCTTCTCCTTCCTTTTATAACTTCTCTTTTTCTTATATTTTAGGTCTGAGAGGTCTAATGCTATCTGTGATGTTGGCCTCGCTCATGAGTTCCCTTACCTCCATTTTTAACAGTGCTAGTACTCTCTTTACGATGGACATCTACACTAAGATACGCCGCTCTGCCAGTGAGAAGGAGCTCATGATTGCTGGCAGGTAAAGCCAAAATGATTTCTGATCATTGTTACAATTCAAATCATTACTGTATGTACTGAAGTGGCTGATGTGTTTTGGCTTTGTTTTCTGTTGTGGCTTGTGTTTAGAGTGTTTATCTTGGCCCTGATTGGTGTGAGCATTGCATGGATCCCCGTGGTGCAGTCGGCCCAGAGCGGTCAGCTCTTCGACTACATCCAGTCCATCACCAGCTACCTGACACCGCCCGTGGCCGCTGTCTTCATGCTCGCCATCTTCTGCAAACGTGTGAATGAGTCTGTGAGTTTAGCTCGAATCTTATCTAAATTTATATACTGTATTTCAAATGATTATCAAACACAAATAACTGTATCTAATGTCTGTTGCAACATTTGCGTGTGGTCAAGCTAAAGATAAGGCCCTTAAATAACTGAGTGGCCAGAGGTCTTTGGCAACATGTACCTTTTTTACTGCTTCCTCGGAGTTCTTGTGTAACTGGGTGGATTGCGACAATAAAGCAGTTCAATAACACCAACAGCTTCTTCAGAGGATGATCTGTTAAAAGACCTTGCGTGTCATGAAATACCTTCAAAAGTCTTATTTTTAGGCATCAATTCATTTTCTATAGTCTCTTAGTCTATACATGGTAAACTAATGATAAGAAGTGAAAGCAAATTTTTGTTCAATGGCAACATCAGTGTGTAGCAGCAGTTGTAGCTGTTGTCAGAAAAGCACCAGAGTTTCATCTCTTTGCTTCTACGCTCTTTGGTTTTGTGACCACTCCCGTCTGTCTGTCTGTCTGTCTGTCTGTCTGTCTGTCGCCTGCCTGTCTGTCTGTCTACCTGTCAACAGGATTAAGCAGATATTGCTGCACTGATTTTCGTGAAGCTCAGGTGGAAGAGTAGGACATGAGCCCAGGTTGAACCCCTTCAATTATGGAGCAGATCTATAAAAAGGGGCAGAGGCTGGAAGTGTTTTTCACTTTCTTTAACAATGGCATCAACTGATGAATTAGAACTAAGACCATTGTTGCTAATGGCAACAGTCAATTAAACCAAAGAATATAGAAGCAATCGTGTGAAATTCTGATGCTTTTTGAGAACAGCGTTCAGTCCAACGTGGCAGAAAAATAGCTCTTTTGCTACACTATTCTGTTACACTAGAAGAACAGTTCTTTGGTTAAACTAACAGTCAAATTCAAGACTTTGTTACCATGGTAAGAGGTGGTTTGTTTGTGGTTTAATAACGTTGTGGAATGAGAAGAAGAGTGGACTATTGGCCTTGGAGGAGGTTCTGTGCTCTCTGAGTGACCTTCTAGTTTGTCTCACTTATTGTTTTTCCTTATATTGCATGATGTGTATTTCATACACCTGTTGCAGTTTTGTGGTTTTGTTGCTGGATCTGTTGCAATCTCTTCTTTCTTGAACTAGTTCCGTCTTAACTGACAGTTTATTTTTCTATGTTTTTCCCTCAGGGTGCATTTTATGGCCTCATGATTGGTCTGGCCATCGGTTTGTCCAGGATGATTGCTGAGTTCGCCTACGGGACAGGCAGCTGTGTGAACCCCAGTAACTGTCCGACTATCATATGTGGAGTTCACTATCTCTACTTCTCCATCATCCTGTTTGTCATCTCCTGTATCGTCATCCTGGGAATCTCTCTCATAACCAAACCCATCGATGACAAGCATGTATGTGACCGCTCAGTTCAAACAAAGCTCGATCAATCATTCATTTCCTAAACATGACAGTTCACTGGAAGTCAGTGCCAGGAGAAACATCAATACTTTGAGTGTTGTGTTGTTTGTCTAGTTGTATAGACTGTGCTGGAGCCTGAGGAACCACACAGAGGAGAGGATTGACCTTGAAGATGACGACTGGGTTGAAAACCAAACCAGCAAACCACCAAACAACATGGAAATAGAGGGTAATTTGAATACATATAAAACCAAATATTACATTAAAAATGAACAAAATAAGTACTGAACTAACAAAATTAACAAAGATGAAGCAAATGATCAAAGAAATGAACAGAAAAGTAAACAAAAATGAGCAAAATACTCAACAAAATGAGCAAAAATGAACAAAATAATCAACAAAATCAACAAAAATGAACATGAAATCAGAGACGTCTGTGCTAGAGAGAAAAAAAAGGCTACATTTCTCAAGTCACATCACATGTGGTGAAACTGAGAGTAAAGCACTGAGTTGTGTTTACAATTTTTTGCCGAAAGTGTTTTGTAAAATGACAAACTGAGTGTAAAGCAGAGAATGTGCATGAAAGTGCAATGGCTTCAGAGACAGAGTTTCAAGGATCACTGCAACACACAAATGCCAAAAACTTGTAAAGCTGATTTTTCCTGTTTTCTCACAGAACCTGCGGAGGAGCCAGGCCTGTGTAAGAAGGTGCTTATGGGTTTCTGTGGTCTGGAGCAGTCTGGAGCTGCTCCTCAGCTGAGTGCAGAGGAGCAGGCAGAGCTGCAGAAGAAGCTCACAGACACCACGGAGGTGCCTCTATGGAGAAACGTCGTCAACGCCAACGCCATCATCCTCCTGTGCGTGGCTGTTTTCTTCCATGGCTTTTATGGTTAAACATGTCGGCCGACTCCAGCTGGTCCCGGATATCTTATATTTAAGTGACAGCATTTTATATGAATGTATTTAATGACCACATGAACATACCCTGAAATGTCCTACATAAGATAAGATATACACACACCTTTCTACTCTCTAACTTCATTACTCTGTATACTTTATATTGTTGTTCTCAGAGCTGATATATGTTTATGTCATATAACTCTTTCATTTCAGATAAAGGGGACATAATTGTTATTTTCTGTTATATACAGTATAATGTAATGTTAAGTGTCCATATTGCACGTTTCCCAATTTGAGATGAACTTACGTAAAAGTAATCCCTGCAAGTCAAAGGACTTCAACCGGCTCTGAGCGCTTCATTAGAAAAGATTTTTCTACTTTAGAGCCAACATCAGTACAAATGCCTAAACCATCATCAGTAACACTTTATATTAAGGTACACATATTCACCATTATCTAGTTGCTTATTAGCATGCACATCTTTTCTCATTATTAGTCATAAAACACATATTAATGTCTTATTCTGCATGATCACATTCTACAACTACCAGGCTATTCCCTAACACTACCACTACCACTACTACCACTGAGGGGCTGCTATTGTAGTGTAGCAGTTGACGCGTGTGTTAAATAAATGCTCTGTTTGGTCATTTCATTTCTAAACGCTAGCTTAATTAAGTCATTTTATGGTCTCGTTAGTGTGACCTATTAACCACGACTACAGTGGAGCTGTCTGTCAGTAAAAAATGTGTTTTATTAAATAAACATAAACTCCAAAAGCCCGACACGGCAGACATCTAAGCCTTTTATTCAACCTCAGATGTTATTAACGGAGGAAAAATTTAAAGATTGACCACAACACTTACTAGAGTTTCTGGGGAAAAAAATATTGATTTAGAATTTTTACAGAGAAGTTTAATGTAAGTCTATGGGAGCCAGGCCTTTTTGGAGCCAGCATCTAGTGGCTGTCAGTGGTATTACAACTTTAAGATGCTTTGCATTGGCTTCATTTCGGAGCCTCTTGATTCCCTGACCATCGCACACGTACGTAATACACCCAGAAGTTATTGACTTCAGTTGGCATTTTAGCATATTTTTGACACATACTTGTATACACGGATATACATGGCTTATGATTAATCAGCGAAATGTGTTGCTTCACAATAGCAGGAAAAGAATGAAATATTTACTGAATAGAAACATCAAATTCCGGAAAATGTACTCTTTTCCTGGTATTTCAACACCAGAAGTAAACCAGTAAACCATACCGTAATACATTAACATGACTCATATTTCACTACTGTTTATAAATATTCACATTTCTGTACAGTTTAATTGCTCTGACCACTGTCAGTGTGGGTCATCCAGTGTTAACTATGAGTTTACTTCCTTATCTCCTTATCTTGACATGCGCTCACACAGCTCCTGGCAGCTGGAAAATAAAAACCTATTCCGTCTGTAAATCACAATATTTATACCATTAGAAATTATTTATGGAAAACAGGATGATAATGATGTATTTAATTAACCAGGTCATGTAACCTACTCTTTTTAATATATCATCATTGCCTCTGGAACTGTCAAGTTTACAGAAAAGTGCAAGTGAACTGAAAAGGATTCATTTTTAACATCAGTGTGTCTCAAAAACGTACATCACACGATCAACAAACTATTAAATAACCTGTAAAACTGACTGTATTTGCTACCTCATCCGGAATCCTTGTTTTCTCGTTGTGTGATCTCAAAGTCCATGAGGGGCTGTCATTTCTTAAAATGTTCACTCCCTGTGTTGTTTTAGGCGTTAATGAATAAAAACATCACCAGGGAGGTAGATGGGCTCCTCTTATAGTTTAATGTTGTTTCTGAATTGTGAGATGCTGATTTGCTGCTTATGTCACAAACTTTACTCAGTAAATGTACTCAGAGGGTCTCTACTGTTATTTACGTCTGAAAGGCTTGAAAGGTGACTGACAATCACAGAGGATCCTGATCATTTATGACACTCTTTATCACTTAACGTCCATGCCTTTTGAATGATTTATGATTTTTGCCTTGGACATTTTTAATTGCACTTCTGTTTTGACTATAGTTTTCTGCTGGCTGCTTATCACTTTTTATTGCCGTGAATCAGATGTCTAGCGGTGGATCTGCAGTGACTAAGTGTAACAAACCCAAGTCAAAGGTCAACACTGATGTGTGTCTCACCCTCAAGTGTCAGAAGAGACATTTTTGTTTTACGCTGGAACCCAAACAAAGTCTGCCAGCCACCATACCCTCTGTGATGAGCAATGAAGATGCCAGATGTTTTGAATTCCTGGAGAATTGCCACAGAGACTGAGTTCATTGTGACAGGCCTTTTTCTTTTGTGTGATGTTTTTGTGCTTTGATAACCAGGAAGTGGGCAGGCAGCTGGATTCGCAGCTGCAGATTCAGCTTCTCTGACTCACAAGAGGTCAAAAAAGAAGTACAGGGATGCTCTAAAGCGACCAAAAATTGTTTCCAAAGCATAATGAAACTGACAACTGTCATAAAGATAGTTTGTTAAAATCAAGCTAACCCTAACCCTAAAATAACTAAAAAGCTAAAATCAATTAAAATAACAAGTTAAGCTAAACCGAGCCCTATAATAATGCATATCTTACATGAATGGGAAAAGTGCGATGAATATACAAATAATAATCAAATAACTATAAGAAGGTGCAAAATGTTTCTTTGATTCAACAACATTTTATGGTTCAGGTGAGGTTTCAGTCTGAACATCCATCACGATGCCTGTAATGATTTGAAATATGGTCCAATAAGTCAACTTAACCCCAGAAACACTGTCCTGAAAATAATGAACAACGTCTCACAACACAGTGGCATTTAAAACTGAACAGTGTGCTGTTAATGCTTTTTGAAACATGATTATGTTGATTTTTATTAAACTGTATGTGTGTGAACAGCTCAAGTAGCACCTTTCTGTTGTAGCTCATGCAACCTTTACATTTTGGTTGAAAAATGTTTATATATATATGTAAATGTATAGACACAGAGAATAGGTGATGACATCGCCCCCAAGTGGCACAGAAGCTTCATAGCATTGAACAAAATACTACATCATGCAAACACTGCACATTTTTTGTGATATGAATTATTATTTGTACAAAATCAGGAGGTAGTAGTAGTTCTTGTGCATTTCTGTTGAATTCACTACAAGACCCAAACTTAGAAAAATATATTATGAATAACCGTATCTTCTAGATTTTTTCCAGACTCTTCCACGTCAAAACAATGTTGAATAAATGCACTTTGTATGGCTTTGGTGAAGCCAATGTCTAGAAACTCTTCTTTGTCTTTTCGTGTTGATGTCACTTAATGTTATCTCAACCAGAGAGCGATCGAGTTTTCAGGTTCAGGTTTGCCTCTGAACTGCAGTTTACCTCTCGAGACGGCAGCAGAAAACAAGGAGGAGAAAACAACACACAGTTCACAGACCTCGACCTCACTATAAATCTTAGTTAATGGTCAAGTGACTTTACTCATAAAACTCCCGCACATGCATTTCTGTAATGTTTCGGTCGTAAGACGAGGTTCATAATACTGTAACTGCATTCATTTGCAAAGGCCTTTCAAATCACACTGTGTAAATCAAGCTTTGTTTGACATCAGTATAATTACCCATCTATCTGTTTATATCTCCGATTATTGTTGCCTTGAATTAATGTACACAGAGAAAACTCTGTGACATCCTGTTATAAAATAAGCATATAAGAATTATTTACAATTTTAATTCAGTTTGTTCATTCATTCTTCAAAAATAAACTAATACAGGCAAACATTAGTTTGAGGAACCTGTACTGTCGCAGTGATGACTACATTCTGCTCTTCCTCAAACTCCAGACTTTCATGACATCTGAAGATCTATAAATGACTGACAGTAAGTGAACTAACAGTTACTTTGAAAGCCCTTTAAACTGGGCCTATTTACTCATTTCAATTCTCTGTTTTCCTCTGCGACTTATTGCTCCATTCCCTCTCGTTACATGCTGCATTCGATGGCCACATTATGTAAACATAGCCCTCTTACATTGATTGAAATTCAAAATCACTTCATGTTTTTTTCAACTTTGATGTGAGGATTATTTATTGGTCAGCATCAAAGCTGGAGTAGATACCAAACTTACCAATCCTCATTATGCAACATCGCTGTATGCCCAGCTCTGCATGGGGGGAGCTTAGGATGCTGCCTTCAAGTTTCTTGGTAGATTTATATAAACTAAGCAGTATAAGATCTGACACTAAAGGATAAAGAAGTGGGATGAATACAAATGAAACCTCTGTGATGATATGTTGTGCTATTTTGCTATTTTTGCTTTGAGGCTGTGCATGTGACGAGAATAACAAACGCGTTGAGTGTTGAATAGGATGGATCTGCTTCCCTGTCAGTAGCCTGAAAGAAAATTCATTTGTGTGGTTAATTTATGTTTTGCTTTCCCCTCTCTGATGTACTGCACTCTATAGATTAGATCTATTTGCGCCAATTTCCTGTGTTTCCTGCGCGCGTCTGGCTGGTGCTCTGACCATATGTTTGAGCATTTGTTTTTTTATGTATCACTATGATTTATAGCCCTCTTTCTTGCTCAAAGGGCTGTTTTGTGTAAATATGCATGTGTGTATTAGTTTGCATGCATATGTGGGGGGTGTGTGTGTGTGGGGGGGTTGTGTTGAGTATTGTTAAGCTTCCTCATTGGCTGAAATATTTTCTCTGGCAACTAGAAAATGTGATCCTGCCTGCAGAGGCACTGCAGTGTGCGCTGCAGCGAGAGAGAGTGAACGAGAGAGACAGAGATAGAGAAAGAGAGAGAGAGAGAGAGAGAGAGAGAGAGAGAGAGAGAAAGGAGGAGGGGTGGGCAGGCAAAACAAGCCACATACATAAGGAGACAGCCAGAAGCACAGAGAGATAGTGGTGGAGGGAGTGTGTGTATGAGTGTGCGTGCGTGCATGTATGTGTGATAACACTGCGCATGTGTGACGGTGAGGTGCACTGACTGGAGCAGACGGAGGAGGAGAAAGAGCAGTAATGAACGGCAGCTGAGACAAGAAGAGAGATAACAACAGAAGGAGAAGGGGAAGGGGAAGCAGAAGAAAAAGGACAGAAACACACTGGACTGACGCTCAGGTACGGCACAGAATAAGCTGAGTAATTTGACTGGTTTATAGGAGGAAGGTGAGGTTAAAGAGGGATGGAGAAGAGAGAGACACCAGAGGGAAACGTTCAGCCAAAAGGAGAAGGCACAAAGGTGGAAGAGTGAAGGACGAAGGTACCAGAGAAGAGGGGAGAAGGGGAACGAGCATTGAGACATGACGCATCCACCTTGTAACAACAGCTTCCTCCATCTTACATCTCCTCCATCTTTACCTCCCTTCACCGCTGCTTGTTGTTCATCCTGCTAGAATCAGATGGACAGGAGAGTGAGGCATCCCGTTGAACAAAGAGACTGAGCTTTTGGTTTATCCTCACAGGACAGCATCAGCAAAGGCAACAGATACTGGAACAGGAGCGAGGAGGCGAGAAAGCACTGGAACAAGCTGAGTGCACAGGCAGACAGGTGAGGATGAGAAAAGGCTTGAATCTATGTATGATCTGTATGATTCAGATCCGTGAGGTGTGGCTCTTCAGTGTGAGTTTCTTTCCTTTCTACGTCTTTTTG
>JAPQRN010000005.1:6135586-6149779 GCA_037367275.1 Coranthus polyacanthus | reverse complement strand
GATAGATAGATAGATAGATAGATAGATAGATAGATAGATAGATAGATAGATAGATAGATAGATAGATAGATAGATGACAGACACTGACCGATTCTCAATGAAAGTCAGGTAGACAGACAGGCAGGCTGCTGGTCTCTGACTCTATGACTCATTCAGAACATGGTGCCCTTCCCCTGCTCTCCGATCTGCACAGGTGGAATTTATCCAGCGTGATTATAAACCAGGACAGGCCTGTGTGATATGTGTGTATATGTGTGTGTGTGTGTGTGTGTGTGTGTGTGTGTGTGTGTGTGTGTGTGTGTGTGAAACAGGCAAAGTTAAGATAGTGGGAGAGTGAGAAGTGAGGAATGTTCTGGACATTTGCAGCTATCTGTGTTTATTTTTTGTGTTTTCAGGTGTGTGTGTGTGTGTCTGCTTAATCAGTCAGATACAAACGCACCATGACTGATAAAAATGTTCTTCTCAGTGGCTCAGATCTGTTTTTATCTGTTTGTTTGTGTGTTTGCTGGTATGTAAAGGGTGGCGCCACGTACGTGATGGGGAGTTGTCTGAGGATGAGAATGTTGTCAGATGTGTGTGTGGGTTCGTAGTGTGTATGCAGCTCTGTGTGTGTTTAATGGTATGAGGAATTTGCTGCTGAGATAGACTCATCAGGCATCTCTGTGGTCAGCTCTCCTCTTCTTCCTCTTCTTGCTTGTGATGACAAGGTCAAATGCCTGCCATGATTTCATTAGTGTAATAATTCCTCTGCAGGGAGAGCGTCCAGAGCTATAAACACACACACGTCAAGACTGTGGGAGTGCTGCAGCAGTTTGCATTGTGTTAATACGGTGGCTGGGTCGGAGATGAGCTCCTTACATAACCGGAGAGGGCTCCGTCGATTAGGAAGAGGCTGCGCCAAAGCTCGCCCATCAGCAGGCTGCTTCCATCAGTTATCAGCCCTTTTCATAGCACTGTCACCAAATTAGAGGGTAATTTTAGCTGCTTCATCTCCCCCGGGCTTAAAAGGCTCCTCGTGCAGTCTGGAAGCTTTATCAACTCGACCCCTGCCACCATCAGACAGATGTATTTTCACAAAACAAACTATTTATACCCACAGAATGTGTCTAGACATGATATCTGTGAGCAGTGGAGCTGATTAGTTGAATTTACTTTAGATTCAAATTATCAGTTGATATAGTGTGAAATCGGGCTATAATCGGGCCACACTCTTGCACTTGTACAAGTACATTTGAGGGGCTGCAAACATCGATAAAATATACTAGCACTCAGGACTGGTCGAAAGGTTTTATATTATTTATGTATGTCTTTCACCGGAATCAAATGTTCATATGTTTTTAATCGTAGTTTATGTTACAAAATTAAACTGCAAGGAATATAAGCATCTTTTTCTATAAAAATGTATCCTATTCATTTATTTAAAAAGCTTAAAAAGTTCAAGTGATAAACATGATATAAACACGCGTTAAAATTGATTTTAGCAGTAACTGACAAATGTCTATGATGTAGGGGGATCTAATTACAGAACTGGAAAATAATAATTATACTGTTTTCATTAGCGTACACTCACCTGAAAATAACACTCGTTAACTCGTTATATCTACAGAGGGAGCGGGTCGTCTTCCACAGAGCCCACCATGTCGCATCCATAGACTACATATAATTAGTGGACGGAGGAACCGTGACGTCACCCATTGGTTTCTGAACTGCTGTTTTAAAGCCAGTAGTTTGTGATTTGGCCATTGCTATGTTGGCTTGTTGACCATTTTTTGGACAAAAGGGATATAACTGGGGGAGCGTGAGGGGTCAGAGCCGTCTGCAAGGGGTCGTGGGTGAGCTAATGCTAAACGCTAGCTTACTGACTCGGTAAAACGTTAAACTTCACCAAGTCATTTTACAGTGTTGTTAGCGTAACCTATTAACCACAACTACAGTCGAGCTGTCTGTCAGGAAAAAAAATACGAAATGTTTTATTAACTAAACAGAAGCTCCGAAAGTCTGACTCGGGTAGGCGAGCGAGCCATCAAACCCGACACGGCGAACAGGTCTTCTACTTGACCTGATATCTTATTAACCAAGGAAAAATTAAAAGGACCATCAGATCACTTATTAGAGGGTCCAAATAAAATGAATGAAACCATAAAGACTCCTGGGGAAAAAAAATTATTGATTTAGTATTTTTAGAGAGAAGTTCAATGTAAATCTATGGGACCCAGGGCTTTTTGGAGGCAAACCCAGGGGCCGTCAGTGGTCTTACAACTTTAAGATACTTAAACATTGGCTTCATTTTAGAGCAGAAGTCCTAGGACCTCGGTTGCACTGGCATATTCCTACTGTAGCTCTGAACAGATTTAAACTACCATATCCCCTTAACCAAAAAGCCCACAAGCGACAACCTTTCAAATTTCTCCTGATATTATTGTTAACTACTACATATTACAGGTTTTTTTTTTTTTTTACAATTTCTCATTTTGCATTAATCACTCCAATTGTAACGTCATCATATACACACTGAGATGTGATTTTCAAGAAATTGTTGCATGAATATCTTCTAAAATGACCGCCACCCCCTCTATATCATCACATTACTAGGAAAGTACGTAGCCCTGCCTTATCTTATGGGTATGACTGTATAGCGTGTGTGGATGAGAAAGTGATAAAAAGAAGCTATTTTTAGGGGAAGTGTTGCAGCACTGCAGCGTCGAAGGATCACAGTTGGTGAAACTGTGAGTGATTCTCGCTAAGAGCTCTGTGTTTGAGTGTGCAAATCTGTCAGCGGATTAATTCAAGAAAGGATAAAAAGGAGAAACAAATGTCTGCCTGCTTGGCCAGTATGGCTCAGTGCATCACGTGGAAGTGGGGGAGGACATAATGGGCTCAAGCACTTCCGCCCGTTAGGTGCATCTCTCTCATTCAGTGTGAATCTTCAGCAGAGGTGGGGGCAGGAAACCACTGAGAAGTGCATAGATAAACAAACCATAAATAGTAACAGGGACCAGCGTTGTGTCCTCTCCTCTCTTTCTCTCTCTTCTTCACCATCTAGGTCACCTCCTCTGCTCAGTTTTTTTTTTTCTCTCTAATGAATCATCACTGTGCACTGAGAGCTGCGCACAGAATGAATGATGTGTCATCCTCCCTCTTCGGGTGTTCGGCAGCTATTGTGATCCGCAAACTAAAAATGTTCATCCATACACTTGTTGTTTTTGTGTGAACCCACACACAGAATGACACAAGCCTTCTGTACAGATTGTACCGCGCATATTACAGTCAAAACTGACGCAACTTAAATGAGTGAGTGTCGACAGGAAGCAGGAAACCAGACTGCAACGAGAGCAGGACGGCGGTGACACAATCACCTGCTTTAACCAGACCAGCAGCAGACATTTGCTTTTGGCTTGTTTGTCACTTACATTTGGGCAGGTTGAATCACTGACCTTTATGACTTTTTTAAGAAACCATTGTTAGCTTTTCACAGAATTCTCAAAAACAAGCGTAAACAAATCCAAAATAACACGTCCTACATCTACTGTAAATATGATGCATGGGAAAAAAAATACTCTGGACTTTTGGAATTTTGGGTTGGAAATAATAAAATGCCTTTTAAGTGAATGAAGATAAATCCTGAATCCTGAAAAATCCTGAAATAAAAGCTTTAGATTCTTTTTAAAAGGGTCGTAAAGTAAAAGTAGTGTATACAATGTCCTCGTTTGTGTCTGTAAAAGAGAAAGTGTTTAGAAAAATTACAATAATTTAATTGTACTTTAAAAAGAGCTAAATATCTGTAGCATATGTGAGGATTTTTTTTTCCGTCTCTCATTATAATGGCTTATTATGTCGGCATTTCCCTTTATTGACTGAAAGTATAAACAAAGTTCTGTCTTGAAAGATGTACAATCACACAGGGCATCATGTTTGTGCTATAATTACTCCGTCTAAACGTTGTAGCACAATATGTTTAGTCAAAAGACAGGTATGTTTTTCTTAGAGCAAGAAACAACATGAAAATGATCCCGCTCTGAAAGAAGCACATCTGGGCCGAGGCCAAGGTGTAACAGGAAATAAGCAAAAGATATTTGCCCAAGTGAGCCGTGCTGCCAGCCAAGAACATCTGATAAACATAAAAATATGATCCCAATGTAGCTACAGAAAAGGGAACACGTCAGGTCTGCCCAATTTTTTTTTCTCAGTATTTTCACTGTGAGATCATCTATATCCACACGAAAACATGAAGGAGTGATGTAAAATGTTCTTTTTATAGAAATATCTGCGTCCAACCTGATTCAATCTATAAATACCTCTACAAATAAAAGGCATGTTCCAATAAAATATGTGAAAAGATGAACACATAACAAGTTTCATCTGCTGTTTTTGACCTCTGGACTGGCATCTTTTTAATCCAGATCAAGTGAACATCTAGAAAAGTTTCCTCATATTTATTTTTTTTACTATCAAATACATTGATGAGATTCAGGTCTTTGTGTTAGACAATATAAAACCTCCAAAAACCTGGGCTGTTTTTCATCTTTTTTTTCATCGACGGACTAATGAATCCACAATTATTTGTTCTAAAGCTCGTCGTTCGAGTTCAAAGTTGGAAGTTTGCAGAATGTGTTTCGAATTGGTTGTCAAAGAATGGCGCGGTGGTTTAAGTTTATCGGAATGAAGGGAGCAGCGTTGGTGACACATTTTTTTACTCTTTTTATGGAAGAGGAGCTGAAATCTTCCCAAAAAAGAAAGGGGCAATAAATGGGTCTTAAAAGTCTTCAAATCTAGCGACAAGTTGGAAACATGTAAAATCATTTTTATATAACTGATACTGTATTACTATCTTCTGGCAGTTGATGTTCAAAAGCAAACAGGGCAGTAGTCCATGTCCTCAACTAAATGTCAGAGCAGAAGAGTGAGTATTTTCTAACTTTTTTTTTCTCTTTTCACAGATAACGGACCAAAGGAAACCTGAGGAAACATTATATAAGCCCCTCAAAAAGGGAGACAAGCACAGAGGCATCCTTCAGACTGTTATCGCTCCTTCTACCCGGTTGGGAGGACTGTCTGAAAGTCAAAACCCCCCCGTCCACTCCCACCTCGGAGGAATCCAGGAGCCTCTGGAACAGCAGTCATTCCAGCAGCTTTCTGGAGCTTTATAGGACACCTCCCAAAAAAAGACCTCCTCCCTCCTTATCAAGAGGGCACCAAGAGGGTCACGCCAGGTCATCGGACCACACAGGACCAAGAGCAGAAGGAGAGAGACTGGAGGTTATTCTTTCATTCTCACGCACTCGAGTCAAAGCCTAACACGCCCACAGCCAAAAACAGGAAGTTAAGTGGACTTTTATGCAAGAAACAAATGTTAAGGTTAGCTTGAGAAGGCAAGAGTTTCCCCTGGCAGGCAACAGGATACAGTTTGAGACAATACCTCCAGGACTTTTCTGAACTGGCTGTACTTAATCCCCCCACCTGTACTGTATGTGTATCTGTGTGCATATGAGATTATTTATTGGTGTTATAACTGAGTGGGAACTATCTTTGTGCTAAAGTACTAACTGATCCTGAGTGTAAATATTCATAATTCAAAGACAGCACAGAAGTGAGTTTAAACAACAAAAAAACCTACCTTCAAGTAGTCAACACTGGTCAAATACGTTAAGCTGGGCTGTTACATTATTGTGACAGGGTAAGTGGTGCGGAATTTGGTGCTCTGGCTGAGCTCCTTTATCTGTGTCCCCCGCATAAGGACTCAGGCTGACAGAAGCACCAATCATGGACACAACCATCCGGCCCCATGTCCCCTCCAATGGCTGACTTCAGAAAAAGAGCCAAATCTTGTCCCCTTGAACTAGGCGGGGGTTTCCATCGCTGAGTAGAGCCACAGCACCTCTCACTTCCACCTCCAACAAACGTGCGAATGTCCTGCCTCAGGCGTCAGCCCGTCACCATCCCCATGGACACCGTCAAGATCATTCAGTCGGAGAAGTTCCCCAGAGAGTGCCCTGTGCCCGTCACCCAGCCGCGCTATGCGCCGCCCCCCAGAGTGGCGTGGGACGGCGGAGGTGAGGGCGAAATCATCGTCAACCAGGCCTGCAGTGACCTGACCCTGGACATAACCGGGTCTCCGCGGCCTATGATGTCCCCTCCGGCCCCCGTGACGCGCAGGGAGCAGAGCTTCCTGGCGCAGCGCAAACCCAGTGCCAACGAAATCTGCTACCACCAGTTCCACTACAAGATGGAAGACGTGATAGTCAACCAGTACGTGTTACGTTCTTCCTCCACCTCTTCCTCCACTTCGTCCTCCTCATCATCGGGACCCGTCATGCCCTGCGAGCCCCTGGACTGTCCCACCTGCGGTCACACCTACAACTTCGCCGGGAAGCGTCCGCGCATCCTCTCCTGCCTGCACTCGGTGTGTGAGGAGTGCCTGCAGATCCTCTACGAGTCCTGTCCCAAGTACAAGTTCATCTCCTGCCCCACGTGCCGGCGCGAGACGGTGCTGTTCACTGACTATGGCCTGGCTGCTCTGGCCATCAACACCAGCATCCTCAGCCGCTTGCCCTCTGACCCCAACGGGCCCGTGCAGTGGGGCGGGGACGCCGACCGCAGCTGCTACCAGACTGTGCGCCAGTACTGCCAGTCAGCCTGCACCTGCCAGATCGCCAACCCCTTGTCCTCCTGTGGCATCATGTAGACAAGCGGGGACGCTGCAGGCATGACTCGATGCTGCCCCCTGTCCACTCTGTCCGTCTATAAGCTCTCCCCTCTCTGCCAACCCCCTCCTCTCTCACATACAGTAAATAAATCCCTCCACAGATGTTATCTCTAATAGCACAGATGGATGCTGTGTGGGACTAATGGACGCTGGTGGTTAAATAAACAGTAAATAAATGTATTTTATGTATGGACTGGAATCCTATTCACCCTCTCTCGTTTGGTTGGACGTGTTTGTCATTGACATCTCTTTACATGGGAATGCCAGGGGAGGTCTATCCCCCCAACCTAGGTGAATAAAGATTAAATAAATTATGAAAAGTAACTTTGTGTGGCCTCAGCTTGTTATGAATAAAACAATTTAGGGTTATTTTTAAGTGAATACCTAATTAAGCTATTCTTTTACGGTGGCCCTGAGGACCAAAACATGACATTTCAGAAAACACATTTATGAAAAGGGTGGGACAACACTTCTCTACTGTGTTTTCAGAAATGTCATTGTGTTTCTGAAATGTTGTTGGGTTTTGACCCTCAGGGCTACCATAATTCCTTATTTTTTTCAATTAAAATAACAAAATTGTACAAGATATTACAGGTATATTTTAGAAGAGAGACTAAAAGATAGAATGTGTTCCAACGTTCAGTTTTATTTTACAAATTAATAATGCTCATGAATTAATTAAAATGAAGCGATCAAAACGTGACCTCAGTATACATGTTTCCTCTCTATGCCCACTAGGGGGCTCCATAAATAACACCTTAGCACATACAGACAACCATAAAATCCTTTCATCTATAATCTAATAATCCCCGAAGTGCTTCATTAATTCACGTCCACAGAAGAAACAATCAGTTGATTAATTGATGAGTGAGTCGGCAGCAGTGTTAAATGCAGGCAAAAATGATCTGCTGCTTTAGTCTATTATAAATGGTTTTAAATTGAATTCTTGAACAGATTTATCTGTTCGCTCTCAGAGTAAAGATATATCCTATTTCATCTTATTTCTGTTTCATTTATTGCATGAGGACACATGTCAGTATTTGATGTGTTGAGGCTTGTTGTAAAAGAACAACTAGACAAACTGGTCCTCCTTAATGAAGCGGATTCCAGACAGAACACATTGGTTTATTATTATTTGACATTTATCGTGCCGTATATTGTGGATGCACATGTCATTGTTGCGCAGCTTTGACAGGAAGAAGATTACAGATACAAGGTTTGGCGTTTTTTCTCATCAAGCATTGCACATTTATGAATTATAGATTGCATCAAATAAAAATAACTGTGCATTTATTGAATTCCCCACTGCACTTCCATCGGAGAAAAGGTGCTATTTATCGGTATAAATAATGCAGACATGTGGACAATGGATAATAAATAAACATCTCGGTGTGATCTAGATACGGGATGACTTTGTGAAGGAAAGCTCATGAAGAAACACAGTGCAGTCCGTTTATGAAGGCAGAGTTTTCCGTCTCCTTCTGAACAGCTGGCTCAACCGCCGTCGAGTGGAGTTTCTCTCAGATGACTGCATCTGCTGGCTTTATAGATAAAAAATTCATCACACAGAGCTGGAAAAAAAAAGCCCCAGTAGAAGTCTGGAGGCAGTGTGCAAGCTAAGCACAGAGTGTTCAAGAGGAACAGATGCACAGACTGAGAATGAGCTCCCGCCACTGCCTCTGCATCTACCGTGCATTATCCCTAGACCACTGCGTCGCTGTGGAAGGCTGCCATGATGGAGCAGTTTCCTCAGAGCATCACATGAGATTAATAACGCTGTATAATGTAATATCTCACCTCTTTGCAGACTCCTCTCTCCTCAAATAGCCGATTTTTAACCTCCAGTTCCTAGTTAGTGAGTTAGTAGTTTTATTTCTCTGCTCCTTCTTAGGCTCCTGAAAAGAAACATTGAAGAATACAGCACGTGCACCAAAAAGATGGGAAACTAAAAAAAAAAGTATGTGTTGTATTTGAGTTTATTTTACCTGACTGTCCTGGTCTTCCTCAGCTGTTTCCAGGAGATCATCTGTACTCAGATGCTGCCCTCTGCAGTCTGCTTGTAACCTTCCTGCACCAAAACACACACACAAACTCTAAGAATACCTTTTCAATATGCAAAGAGATGTTTCTACATTACATACATAAATGAAATAATTGACTTACTTAAATGCAGCGTTGTAAGATTAGTATCTGAAGCTGATCTTTGAGGAATATGACGATTGGGATACACTTTACGCTGCCGGGGTTCGCTGGAATTTTGCTCCACTTTTGTATTTTCAAGCTTTTGGAAATAAACGGGCTCCTCTTTAGTTTCAGCATCCCTCTGACAGGTGACAAGGAACTGAAACAGAGCCAAGCGATGAGGAAGACTAATTCATATTAACCCTCAGGCTGTGAGAAGACATGTTGTCAACACCTACTTGTCAAGCGTGTCATGTTTATAACATGGCATGCCATGACAGTTTCTTACTAGCATGTGATTCATCAGCGTCTCCACGCGGCTCACCTGCGATTCTTCATGCTCTTGCAAGGCCTCCATGTCCATGTGTAACGCACGGTTGTGCATCTGTTTCCTGGCGATTTCCTCCAACATTTGGCAGACCTGCTCCAGATACCTGAGACCAGGGCTCAGCTCTTTGTTCTGTTCTCCAATAAAGTCCTGCAAAGGCCATTCAACAAGAAAAAAAAAAGTTACTTTTTATTTAAAAAAAACAAAAAAAAACACATAAGCTTTAGTCTTTTTTCAAGTTAATGACAGTTTCTCAGATCCAAGAGGTGATGTAAGGATTGTAGTATCTTTGACCAGTAGAACAAAACTGAAAGTTATTACATTTATAGTGACAAAAAACAGAGAAAACAAGCAAGTTCTTAATTACTGGATGGGAAGCTTAAACTAATCAAACAAGTACAGTAAGTATTCTTATTGTCCTATTTATTATAAGGAAACTAAACAGAAAGTGTTTTCAGTGGCTAATACAGGTAGCACAGAACAAAGCAGCTAAAAAGTGATTCACGCCCATAGAAAACAATGTGGCTAAATTAAATATTCATTAGAAAAAAGAACAAAGAACAGGACTCTGTGTTTTATAAAACATCATCACAATTATAATCCAGAAGACGCTACTTTTTTTGTTTCAAGGACGTCACCTGAGGGTCATTTTTATTTCCCCCATGTAGAACTAGATTGATCTAGAACTGCCTTTCCCAAACCTCCCAAATGGGAGCTGTTTTTATTGGATTGGAGTGTTTTCTGGAAGAGTTTATAAGAAGAACAAGGAAAACGATGTAAAACACACAAGAAGGTACATTAAGGTCAAAATTATGTTAAAAAAAAGGGGTGTTTTTACAGCAGAAAAGTCAGTCGGTCGTGTTTGTTTGTGTACGTTAGCATTTCTTTGTTTCGTGTATGTGTCAGTCGGTGACGTGCTTCTGTAGCATCAACATCACTTGTCAGTGTTAGAAGAGATTGTTGACATTATCTTTCTGTCTGTGATTGATGTTCTGACATTCCAGCAATATTCCAGCGAGACATTACGGCAATTAGTTGAATAATTTTTTGTAAATTTGGGTCATGGGGTCATGAGTCTCGAGTTGAAAAAGTTTGGGAACCACTGATCTAGTAAATGACTCATTAATCAAAGTAAAGCGGGAAAACAAAGCTTTAAAATGGTTTGAATTTCAAATATGCACAAGAAATTAAAGGAATATAGCCCCAGATGTGATTTTATTGAAAGAAAAAACTAAAGTGTAGATATCTATCTTGCTTTTTGTGTTAATGTCAAAGTCTTATATATTACATGAATGCGAAAAGGGGAGCTACTGTTACTGTCACAGCAGCTAAATAAAATCTAAATAAACCCATAAACAATCAGATTTTGAACTGATATGATACACTGTGGGCGGTGTAATGTCAGGTCATGAGCTACGGCTAATTGCAGTTGTTTAACTTGCGTTTTTTTTAGAGTCTGCACAGGTTTGATGGATTGATTGTGCCCTGTTTAATACCAGTCCATGCTGCCACAATGTGCTTGAATCTTGAACAAAGCAATGAAAATATAATTACACATAAAAGGGTTATAATTGGATAATTAAGCCTGATTGACATTAACGTTACTGCTCAGTGATTCATTCGTCAAAGCTCTATAGCCTTCATTCAGCAAAAGGAAAGTCATGCTCACACACCCAGGGACTATAAAAACACAGAGGACTTCATTAAATGGAAGAGGCGCAGTTTATCCAGTTGTTTCAACATCTGATTAAGGCACTAAGCAAATGTGACATATAGAGAACATACAGTGATTTTTTTTTAGCATTGTTGATTAAAATCAACCTTGAAATCAAGATAAAAACACTTTGACCTGTCTGTTGCATTTACAGATTAGCACAGACTGCTCGTCTTCATGTCTCCATCCATTCTTCTCGTGCCTGTGGGCGTATATTCACCCGGGCAGACTGGTTTATAATCCCTCACACCACAGACGGACTCGTGAGCATGAAAGAGATCCTGTGTGTGACTAATGACACGCCTGGCCTACTTTACATGTGACGGTGACTTTGTGATCGTGTGTTGCAATCTTCTAATTTGTGCAAAGCAAAGTAGAGGCCTTGTTTCACTTCAGAGACTTTCTTTGACTCTTCCCTTTCAAATTTACAAGCCTTTGCTGTGCAAGACCATACATGTTACTGTGAAACTTATGTAATCCTGAAACCGGTCCCGCCAAACAAAACGCCTATCTCTTTCCAAAAGGAAAACAGAGACAGTTTACAGTTGTCTGTCTCGCTTTTGATTTTCAGAAAAGGGGGTAATTTTTGAACACATGGTTTGTAACATAATCTTACCTCTGCTGTTGCCTGAGTTGGCTGCCTCTCAAAAGTCATAGACTGCGGTCGTCTGTGTTTTCCTGACATCTGTTTGACCAGCGCTGATGGGCTGACTGTTCTCCTCAGGCTAAAACTCTCTGACCTGTGACCTCTCACTACGTCAGACGTGTGCCTCTTGGGTAGAAAAGAAGCTTGAGGCCTTCTCCTGAGCACCTCGTCAACTGTGAGAGTGTCTCCATTGTCCTTTTTGGATTCAGTCCTCTGTAGAGCTTGTTCTAGTTTTAGGTGTAAAGCTGTGGATCCCTTCTGCTGCGAGAGGCGAGGGGAGGAGGAGGAGGAGGAGGAGGAAGGAAGAAGAGTCGCAGGAGAGGACAAAACAGGAGACTGTGATGCTGAAGTTGGGGTGGGTCCGTCCTCTCTTTCTGGTGTAAAAGTGTCAATTTCTGCTGAGACAGAGCAGGACGTTACGCGAAAAGACATGTCAGAGCTGGGAGTCTCGACTCCAGAGTCCACCGATTCTGACCTCACGTTCGTCTCCAAGTCAGAGGAAGACAAAGCAGAGTCTTCGTCATTGTTTTCAAGCCACTCTGAGTCCGGCGCTCCCTCAGTTAACCAGGCCTCCATAAGGTTTCCAAAGCTCCTGTAGAGATTCATCCCTAAAGGTTTCCTCTCTGTCCTTCGCACCACGCTGCTGAAATGTGACTGAAGACTGGAGACTCAGTCATTAGAGGTGAGCCGGTGATGTAGATTTCAAAACATCCCCTGTGATCCGCCTCTGCTCCGTCACCGCACCTCCCCATCATCATCTGTCCTGTCGCACTGCAGAGCTGCATGTTCATACCTGCTTTTTCCTGCCACCAGTTTTCTTTTCAAGGAAAAAGAGAGTGACTCAGCTCCAATGCTATTTGAGATGTCTGACTTGTCCTCATAATCCAAAACACGCGGGGGACAAGTTGTGAAATGGCCACAAACTGTAAAGTTTCCCTGCAGATATTTCCAGACAGTACTCTAGCACGTATAATAACAGCTTTATTGTGTAGAGTTTTGGGCACCAGAGGTTGATTAGTAAACCAAAGCAAAGCCATTAAAACGTTTTTTGAGCCTGTTTAACTTGGCCCATTTATGCATGAGTGTGAGCATATGAGAAGACATACAATATTACGGTATGTGTGTGAACAAAGGAACTGCAAGAAGAAGCCGAAACACAAGGCGCTACACTGTCACTACAACAAATCAAGATATATGTGAGCCTTGTAGGAATGTGTAGAATGGACATTCCTGTCTGCTGATATGATCTACATTCCCCAGGTGAACGACGACAGCCGGGTCATCAGTCACAGTCATGCAAACAAAAATCAAAAGCAGTTCTTTTGAGTCACCGCACAAAGTTGCTGTACGTCTGCTGTTTAATGAATGTGAAATGTGGCCTTGTCTCAGTCTTCTAGAGGGACATTCGGCCTTTTGTCATTTTGATGACAGATATGAGGTCAAATATTTCTATTTTTTTTTTTTAAATAACTGAGACTTTTTTTTTACAGTGTCTCACATCTTTGGTCGTAGTTATTTATTTATGTGTTTATTTCTCAAACCAGGGGTTGTTTTTCTTGAGGAAGCTCTGAACTTCTGCTGGTAATGTCCTTTAGTTCTCGCATTGAGTCAGTGTGTTGTGTTATGTGAACGTGTTACTGGTAGAGTTAATGGACTGAACTTTTTGGTCACTTGTATTAGGTCATCTTGTCTGATTCCCAGCATCCTTTGCTCTCATCCAGGCCGAGGTTTTTTTGTTCCTTCTTAAATAAACGTGATCTGGTCTGGAAATAGTGCGTAAAAGGCGTTAGTCTGTTTCTGTCTGTATCTGTGTATAGTATTTAGTTTATCAAGTATGTTTTCATTGTATGGATTATTCTTGTATCTATATTGCATTAAGCTTTTACTCTATGCATTTAGTATTATAGTCGAGAAAACAACAGTGAAACCAATTCAGACCTCATTCGCTCTACTAAAGTTATTCCTGTACTAAACTCTGATCTGAAAATACATTTGAATATCCATAGAAAAGACAGACACACACACACTGTCAGCAACGCACTTTATTAGCTGAAGGAAAAAAAAAACCAAAAACATTCCCTGATACTTTCTGGGTTAAAGACAAAGCCTGAAAAAAAAAGTCCACAGTGCTGTATTACAACGAGATGAGGTGAGGTACTGTGATACTGTAATACTCCCGCAGTCCACCAACACCCTCTACTGCATTATATATTACTGTGCGTGAGTATTATCATTTAAAAAAAAAAAAAAAAAAATCGTTTCGGTTGTCGCGTCAGCTTCTCACTGCGCTTCGACGCGTTCGTTTGTTGTGTTTGATTCTCTGTAGCAACAGGTGAAGTCCGCGCCAGGCGACCCGACCCGAGCCGCATCGGCCTTTACCCGGGATCCATATGGAAAAATACGCCCCCAAATTCAGCAAAGTGCTGGTGACACCCGATCCACATTACGTACCGGGGTGAGTACGCGTCTGCTGGCACCGTACGCGTTTGGGTTTTTTAAGAGAAAACAGCTCGCGTTGACGCTGCGCTGTTATGAAGCAGCGCATTGAGATCCTGAAGTACAAGGACTAATAACCACGCTGAAAACACTCCCCTGCAAGTAAACACACTGTTTTGTTTAAG